>OZ038386.1:57244482-57539482 GCA_964036045.1 Eutreptiella sp. 'Long Island Sound 2002'
TCGGTCGTCGTGCCCCGTCTTCGCGCGTGGGCGGCGCCCTCCCTCTCCCTCCATCTCAACGCAGCGGCCGTGCCCCGCGCGGCGGTGACGGCGTGATCTCCCGATGGGCCCCGGGGAATGGCAGTGAGGGGCTTGACGTGGCCCGTCTGCCGGTGCTCGGCTGCAGTGCCCGCCACGGACCTTTGTATATACGCAGTGAATATATATCGAATATCGAATCACAGCAACGGTTCTGGCGCGCGGTGCCTTCAAAACATGTTTTTTGTCGGATGCCGGTCCTGCCCCCCACCCCCAATTCGGTTTGCGGAGTCAAGGGCCAAGTTTCCGAAGTGAACTGGGCGCCGCAAGCGACTGGGATTCGAATTACGTGCGACCCCGTCGTGCGGTGGTGTGTGACCGGTCTGTGGGGGAGAGTGTGCCACACGCGCGGTGGGGCACACAGAGCACCGGCACACATGAAGATGGGAGCTGCTCTGGCCGATCCAAGTCGCCGATCCCGCCGATCCACCTGATCCAAGTCGCCGATCCCGCCGATCCACCTGATCCAAGTCGCCCATCCCGCCGATCCACCTGATCCAAGTCGCCGATCCCGCCGATCCACCTGATCCAAGTCGCCCATCCCGCCGATCCACCTGATCCAGCTCATCCAACCGATGCAGCCATTCCCGCCCATCCAACTTGCCGATCGCATCCACCCGCGGGTTTTTGTATACCCCCCCCCCCCACACACACACTTCTACTGACCCCAATGCCCCACGCCGGTGTGCCTCCCTCCCGTGCCCCCCCCGCACACCCACACCGCACATATGTATAGCGTGAGGGTTCCACGGTAACCCTCAGACATACGGCCCCGTGTAGACCCGTGGCGGCACCGGGTGCCCGGTTCAACGCGCCCCTCACTTGGGCCCCCTTCTTTTCCGTCGCGTTGTCCCGCCGTCTTCGACTCTGGTGGCCCGCATCCGTGGGTTTCGACGCTCGCTCTGCCCCCCCCCCCCCCCACGCCCCCCGCCGGGTGAGGGGGGCTTCTGTTGGGTGGATCCGAGGGCAGAGGTGTGGCATGCACTGTGTATATATGCGCCGTATATATTGCAAGGCCAAAGGCACGTGGCGTTGTACCTGTGTTCTGTTTGCCTGCATCAGTGGAGGGTACCACGGTTTGCCTTGGAACACCCTTGCAATGTCCCCTTGCCGACCCCCCCCCAGGGGGGGGGGGGAGGCCGTCACACGCTGCGGGAGGAGATTTCGGGGGGGGGTACTAATTTGTAGGGGAAGGGGTTCCAGAAGGAGCTCACGGAAGCAGCGCTCGCTCCGTACCGTGCGCACCCCAATCCCAAAGGACAAACGATCAGCGTCAACACTCTCTGTATCTGGTGGGGCCAGTACACTTACCCGTGCAGGGTGACTGGGGGGGCCTTCCGGAGGTTATGGGGATGGGGAAGTGGAAACAAATATGTTTGAGAAAGATGTGGGCTGGTGTTGATTGGAGCTCCGCCGGGCGGGCGAAGAATAGGGTCGGCGATACGATGCGTCGTCTGCGGAGTGATCCACAACTCTTCATTTGAGTTGGGTTTGGGCATGACCTTGACCTTTTCCTGCACCAGCTCATTAACATGCCCCAATGGCATGTTCGGGCCATTGGGGCCCCAACATGCCATTGTGAGCCATGTCTCAGGCACGCCGTTGATTTCTGTGGTCCTTTTTTTTCGGCATTAGTTCCGTTGGTAGTGTCCAATGTTCTGTTCATGTAGCAGAAGTCCCGACCCCCCCCCTCGTACCCCTGTGTTTTGGGGAGTAGCGGGGGGCAAGTAAGGACCCCCCTCCCCATTTTACCAACCCAACGTTCCCCATTTTAAGGGTGAGGAACTCAAAACAACATGTTTGAGACGGTTTTGGATGGTTGCGGTTGGGTTTTGGGGCTCACAAATGGCTCAAATTAGGGTGTGGCATCACTGCAGATGGGTGGTTATCCAGGCAACCGAACATAGCAATGTAGGCAAAGGTGACCACAAAAGGTGGGGGGTAGGTGGGCCTTCCCCTTCCACTACTGGGGCTAACGAATAAGGAATGGATGCAATGAGAGGAAAATGGGGGAAATGGGCTGCAGTTTTGGTGGCTATTGTGGGCTAGGGAGGGGCCAGAGTTTTGCTTAATAGCTCAGCATCTCCGGGAGGGGGGGGTCTGACACCCCCCCCTCGGACCCCCCCCCCTCTTAAGTGATTGAGCTGTCGGGTAGCAATGACGGTCAGGGCTCCAGAGATGCCATTGCATGCGATGACTAAACCTGCAGTATTTTTGCTTTCACAGATTTTCGAAAAAGCCTTGGGACCCCCATTCTGCAATGGAGTATGGCATTTGTTGGTTCACCAGCACCAGCACCGGGGCATTGCAGTCAATTGTATTGTCACCCGGTCTATGTGAAGAATAAAACCCTCACAAAACTCAGGGTCTCTTGGGGTTGGGGATCCCCTCCACGCCCCCCCCCCTCGGACCCCCTTAAGCAAAACTCTGGGGAGGGCTATTTTTACGATTTTCAGGCTATTTGGGGTGATGATGTTACTCCACAAGACCACCCTAAGTTTAGCAAGTTTGCCTTCCTCCCGCCCTCCAATTCCTATTCCCCCCCCCCCAAAAAAATTAGGCGGTAGGGCTAGCCTGTACCACCCATTGATGGGGATGGGGGGGGGGGGGCACAGCGTCCAAACCATTGGTGGTTACTGCACATGACCAACCAGGGGGTGGACTCGCACAAGTCCCTAGCTCCGAGGCGTGGATAGCCCGGAGTCCTCAAACGGGGAGCCCCTTAGTAGCCCAGAAAGGAAAAGAGCAACAATGCACCACATCCATCCCAGAACAACCCCAACAAACACCAGTGACATGTCAGTTTGTAGATTTGGAGACATGTGCAAAAGTGCCCGGTGCCCCTGGTACCACCCAACTGCAAGTGGGACAACCCGACAGCCACAATGGGAGGCAGGGAGCGACATGCTGCCCCCCCGGTGCCGCACACCATCAGCAATGAGCATGCCAGCAGAAAAAGAAAGAGCCCGAAATTGGGAGGAACGCAAGCAGCAAAGCAACTGGGCACAGGGCCGCCCCACACAAGGCAGTGAGACGAGCCCCAACATGACATACAACAATACACAAGGGAACCATGAGGTGCGAGCAATGCAGCAACCACCAAATGCGGCGCACGCCGAGAGAGCCATCAGCAAACGGCTCCCCCCTCCCTCTGCAAGGTGCCCACATACTCCACAAGGGCGAAAACTGCGCCCCGCGCGCAGGGAGGTGCCCGCCACGCGGGTGGCAACAGGGCCGTGACCAGCCTACCACGCACGGGACAGTCCACGTCGTACGGAGATGTGAAACCCTCGAACGGGTGGGCAGGCGGGTGGGACAGGAGGGGGTCCGCGACAGGGGCACCCAGGAGCGCCAACAGACAGGGGGAGGAGCAACACAGACGCACAGAACGCGGGAGCCACACCAGGAGGGACAAGGGCGAGCACAGCAAACAAGGAGGAGGGGCGCAGCAAGGCAGGAGAGGCAACCAAAACAGCGGGAACAGGGAACCAGAATGGAGGGGATGGGAAAGCGTGCGCATGGGAGGCAGCGACAATAAAGGGGATGGCTTGACCAGCCAGCCCCGTCGCTACCAGGTGCCAGGGCAACCCCTGCTCAACCAGCATCAGGTGGGGGGTGTCTCCCGCAGCCCAGATGGGCTGTTCGCCGGGAGCCCATCAGGGGCAGACCAGCTATGAGGGGGAAAAGGACATATGGTGGACAGCCGGGACAGCGCGTGGAGGAACAGGGCATCTGGGCCTCACACACACAGAAACACAGCGAGGCAGGCTACGGACGGCCTGTGGACAGAGGCGCTTGGACAGCAAAAACAGTCAAACGACCCCGGCAACAACCAGCACATCCTCAATACGCCAACTATTGGGCGCCGCTGACGCGCAAACGGCACATCCCGCCACATTCAGCACAGCCCCAACACACCAACGACTGGGCTCCGCGAACGCGGAAACGACACCAGCAAGAGCACCGGCCGCAGCGGCCGACAGAACGCAGCAACCCGACGCAACATGCGAAGGGAAGAACGGGTGACTGTCCAGGGCCCCGTAAAGGAGCAACAACCCGACGGAATGTCACACAGGGCGGGGGCGTTGTTGCTTATGCCATTCATATACGCATCTGTTTTGTTCCCTGGCTCAGTGTTACTGACTGGTGGGTTGGCTTACAAACGGTGTATTTTGCAATGAATGACGTGCTGCATGTGTGCAGGTGGGTGGGATATCCCCCACCAGTGAATGGTCACACGAACCAATCCAAGGGCAGAAAGCTCCATGGGTTGCGCACCCACACTGTCAATCTTAAGTGGCTACAAAACACCTCAACAAGTGCTACTGCGCGGAAGGAGAAGTTAGTGTGGCCATTCTCTTGCCTTGGCTTTCTCTGTGTTGAGACAATTCCGCAAGTGCGTTGTGGTGTGTTCTGGCGAAGGAACATTCTTCTGCACCTAGGCTGCAATGCGTATTACAATGACAATAAAGTGGGATGGTGTTGGATGTGAACCACTGCAAATTGGACGCAACGCGCAATGAGTCCAGCCTCTCAATGCTGCCGCACAACGTGGGGCCCGGAGATCCCCCGGAACTGGGGGTGCTTGGGTGAGCGCAGACCGGGTGTGGGGCGGGCCTAAGGTAGGGGGGGGGGGGGGAGTGGGGCAGCGGTCTGCACTGCATGCTCATTTGTGGCGGGAACCAGCATTCTCCACGACACAGTTCAGCATGGTGATCATCCTTTTCGGAGGCATCCGTCACCTGCCCCTCACCCCATGAATCTTGTTTACATCCAAAGTCAGCTACATTACATACAGAGATCTCGACCCATTTTCAAGATGCGACTCACTGAACTTTTAGGCCTCTTCTGTTTTTTTTTCCTTCATCAAAAAGCACTCAAAAGCTGAAAAGAGGCAGCAAAATGATGGTAACAAAGAGCAATGCTGAAGTTTTTAATGAGGGGAAGTGAAGCTTGTTCTGTGTAAAAGGGGTCCATGGCAGCATGGGATTGGGTTGTGGGGGGGGTTGCCGACATGCTCACCACTGGGCTGTAGGGCTGATACTGCTTTTCTCTTGCATTTGGTGCCCTCGAAGCGGGTTTTTGAATTTCGCCAAGCCTAGTTTTAAAGGTGCAACCTCCCATTGCAGTGAGATGAATGGGGACCCAGCAGCAAGTATCGGCGATATTATGATATTTGCAGTCGCACCTGTGCTGAAGTGGCGTTACCCATGCAGTACCCATTGGTTGAAGTGCAATGGGTACGTCTTGTTCACATTGATAATGCAGCGGGGTGGGGTAATTTCTTCGGGTCAAAGGCGCATTTCTAGGCAAATGGAGCCCAATTCATTGTGTTTGACCAGCGACATCATAAGGTATCCAGGGCCATGAATTTTCCGCTGCCGGAACTTAGCGGGAACGCTATTTGCCGAATTGGGAAAATCAGAAAAAATGGGGGAATGAGGGGGAAATGGACGAATTGTAGGTGTTTTGTGGAAAAATGGGGACACCTCTGTCAGAGAAGCACAAAAAACATACTTTTGGTGCAGAATGGCGGGGCCGTGGGTTCTCTCTGAGTGAGGTGCTCGAGGAAAAATGGGGGGAAATGGGGGGAAATGTTGGTGGATGGCTTCACAAGCATGTAGTTTATGAATGTTTGTGCTTCATGTACTTGTGTGTTGTGCAAGTGGGGACAGTGTATATTCATTTTGCCTCTTCTGCATAGCTTTCCCTCCAGCCTTTTTCGGCTGGTGTGCCCTTTTTAGCCCATGGCACATGAGGTGCGCACCTTTAAAGATGTGTGTTACGACCCCATACCAAGACAATTGGATGAGGAAATTTTCTTCTTCAATTCTTAGAAAGATTCCTCTTCCCTGGTGGTCTACCTCTAAGGGGTATTCTCTTTTATAAGGTCTGTCAGTGGGGCCGATGAATAAGTAAAATTGTGGATGTGCCTGCGGCAAAAATCATAGACACCCACAAAACACCTCACTAGGTCATCCGGGATCCTGCCAGAATGTGGGTATCTGCTGCCATGCTGATGAATTACAACAATTTTCAAAAAAGGCATTGGTGCATATGACTGAATCTCAAACATTTATCCCTCTTAGGTCCGAATGCGGACCTTGCAGGGTCACACATATATGAGGGTCTTGTCAATTTTCCGATGTCATTTGTGTTGCCAACAACATGCTGCATTTGTCACATGTCCGGGAGACCAAGAGCCAAGGAGCGAAGGCGAAAGTCCGATTAGGTACTGGGACATTGGGACAAAGGGAGAGAGGTTGGGCTGTCGGCAGATGATCCATCAGGACTCAAAGTATGAACAAATGTGACCACACTCATATGTGCACACAGTGCATACACTCGTCGGTTTGCTAGTCGGTCTACTGGCTGCCGAGGCATGTTGGTTGCGGTGCTACATGTGCCGTGACCGGGCCATCCCCAAGAGTACATGCGCTATACATGTCACCATCACATTGATGCTCCAACATTTTCTAGAATTTTCCCCAATGTGCAAAGGCTTGCAACACCTTTTGGGTCAACCACATATTTTCCCCACCATTTTCCTCCGCTCCCCCCCATGTTCCCCCAATTTTTTTGTTTCCTCATTTTTCAGCGGGAATTTGAGTGGGAACTTGACTGTCGGGTTGAGCGGGAAAACCGTGTCACTGGGTATCAAGGAGCATAAGAAGGGTAGCCATTGGACCATTCCAGGTTTACAGCCTGTCCCGGAAGGTCTTTCCCTGCTATCCCGATCCAAGCTTGGTGGTGCAGTGCAATTGGTGTATTTGCGGTTCCTCCCATGGTATTCACTGGCCACTGGAGAAGGAATATCACATGTGATTTATAAGGTATATGCCAACTCTGCCCCCCCAACTCCCCCCCATCAACCCCCCCCCCCCCCCCCGGGCCGGTGCGTAGCGCCCCATGTGGGACTGAAGGCCCCCAATATGCAAGAATATGCACATTTTGCACCGAATGCCACTCCCCAGGGGGAATATGCCACACACGTTCAGCGCATGTTTTGCATTTGCACTTGTGCCTAGTTCGTATGGCTCCAGTCTTTAGGAACTCTACAAGGTTGCTCGGGCGCAAAGCAAGATGCAGCACTCTCACACTCCGCGGGCATACAGCGCTGTCAAGTAAAGACATTGGTAAATGGGCACAACTGCAGAAAAACGCATTGATTACCTGCGGTATGACACACATAAGGGTCTGCATGAGGCGAGATTAAGTTTTGTTCATCAGTGGTATGTCGCAGTGGCACCGCCCGGGTTCTTGATTTATGCAGTGTTTCACCTGAAGTTAGGCATTTTATATATCCAGCAGATGCATCTAGCCACCTGCCAGTGCTTATGCAGGCATCCACCAATGCCGCAGCTGGTGGGGATAATTCAACATTACATAAACTGTCAGGTCAAGTGGGGGACAGCTGAACTGCAGTGTTTTGTGGTTCCATGGTGGGCAGCAGTTTGTGAGGAGGCGTAGTGGTGGCAGTTTTGGCGGTGGGCTGTTCGCGGCATCCCTGCTGGGTGCCAGATGCCACCAACACTACTGCTGTGTCAGCCAGAGGGTGGTCCAATCAAAACATGCCCCAAGTACTGCATGAGTTACAGAAGGCCCAAGACTACTGTTGCAAATGGAGTGACAGAACATGGCTAAACACTTGCAGGTTCGACTCTCTGTCACGTCCTGTGTAGTGCTGCCCAGCGTACTTGTGATGGTGATGCTGCTGTGTTGTCGCCATAGTGGAGATCCATTGTGGACCACAACTCAGTTTGGGAACATTCAATGATTCAATGCTGTTTTGCCCTGTGGACGTATATTTCCCCAGTGCTGGGTGGTTTTCAGGGTTGTCACAGGAAAGCGAACGTATTATTGGGTGCTGTGCCTGCGCTGTGCAAGGAACACCCCCACTGCATTCACATAGCAGGTCCTCCAGTGTACCCAGGCGTGCTGGAGTCGCTTTCTTTGTCAGCAATGCAGTCTCCCCCCCATGACGTCACATTTCACAGGTCAGGGCTCTTGGACTGGCGATCGCCGCACTTCAGCCGAGGCCTAGGCACGCCGTAGCCCACGCCATTACTCGTGTTCCTGCACCCCAGGTCCTTGTACACCAGAATGCCCTATGATGGCCATGTGGACAGCGCTGAATCCTTCACGAGGTCATGTGCATGTCCGACAGGGCTCTCCATTGCGCTCGCAGCGCTGGTGTTGCTGACCGTCCATTATTGTGAGGCCGCACCCCTTTCCCGTGCCACTGCACTGCCACAACGCGTTTCCCTGCCGCAGCTCCTCCCGGAGGACCAGTCCCCTGTCAGTCAGCCTGACCACATCCCGTCCCATCGTCCACGTGAATCGCATGCCATGCCCAACCGCCAGATGCCCAGGGCCACGCGCCGTTCTACGCACACGTCCCACGGCGCCCCTGCCTTCCGTCACACAGCCGCTCGGCACCAAAGCCCACAGTATCTTCTGCCGGGGGTTGTGGGCGCCTCGGCAGTGCTGAGTGCAGCTGCGGTGGCGCTTTGCTGGGGATGGAACGACGTGGTACACCGCCGCAAGGCACCAGCCCCACTGGCCATGTTCTCTGCCACGGCTGTGCCCTGCTGCAACACCATCGGGGCTTGGGCCGGGGTGTAGTGGAGTGTGTGAGGACTGTGCATCAGGGCACGGGGGCCAAGGAAGGGGGGCCCGTTGCCCAGAGTTCGTTGCAAACCCGTACGCAGTGGGCGTGCGGTGCGGGTTCTAGCCCCATGCGTCTGCCGGAATTCCTGTTTGTTATCGCTCATGGTGAATGGTCTTCTTGCTTGAGAGAGACCTTCTGAGGTGGTCGCAATCCCAATCTTCTTCGAAAGCGCCGGGAAGAGACCTGGAACCCTGTGCAAAACCACCGCAGGGGGTGCCCACACCTGCGAGTGTCCCTGTGTCTCCGGTCAGGAGACCGTAGACCCATCCGCCCCCCCGAACCAAAAGAGGGTGCCCTGGCCAAAAGGCGTCAACAGTGAACAAGGCACCCCATGAAGGGACAATCTCAGCACGAGGGCGGAGGGAACAATGGGCGGGGTGGTCGGCAGCGGAGCTTGCAGAGCCATGCAGGCAGCATCTGTATCTGGGTCTCTTCATACGTGACCGTTGAGCCTGGCCGACTCTCCGGCCATAACCCCTGCTGACCCCGGCCGTCATCCCATTGCTTTTTGGTCCGAGCTGGAAGGAGGGAGGAGGTGTCCTCAGGAGGATCTGCAAGCTCCTGTTGCATGCTGGGCGTTTCGGCGTTGTTCTGGGCCAACACCAGCGGTTTGAGGGGTGACGTGGGGTGGGCGGTTGGGGGAAGGGCTCACGCTTTTTCGGGATTTTATGGGGGCGGGGGGCGGGGGGAATACTTGAATTTGAATGCCGAATTTGACCTCAGTATTCTGACCACACAATTGTGGGGATAAAAGGAAAAAAGAATGTTGGAGCCCTCTGGAAAAATCTTTCCGTTGCTGCGCTGCCGAGGGATGGGCTTGAGGGGGAGGTTGGGGTAGAAGGGGCGGCTTTCAAGAGCAGTTGCAAATGTGGTCACCAATTATTGTTGGAAGGTTGTGAGGCAAGTTCCGGCAGGCGCAAACCAATTCGGGAGCCGTTGGGGTAGGGCAGTCCCTCCTCGTTCATGCCGGTTCAACTGAGGCCCCCAATACAAAAAGGGGTGCCCGAAACAAATTCGCCTAAACCTAAGGCAGCAGCACCGCCAGACAACTCAAGGTCACCAGGGCTCAGCTCAGCTCCATACAAGAAGGCATCCGAGAGCCAGGGGCTCTGGAATGGGTTTCTTGTGGGAAGAGACTCCGCACTGTTTGCGTGCAGGTGCTGCAGTGCTGTGGGGACTCACATGATCCAAAAAGTACGCCCGGAATTGCTCAGTTTGATTACCACGAATCGCAACCGATGGGTTAAAGGTTTTTAAGTTGAGCAGCAAACCCTACCTGTTGTTGGGGCCTGCACATCCGAAAAGTAGCTTTCCCAGACCCCGCAATTGCATCTGTTCAACTCCATGGTTTTGTGAGTGCCTCCTGCTCCCCAATCACTTTCGCAACGGGGCTGTGTCGGTGGGTCAGCTGTGCACGCTGTGCGCGCGCTGTGCCGACACGCCCTCTTGAAGGGGTGGGGGATCCCTCCCTCGCGGAGTCACCCTGATTTGTTAGTGGGGAACCCAGTCCTCGTTGTGTGCATGGCCTCGATCGTGCCAAACTGTGTGACTGTAGGTGTCGCTGAAGGTGAGTGGGTAGGTGTTATGTGTCACTGTCCTTTGTCAGTGACTGTCATTGCAATGACCGCTACAAATACCTCAACACCCACTTCAGGTCAGGTCAGGTCAGGTATTGCCAGCTACCACCATCCGTCAGCCCACTATTCAGCGTCCGACGACAAGACGTCTGGCCCAAACACACGCACTCAGAGGCCCAGAGAGGGCACCAGCCGGTAGAGAAGCTA
This sequence comes from Eutreptiella sp. 'Long Island Sound 2002', assembly GCA_964036045.1. NCBI lineage: Eukaryota > Euglenozoa > Euglenophyceae > Eutreptiales > Eutreptiaceae > Eutreptiella > Eutreptiella sp. 'Long Island Sound 2002'. The sequence continues at coordinate 57,255,016 of OZ038386.1, forward strand.
CCTGACCCAGACAGGGCTTGAGCTGGGGAACTTGGTATGGCAGTGGTACCTCTGCCTCATCCGGATAGCACCGTCCCCGGGAGGAGCGCCCCGTATTGGCTGATCCCGGTGGTGGGGGCCCGCTCCGGCCCATCCGACTCAACAACACCCACTTCATGGAGCTCATTGTGGGCATAGGCTACAACCGACAGCAGCAGGCACCCTTCAGAATCGCTGACTACCGTTGGAGGAGCCCACCCTCAGACCCAAATATTTGCGATGGGGACCATGAAAATTAATTTCTTTTGGGTCCAGGTATACAAATTTTGAGGTCCCAGAGCCCCCACACACACCAGACTTGACCCCCGTTGCTGTGGCATCCAATTTATGGGACGCACAAGGGCTGGTGATGGTCTCTGCTGTAACAGTGCTGTGCTGCAGTGGGTGGGTGGGAAAGAAGAGCCCTGCGGCCCATTAGACAAGATGGGCTGTTGGTCATGTCCACGAAACCGCGACCATTGACAAGCACCGCGATGCAGGAGCGGAAATCAGCTTCAGAGGCACCGGATTGATGGGTTGTCATGTCTGCCAAAGAGGCAAAACAATGATAGACCGCTCTCCGCTTTTCTGTGTCTCTATCCAGACTTGCTACCAATCGACGGCGGTTGGAAGTTCCCCGACAGCGTAACAGCAGTGAACCGACGGGGTACAGGGTGCGGGACGACGGAGGGTGGGTTGAGGTCTGCAGACGAAACAAACGGCTCCAAAGAAGCCCTTTGCCTGGGAGCCCCGACCCCCCTGGGCCGGTGCACTGCTCCGGTCTGACACAAGATGCTCGGCATCTCAACACTTCTGAGAGCCTTGTGTCAGTGCGTTTCATGGCAGTGCCAAGTCACTGTCCAACGTGTTCGCACCCCTCGGTCATCGATCCCATTTTCGCTCTTCGGATGGCACGACGGGTCCATTGGCACAGCCTCGACCTCCGCTCTGGACACTTTTCTTTGGGGGATTGGGTCTGGGATACGGTACCGTAGGATGGCTGTGGGCTGTGCATTGCCCGTCATTTTGTATCGCAGGACATCACAGCGAGCAGTTTCTCAAATGGCGTGGGTTGGAGTTGCGTATGGTCGATCACGCACGCCATCTTCCTGACGGCGCTTGCTACACGGACGGGTCATATTTCCCGGCGGACGGAGCGTGTGGAGCATGTGTGGTACTTCCTCATCAACAGGTGCTGATTACTTCCACTCCTTCGCACCGCGAAGATTGTTTTCCATGTGATTCTGCTGAGAGGGCAGAGTTGCTTGGAGTATTGATCGCGTGTGCATCGGTCGAACCTCACTCCACCATCTACACGGATTGCCGTCATCTGGTAGACGTTTTCAATTATCATTTTCTCGCGAAGAAGCTGAGGAGACACAATCGTGAAGTCATACGTGACATTCAGCAATTACTGGCCCAGAGATCTCTCAGCCTCAGGTATGTGCGCGGGCACTCAGGTAATCAGGGGAATGAAATGGCAGATACAGGGGCAAGGCGCGCTGCACGGCTGATGACGTGAATCCGAGGGGGTGAGCTCACATTGCACTATGAAGCAAAGGGAGCGAAGGGTTCACCCCAAAGGGCGCCACTGCGACGCAACCACTGCCGGTGCCCTGCTGCTTTGTGGCTTGGGCACTGGCGACTTATGTGCTGGTTCGTGCAATATGCCTCCACCGTGCCCAGACTCTCTACAGTCTTATGGAAATGTAGATACCCATGTATCGGCACGTTCGAATCGCACAGTGCCCGAGTGGTCTGCTTGGGTTTGTGTTTGTACGATGATTGTCCCAACGCTCAGTTGTGGAAACGATGAATGGTGCTGAAGTGCATTCCAAGGCACTCCAGTGCCCACCAGGGGCCATCGCCGGGATGGGCGGATGGCTGAGGGAGAAGCCACGGAGCGAATCGCACGATACGTGCTTGATGGCAAGTTTAGGGGCGGGGTCTACGGATCAGACAGGGATCAGCGGGGCACCGCGACCTTTGACATATGGTCTCATCCGCTCTTCCATCTGTTTTGATGCCGCCGATTGGCCGATGGGTCGATTGGATTGTTGTGGACACACAATCGATATTCAAGAGATTTCAATGGGAAACGGGACGGCCCGCCGCACGGCTGTCCTGACACTGTCTTTTGCTGTATACCACGCAGCCAATGGAGCGCTCCAATGGCACTGCTTCGCCGTGACCTTTCCCGTTGTCGTTGTGTGGCATTGGCACTGGCTGCTTTTGTCCTAGTCCGTACAATGCCACCGTGCGCCAGACTCTGAGCAGTCTTGTGATCTCCTCCCTCCAATGTCTATACTCTATGTGCTGACATGTGAAGATGACACGTGCTTGAGTGGTCTATTTGATTTGCGTGTCGATGACAGTAATGAGAATGATGTATGGTACGGAAATGCATTCTCAGGGACTGCAGTGCCCTTTTAGGGGGGGGGGGGGGTGTTGTTGGTTGTTTGTAAAACATGCAGATGTCGAAGTTTTCCCCAAAATTCAGTTTCCCAGACCTGCTCAAAGGTGTTGTAGGGAAGTATTCAACAACCTTTTGCGCAAAGTCAATCAAAATTTAGTTAGTACAGCGCAGCAGACACAAACGGCGGCGAACATCAATCAGCGATGTAGCTTTCTGAGACATATCCCAGGTGTCTCGCTGGTCTACCACAATGGTCATGATACACAAAGTGTCAGTGTGGAATCAGCAGCAACGCAGGGCCTTTACTGCTGTTAACAAATCAAAAGGACGCGACAGCATACCACACATCCGTATTCGTAAAAGGATTCTGAAAAGGCTGCAAACAGATGAAAGACATTCACGAGAGCATAAGTCGTCCATCGTAGGTACAGTGTAGGGGCTACCGATGTGGCGCGCGCCTATCAGTGCACAACTAAACGAACAAGAATGAACATGTTCATGGCATCAGATCAGAAAGATCAGGAACGATACTACGGTTGTCCATAAGGAAGACTGTGGTGTGGTAAATATCAGGAGCTCTGATCTGTGATTCAACCAGCAACTACGCTTCTGGTCACGTTGTTGCAACGGGATATCTGCACCAGGTATACAGCCAGGGGGACGTACGGTGAGGGATACGTGTGAGCACTGCCTACCCTATGTGTGTACACTCAAAATGGTCACAATTTTATGGGGAATGAAAACATGAATTTTGTTTTGACCCCTCACCAGCCAGCCCTCCAAATCTGGCTGCTAGGACCGACCCTTCAGGGTAAGAAATACCTCAAAGACATGTTGTTTTTTCAGACCCCCACATATTTTGTGTTCAAAATTATCAGCGCGACGAGGGGATCGTTTTGAGGTTGTATGTATACATGGGGTACCCGGGACCAGCCCCCCTCCCCCCCTCCCCCGAGGACCCCACACACACATCCCACACACACCCCAACAGGGCCCAAAAAGTTGAGGGGGGTGTTGGTGTCAAGGTCTGAGTCCAAGTGCCACACAATTTCACCCACCAAGTGTGGTGCAGTTGCAAGCACAAGACACAAGTTCGCTGAAACAACGTAGACATCCAAAAATATGGCTCATATGCATGTGGCAACTGCTCCTTTGTCGGTATTGTTGGGGCTTATATTTCAAATTGAACCAATGAAGAGGAGGAACACCATTGGACCCATGCATGTGTGTAGTCTCATGGGATTTTTGCATTCACATGGACGACGTCAATGTGTATAGGGACCTAGGGGCATCGGCTGCCACCACACCTCTTTTTTCACCGGAAATTTAGCCTGTTTTCGCCAGATTTCCGATTGTGCGAAATCTCACTTCCCTCCACTTTTGAATTTTTCTCTGACATAGAGTTTAGCCAAATCTAGTGAAAGATAGTTGGGGTCATGAATGCGAGTGTGGTATGGTTCTACCGAAATATGCTAGAAGATTGTCTGATATGCACGTGATGTGACCAACCGATAGTTTTGTCCTTCTGCTCTGCTCTGCATGCAGTTGCAGGAAATGATTATATTTTCCCAGGGACCCACCAATTGCACAAGATTTGAGGATCCAACGCACACAGTAGGTATTTGGGTACGTGATGGAGAGGGAGTGGACACTGCAAAGTCCCGTTCACATCATGCATACCAATGACTTGGATGTGTTGAACGCAATTGGCGGTTGTTTTTTTTGGGGGGGGGCAAAAAACGTAGCACTTGTGGTCAGATCTACACAGTACTCATTCACAGTATCCAGTCATCTAGTTTGTGTTGCCTAAATCCAGTGAAAAGTGTCCCCCGTTGTATAATTCTCACCTATATAAGTCATTTCATTTATCCAATTGTCGGCTTTCTTTTAATGGTGAACATAGTAGTGGTATTGAGAAAATGGAACAGTCCCTCCCAGAGGGCATTCGGTCCCCGCATTCATGTATCCGAGTGGTGGCACGCGGGCATGCATGAGGTGTTGGATAGGGAAATGCAACATTGATGCTAGATGTAAAGTATTTATTTGTCGAAGGCGACATTGCCACTCCTGCATTGCCTCACCTTGGTATGTATAACCATGGAAGTAGACAGCAGCATCTGCAACATAACGAAATGAAACAACAAAACCGAATCACACTCCATTCAAAGCCCTCAAATACCCATTTCGCATATATGTGCACAATACTATTTTGCGAATTGCCCTGACAACTCCACCCTGGGATTATGTGTGCACCACCCGTTGGCCGCGCATATAGATGCACCCTCCAGGCCGCATTGTCATGCACACCATTACAGGCTTTGATCTCAGAGAGGTGGGAGCAACAACATCCATCCAAGACTTTCCCACCTTAAAAACCCCAATACGGCAGCGGTTATGTCGCCATGTGCATCCTCCCCATTTTGGCAACCCTCATGCATCAGGGTTCATGTAGCTGGGGACCTCGATGCAGCATACCCCCATTTCGGAATGGGTGATTCCGATGTGCAGAATGCATGAGTTGCCTGACTCCCGTAGCTTAACTTGACCCTTCACATTCAGTAGGGACTGTGCAGCCTTTGTCCTGATATCCACATCAAGTACCCCCCCCCCCTTGTATAAGCTACGCCCTTGTCCAAGCTACAGCATGTGTAGGGATGGTATTAATTTGGTACCTAAATTGATTCGGTACAAATGCAGTGCGGCCACGTAAGACATGGGTTTGGTGACAAATTTGCCAGTCACATAGGGTCATGGACACATCTGTTGTGAGTGTTTGCTCACTTGAACCCACGTAGCCCTGATTTTGGGGATATTTGTGCATTATCTTCCCCTTTCTTGCACCAGCTCACCATGCAATCTTCTCTTTTTGAACCCGGGCGTCTACGGCCTTGTCCAAGCCACAGTAGGCGTAGGGACCGTATTAATTTGGGACGCTAATACAAGGGGGGGGGGGGGGTACCTTGTTGTTTGTGCTTCCACTTGTCTACACCCACGCCTGCTGCTGGCACTACATATTTCCCCACCCACCCACGTCATGTGGGCATGTGGCATTGCCGGAACCTCCACACTCCTTCCGTGAGCAGCCCCGCCCACAGACCACGGTGGCAAGCCACCCTTACTGTTCCCCCAAGCGGCAAACTGCTCGCAGATGCTGCAATTCCGGATCCCAAGCCGACCAGCCGGGCAGTGCGCCTGCCAACAAGGGTTGTGCATGCACCATGGTGGGGCGGACTGATCCAACATGAACGATGTCCCTAACACAGATAGTTAGCCTTTATGGTACCCCCCCCCCACCCGGTCAGTCTTGGAGTAGTTCCTAGTGGACCTTGCTGTAAAACGAAGCATCAGACAGTGTCACTCTGGCTTCACAGGGCATCCAAGAGGGGTCCTTTAGCCCTTAAACCCCCTGCGCATTGTGCACCGTTGTGGGCCCACTGAGCGACTCGCAGGATGCCTGTACGATGGGTTGTGGTGGAACACTGAGAGGCCGCCTAAACCCCACCATTGAGCCCCGAGAGCACAACCTCTGGCTCAGTGATCAATGCCCAACACCAAGTCCTTGGCTTGACCCCGACCAACGAAAAGGTCGCTGAAGAGTTGCCCTCCACTACTGGAGTACTTACAGCTACCCTCCGCTTGCACGCGTGCTGCGGGGAAGGCATCGGTTGGCAGCCAGTTGAGAGACCAAAACAACCGGAGAATGGTTTTTTCTTTTGCTCCCAAGGACCGTGCTTGTGGTATCACAGCGAAATCCTTGACTTGTAGTATCTTTTCCCATGGCAATGTGCACGTGGTCCTCTCTGCCCGGATCTGTGCCATGCCCCTGTACACGCACAGAGTTTCCCACGTTCAGCACAATGATCGACGCCCTTGTGCCATTGGAGGCAGCGGTTGCACGGTTTTTGAGCCCTCGCTCCCGTCGTTTCAAAGAGGAGTTCCAGAGTTGGGACGAACAACTGCGAACCATATTCACCGGGCATTACACAGGTTTGCCCGTCAAGAAGGAGATCCTGACGCACGATCTGCTTCTGCTACTCAAGCGCTCTGCTGCGCATTACGCGGCTGCGGCCGAGCTGCTGAAACTGGCGTACAGTTTCTATGGATTGGGTGTCCAAGACAGAGACGAGCTGGAGTTGGAGTTCCAAGAGCTGGACCCGAATGCGGAAAAGCCGTTGCTTGACCGGTCGTATTTCCACTCATTACTACTTCCGCCATGCGTTCTTGCGAATCAGCAATTTCCAGCTGTTTTCGGTGCTGACAAGGCAAAGGTGCTGTAGAGCTGTTTTGCAGGGTGCATTCACTGACGTCGGGGGATCGGGGCAGCACGGAGGTAACCCCCCCCCCCCCTTTGTCCAAGCTGCAGTCTTGTAAAGCTTTTGGATTGGCCAATGGCGGGGGTTCTCAAGAGATGGAGGCGGGAGCGGAACATGTCGTGCTCCAGGGTGGACCTCCACCATTTGATCACCCAGTTGCATCGATGGTACGAATCACGCTCTATGTTTTCAAGGGCGCCCACTACGGCCCGCGGGGCCACAGGCGTGGTGGACCCCCTGCAACAGAAGGAAGCCAAGTGGGGGGGGGGGCACAAACGGTGACTTCCGCAGGAGATGGAATTTCAGTGAGTGGCAAAAATTTCCGTATTTCCATCGGTGAGTGCCCTGATTTTTGGAAAGGAAATTGTGGGGGAAATCTTTGACCTCCGGGAAAATGGGGGAAATGGGACTGTGAAAGATGCGTGTTTCGTCTTTCCACAACCCACACCCCGTGTGCTATGCCCACTATTTCCCTATTTCCCCCCCATTTCCCCTCATTTTCCTCCATTTTCCCCATTTTTCCCATTTTCCCAGGCCCCAAAATCCGGGTTTGGTGAGTTGGTGAGATCGGTGGCGGTGAGCGCAGGTGCCTGATGAACTGAGCCGCAACCCCACGACAAGAGAGGAGACCCCCCCAGAGGGGGCCTCGCTCAGAGCCGTGCCGGATGACCGTACGGGTCGCAGTGAGAGGGATTCCATGGGCTGTCCGGGGGGGTAGCGATGGAGATAAGAGACACAATTCGTCATTGTTTTGGTGGAGGCCTCAGGCACTCCGCGAACAATAGGCTCACCACCGACGGTGTGAACAAGGGTGCGTGGGGGGCAGTCCCATCGGATCGTTGACGCACGCTCTTGCCTGGGCTATGCATTGCATTCCTTCACCATCGCCTCCAGCCAACCCCGTGACCAGAGCGGTCCTTTGGGACCGAGATTTTTTTTTTGTTAAGCACCGCCCTTAGGGACCGCCTCCAGGGACCATCAACCGCCAACCACCAACCGCCACCAACCGCCAACCGCCCCCAACCGCCAGCGGCGACCAACTGCCAACCGCCAACCACTGCCAACCGCCATCAACCACCAACCACCACCAACCGCCACCAACCGCCACCAACCGCCAACCGCCAACCACCCACCCCCAACACATGGTGTGCCCGCGGGCATTTTTGGGAAACCTGGGAAAAGGACCATTTTTTCTTTCTTCGTTAAGGACCGCCTTGCCCGTGACCCGCTTTCATTGTGCATTTGGCTTGGTCTGGAGGCCTGTGTCTCAGTGGATGCAGTGCAGCTGCGCATCGCCGATGTCCCGTTCGCGTTCCGAGTCGAACCGGCACGGGCTATTCTGGGCGCCAGAGTGTCGCTGTAGTCCAAAGATTGCCGCACTCACCCTCGCCCCATCCGTCTACCTCTTTCACAGATGGCAATTCCAATCAGCCCCCGCGTCTCTACTGAGGCCCTGCCAACAGCCCCTTTGCCCGCCCAAGTGGCCACAGTCGTGCCCTTGGACTCAGCGGTTGGACAGTTTCTGAAGCCCCTCTCTCGACAGTACAAAGACGAGTTCCAGACTTGGGACCAAGAACTGCGAACCATCTTCAAAGCGCACTGCAAAGATTTGCCTGTCAACAGGAAGATCCTGACGCACGATCTCCTGCTGCTGCTCAAGTGCTTCACCGCACACTATTCCCCCGCTGCCGAGCTACTGACGCTGGCGTACAGTTTTTACGGGTTGGGTCTCCAAGACAGAGACGAGCTGGACGTGGAGTTCCAAGAGCTGGACCCGAATGCGGAAGAGCCGTTGCTTGACCGGACGTATTTCGACGCGTTGCTGCTTCCGCCGTGCGTTCTTGCAAGGCAACGATTTCCGGCCGTGTTCGCCCCCGACCAAGCCAAGGTGCTGTAGCTGGCGTGCGGGGGGTCAGGAGGCCTTATGGGACGGGGGTGCAGACCGGACTGCCTTGTGATGACCCTGCCATGTGTTACTATAGGGACCTCTGGTATCACTGCGACAATGTGACCAGACCTGCCACCAAATATGCCGAAATATTTGATTTGTGGGCACGGTGGTGTTTATGCGGAAAAAGCTTTTCAAAAAATAAATTAATTTTTCGGGGCCAGGCCTCGGAAACGATAAAAGTGTGCGCAAAAGTGCGCAAAACTAAAGTAATTCTGTGAAAGGGTGTCCCTTTTCTTTTGCAGACACAATGCTCAGTTTGCGCTCTTTCTTTCAAGTTGTCCCCCATGAAACTGCTGTGGCCCGCTTTGCAGCCGAGGGCCACGGGGCAGAACTCTTCGATTTTTGTCGGGGTGTTGTTCTTGGTATAGTGCAAGCGATGGTGATCCCTGCCGCTCCTGCACCGCGGTGGCCTATTGAAAACTGAATGGTGGCACACACAAATGTGAGGAGAAGGCAAAATGGAGCCTTCCCCAGCCCCTCAGGGCATGCCCCCAGACTTTTGGAAGAATGCCCCTGCCCTCTCAGCATCGCCTAATCAGGGATCAAAATCTGTGTCACCACGGACAGTCTTCAAAAAAGGGGGGTTTGCCCACACACCCCCCTCCCACGGATGCACAAGGGGGGGAGGGTGCCCAGTCCATGCCCAGCCGCCGCCTCCCTGACGGCAAGCGCCAGCTTCAATGGCATTTGTAACCGACAGTAACCGCCCCCAACCGCTTTGGCAACCTCCTCCAACCGCTTGTCTAACCACTTATGGGGCCGCCTCTGAGGTGCCCCCCCCGCCACCCGAGCAGATTTCACGAAGGGAGGTTCCCCGTTCCCCCCAAGATATCGCCTTCTCATTCTTTGATTTTGAGGTGGGTGGTCATGATGGGGCCTACAAGGGTAGGGTGCATGTGATTGTCCCATTTGTTGGGCGAAAAAATGGGAAGTTATATGATTGCCAACAGTCATACAATGTGGTTGTGCTTAGGGTTGCTAGGCTATAGGAGGGAGTGATGTTGGGGGCTTAAAGCATTGTGATAGATGGCCGGAACATTCATTTGGCTGCTGGCGCGTTGGGCGCACCGGGCACGCACCTAGCAAATGTACCCTCACTGGGCATGCGAGCAGAATGCAGTCCCCTTGAGGGGCCACCTGCTGTGAATCCAGGACACGTCCCAATTTCGGTACAAAATTTGTACATGCCAATGTAAAACATCTTGTTAGTGATGCAAGTCACATTCAATTGGATACAAAGCCACTAAAGAATGCGGTCTGCGCCTGTTGAGCCACCGACCACAAGGGCAAACCCACAAGGTTGGCATCACCATATTGGCGGCGGGTTTGTCGCCTGCCAATTCCCGTCACTCGGGTGCATGAATCGATGGTCGTTTGATGGTCATTCTACTACTCCTCCATCTGGTCTTCATGTCCCTGCGCGCAATCCCAGCACACAAGGCTGCTGTGCCAAGCTTGATGCCACAGATTTCAAGTCATCAAGACCGGTGTAAGCGTAGAGGCTGGTGCCAAACTCGGTATGAAGCCGCAGTTCAAACACCTTGATCCCAATAGCCATACTCATCCATGCACTCATTGAACACCCGGATGATGAGGTGCACAAGCTCCATAGGCAAATTGCGTTGGGTGCCAAGCATATAGCACTTCAGTGCAGTAGAATAAAAAACTAAATGGCAAGGTTGCATTGAGCAATCAATTTGTGTGTACCTTTTGGAATTCCAACTTTATTTCGAGTTTGCCTTGATCTAACTGCCCGTAACTGCCAACGTGACTTCATCCCATGATGGGCCTCCCCCCGCTTGAAAGCCCCCTTGCATAATACACCTTCACGGTCCATCACGTATTCGTGTCTAGTGGGATCCATGTGAGAGACTGTTGTATCAAGTAAGGTGGCACCCCGTGACGGGCCATGCCAATGTACATGCACTTTGGTTTTCTGGTGAATGTCATTTTGACCACTTGGCTAAACAAATCATCATCATCATCATCATCATCATCATCATCATCATCATCATCATCATCATCATCATCATCATCATCATCATCATCATCATCATCGCCGTCGTCGTCGTTGTCGTTGTCGTCGTCGTAGGCCAAATCAACCGCTACCTCGCCGAACACTCACCGAAAAACAGGAACAACAATGTTACGTGATAGCTCAAAGTTCCCATCCTCCCATTCCACGGATAGGATAGCACATTGTCCAACCTCTGCCTATGTTTGGAACAATAGTTGGGTTCGGGTATCATCGCTTCATGGCCCTGAGAAGCCCTTACGCTATTACGGAAACCTGAACGTCGTCGACGGGACCCTCATACATAGTGCCGACGGAAAGATCGGATTTTGGATTTGGATAGGATTCTAGATTTGGATTCGGCCTTTCACAAGGCTTAGTAGCGTCTTCCGGACTTCCCTTGTGCTTTCCCATTCAACGTCCGTCCATTTTATTTGCCATCCGGGAGGGCAATGTGCAGACTCGGTACACGGCTGTTTATTGTAGGGGGCTGAGAAGCGGGGCAGTGCATAGCCACCAATCGTGTATGGGGCATCACACTGATTTTGATCATATTCTTGAAATTTTCAATGCACGGTGTCAGTTGTTGCACCCTTGCAGTATCAATATTGGCATAGTCAAGCTGGGGTTGTGCCATATATAGTAGAGTTGTATTGTGCAATTCGGCAACGACCTCCGTCACAACCCAATCCCTTGTGTGGTGTAGCTCCTACGTGATATGTGTGGCCCGAGTGAGTAGTAGTATCGTGTTTGCTTGTTGGCATAGGTCTTGGTAATGTTGGTGCGCTTGAACAAGGAAATCAAGGTATTCCGAGGGTCACCTTTCATTGTGTAAGAGTGCACTTATTTCAGGTTCACGGTTGTCAACTAGACAAACATTTCTTGGGTAAGTCAAAATGTCTACCATCATGCCCTGCTCTGCGTTCGTGGGAAGAACCGGGGGGGAACTCCACAAGAGAGAGAGAGAGAGAGAGAGAGAGAGAGAGAGAGAGAGAGAGAGAGGGAGAGAGAGAATGAAATTTGGACAGAATAACATTTATGGATGGCACACGGTCGTCATGATCATGTGTATTTGCATCAATAGGTGCGCTGATGGTCCAGTGTGCCTCACCCAAGAGGATGATACACCGATTAGGGTGTGAACATGCAAGTACATACAGCTCAACAACGTTGGACCTAGCTTTGTTCACAAGGTCCTGCAGGTGCGGCAAGACTTGTTACGCGAGAATTTACGCGCGCGTTACCCATTTCTGTTTTGGGAGTTGTGCAAACTTTGGGTGTCGTGCTTTTCTACTCAGTAGGTCCATGACTTGAACCACGATGCAAAAGAGGGGGTTTTGCACCGATGGAATAGGCTCTGCCCGTCCGTACCCATTAGTGAATTATCTATCGGGTTTGATGTAACCACCTATTTCATCAACAAAAAAAAAAACACCACCCCTGCCGACCTGCCCACCCAGGGTGTGGGGCATCTGCGAATACTTCCTATATTATCCCACCCCCCCACCGAGAGGCGGGCTGTGTGCACGATTGCCGATGCTGTCAGCTTCCATACAACTACATACCCAGATGCGCTGCTGATATGCTGAGGATGCTGTGTTTTGATGCTCTGCGTGTGCTTTGCAAAATTCCAGATCGCCGACGATCTGTAGTTTTGCTCTGTGTGCCATGTGTGGCGTGCGTGATGTTGTGTCCTGTGTCACTGTAAACATTTGTTTTTTCTTTACTCTGCCTGCCCACCCGCCCACCCAGGGTGTGGGGTATCTGCAAATACTTCCTATATTATCCCACCCGCCCACCCAGAGGTAGGTTGTGTGCACGATCGCCGGCACTGTCAGCTTCCATACAGCTGCCTACCTAGAGACGCTGTTGATACGCCAAGGATGCTACGTTTTGATGCTTTGCGTGTGCTTCGCAAAAGGTTGCTGTTATTTCTTGGTGGACTTTGAATGGTTGCTATTATTTCTTAGTGGACTCTGGATGGATGATATTATTTCGTGGTGAACTGTGGATGGTTGCTTTTTTGTATTGTTTCTCGGCTTTGGGTTCACACAGTGGTGAGCTAGCACCCATGGCCTTGTGTGACGTTCCCGTTGCGGGATGTGGTGAGCACCACCCAGCCTGGGGTCTTCATGATGACCGCTTACCGGGCACTGAGCAGGCTGTCAGGGGAGGACGCCATGGGCGCAGGATGCCAAGCTGCAGACAACAGACCACTGCGAAAAGAGAAAGACCGAACGCCTTGAGATTGGCGAGAAGTCGATTCATGCCGCCAGCTGCCGAGACCGCATTAAACTTCCATGGCCTTGTGCCAACCCCTGCCCCTTCCCCCCAACAACGCCGCGTGGGGGTGGATTTGCACGCATCACGGAAGGGAAGAGGGTTGGGGGCTGCCAACGAATCTGCCCCCGAGCATCGCGGAGGGGCACTGTTAATATGACCTCTAAAGCCCCCGGAGCACCGGATTCACAGCGAGGCCCGTCGTGTTGGTTGTGAGCCTCCCCGTAGCACTTCCCTCGTGCCCTTTGCCCCAAAATGTGCCCCGCAGCCGCCCTTCCTATCGCCCCCCCTCATCTCCTTCAGGCGTGCGGTGCTGCAGATCATCGCTTCGCAGTCGCGACAGGGGTCTGCGCCAGATCGTCCACTGCACCAGAGAACATGTACCCCGCGTATTGTGTGGCTCTCTCATCGGGTGACCGGGATGCACTCGAGGTACCTGAACACTGCCCAGGGGCGAGGGGCAGAGGGGCGTCGGACGCGGGAGGGACGGGGGGTTGCCCAAGCGATGTTGGGCCCCAGCGTGGCAACTGGGCACTTACAAAGGGAAGGGCGGGGGGCGAGCGCTGTGAGCTCCGGCAGTGATGCTGTCAAGCAGCGTGAGGCCGCACGCCAGGCATCATTGACGAGGAATTAATGCATCGGTCGGGGGCATCGCGGGGGGGGGGGGGTATTATTATGATATGATTGTGACTCTAATACGAATCGGGTTGGTGGGTCTGCAGTTTAAAACCCCCCATTTAAATGTTTATCTGGTCTGTGACTCCGCGGTTTTCAGTGCAAGATGAATGATGAGGAGGTTTTTTTTGCGATGCTTTTTTTTTATGGTGTCCTTTTTCCACAAACCCCATTTCTTGGGTTTGTGCTGCTGTGCCATCCGGCCACTACCGCTGTGGGTCTGGGGTACTTTTTCAAATCAAAAAGAAGTGGGCAATGCTGAACGTGAGCACTGCAAGAGTGAACGACGCAAAACATATTTAAAAGGGAGTATCCGCGTTGCGATGGGATTGTTCAGGAGTATCTCGCAGCACGGAACCGGCACGCCGGTCAGACAAAGTTAAACTGTGCAAGACGCAGACCAGCCACAGCCATTCACATCAGCGTTCCAGAAGCTGCAGTCAAAGCAGCGGCGACAGCAACGGCAACAAAAGCAGAAGCAGCGGCCCAGAGGGCACAGCGACAGCGGATGTTCAGAGACCGATGACCACTCGCTACATCGCCGCATCACCCCGGGCCCTGCCTTTCCCCAAAGCCCAGGCTCAGGGAGCAGCGACCCAGCGCAGCATCGGCATCAGCCACACAACACTCTGACGATTAAAAAAAAAAGGTGGGAAAAGCACAGAACACAGAAAAAAAAAGAAAACTACAAACCCCCCCCCTAAAGGCTGCTTCGGCAGCCCTGGGGTGCCGTTCAAACCCGGGAGACCCCCCACTTGAGGTTTATCCAGGTTTGGCATAGAGAATAATGCCGCACTTGTGCCTTACTGTGGAGTGCATTGCCTCAAGTTTGCACTTTTGCAGTACACTCTGTCTGTTTTCCTTCAATTCATCTCAATCTCTGAATTAGGTCTCATCCCCCCCCCCCTCACCACCTCTGGACATTTATAAATAGGGGGGAGGGGTCTTGCCGGGGACCAGGATCTTGGATGGGTGGGTGCCTCAACCCCCACCTGAACCTGCCGCCCCTCTTTATCAACAACGCCTGCGGCACACGGGCAGAGCCGGTCTGGGCTGTTGGTGTGGTCGCAGGGGACGGTACACAAGCACATTCCGGAACGACCGACAGGCAACTGTCGGCAACGAAGGTGAACGATGTGAAGAGCAGAGGGCGTTGCCCCCCCCCCCCCACCCCCGGGCAATGGACGGTCCGCGCACCCAACCAGCGCCCAACACGACCAGCACCCGACGTGCACGCGACCCACCCGACCAGCGGCCGACGCGCCTCTGCTCTTTCTCGCTGTCCAGTGCCGCGCTTCTCAGTCAGCCCCAAGCGACCGGAGGTTGAAGCACGCAACGCAGTCCGGCCTCACGATGTGTTCTCACTTTCTGCGGCGACTCACCGGCCGACGCAAAGGCCATGCAATCGCCAAATCCTTCCGCGGCGCCTGCGACGCGGACACGGAAGACGTCGCAAAGCCCCCCCCCGTCGACAACTCCTGCGCCCGCCAAAGCGAGACGCCCGCCAAATCCGCCCCCGTGCCCATGCCCTCTGACCCCCACGCGGAGGGGGTCGCCACGTCCACGCCCACGTCCACGTCCACGGCCCCGTCCATCCCATCGCCTCATGACGCCGACGTCCACAGCGGCCCCCGGTCTGGAACTCATTGGCGACGGTGAAAGGGGGCGGAGGGGGGGGGGGGAGGTGAGCGCAGTGTCAATGGGTCTGGGGGTATGAAAGACGACATTTCAGCTGCAATTCAGTACCTGGGCCAAGATCCGCACGCTGCTGCACCCCTTTTCCCAGACCGAAAGGCGCCTATGGTACCACTGTTTTGTTTTGCTGAGCTTGCGCGCTTGCCCGTCGTAGCACGCAGACCCACAAGGCTCCGTACGGAGGGGGGGGGGGGGGCGTTGGCCAAGGCCGTCAGTCAGCACCTGTGAACCGGATCTCGAACAGCGGCTCTACATCGCCGTGCGTTCCCTGGCGTCCCCTCCTCTACAACTGCCGCGGGTCGTCAGTGTGCAAAGGCGTTTTGGTGACATGATCTTCCGCGTGGGCGAAAGGTCAACAAAGGTCAGCCCCGTTGCGTTCAATGAATTGCAGTCAACGCCTGCCCACTCCATTCCACTCCACGATTCTACCGATGCATCGGGGGGAGTGGAGCATGCCCACCTCCTGTGGTCCTCTCTGAGTTGGTGCTTAGATCAGTCCCTTCACCCCCAAACGCTTCCTCCCACGTTTCGCCCCTCGTCGGTCAAGGCCTCCAGGGCACCTCTACCCCAAACAGTTCCTCTACCAGCGGCTCTACCCCGTGCACCGCGCCCCCACCGCGACCTCCACTGTGCCTCTGCCAGGCACCGCGCAAACTCGCAAGGAGCGACTGTACTGCAATGGAATGGATGTTAGGCCATTTGCTAGCTTTGCGTCGGACAACGGCAGAACCACGAATGGCCACTTTCCACGTACCGGCGCCGGTGGAAGCGCGAAGAAGGTCCCAAGTCAATCTCAAGGGCACGACTGTGAGTTGCTCGCAACCGCCGTTGGTGTCCCTCCCGGCCAGGTTTTTTGAACTATCACAACATGTTCTCGGCTGTGTTCGATGGGCTCCATATCATACAACGGGGCTATGCACATCGCACATATAGGGAGGCGGGGATGGCCCCAATTCTTGGCCGAGGCCAAGGCCCAATCGTAGGGTGAGGCTTAAGTCCCTCCCACCCAGTTGTGTATGGGACAGCAGATAACTTTGCGTTTTCTACTCCAGTACTTCAGAAGTATCAGTGTGTGTTGTTGTCATCAACGGTGACACGGGCCCTGTTCCAGACGATGTGTTTTACCAACGCGGTTTCTCACGCTATTTTTGCATCTTGAGCCTTCTGCGGTGCGACGGTTACGTCCTGTGTGCACCCCCGGGGCTCGGGTTGCCTTTTCTCACAACGCTCTCTGCAGCGTGTGGCCCCAGCACGTCTCCAGTTTCGATGGCATTTTCCATTCGGCTGTTCATAGCAGCGCCAGGCCCACCGCTACGTCTCATATCCGAGTGCTATTGTCCAGAGGCCGCAGCCCCTGGAATACGGCTGTTTGCGAGCCACAAGTATGGCACATTGGGAACTCCGCTACCCCTCCCCCTTGCAAACAATGCCGGTTGTATATTTCAGTGCACCCACACACGCCGTTCATAGCCAGCTCTAGCACTTGGCTCAATACACAGTGCCAATGCCATGTTCTTTGCAACCCCACAAACCACATCGATCCACCTTCCCTTCCGCCCCCTTGCCTCTTCAAATTGCCGGCCCTAAGTCCACATGCTTTCAATTTTGAAAGGAAACTGCATCCGGCGGCAGTTGCGCCCGCGCGCTGCTCAATGCGTGCCTCAACCTCAAATTTTCTTCAGAGGTGTCAAGGGCTCCAGGTTTGGGCTGCTTTGTGGACCAAATTACAAGGAGGACGGCCTGAACCACCCCCTTCATGGACAACCCCGTTCAGGTGTGCTGTGGGTGCTCAGGGGGAAGATTCCCTGCTCACGTATCGCCAACTGTTCAGCAGTAGCATCAGTCTGGTATAAGACACATGCATATTATATTGCCTTCATCTTCACACTCACGTATTGCCAACTGTTCAGCAGTAGCATCGTTCTGGTTCCAGACACATGCAAATTATATTGCCTTCATCTTCACACACACACACACACACACACACAGTGGTGTGGCATGGCACTGTGCAGCTATACATTTCTGCGCAAGTATTTTGAATGCCGACGTGTTTGTATTCTGCCTGAAGTGTGCCGGGATATTTGCCGGGACAGGAATTGCAAAACCTGCATGTGAAACAACGGCGGTTGACACAACAAGTGCTGTTTTTAATGTCAAAATAGAAGTTCTCAGTGCATTTTCTCACAGAAGACTGACTGCATACCTAAACCTGCATGCCAAGCAAAGAGGAACAAAAGGACAGCATGTTTTGAGCACCATTGAACTGTCCTATAGCACGCTGTTTTAGTGATTATTCATTTCTGCCCATTGATGGTGCTGCTCGGTTGCAAGCAAAACAATGAAAAACAATGCTGTCATAAGACACGTACAAATCAAAAGCATAGCCTTCATCAGAGGACTCTGCGGCACAACCTGCATCGTCAGAGGGAGCGTAAACCAAAGTTATCATTAGGGGATGCACGCTAGGCATGTGTAACGGACCCATGCATAGTAAGCCGGGTTTTGTGAGTGTTTGCACAGGGGTGGCAAAATGGGAGACACTTGAGTTGAGAACTATGGTGGCCCCCCATTTGTTTTCCACACTTATTGAGGATTATATTTTGACCTCTTGGTTTTGGGAATTCCACACGAACGGAAGATGAGGTTTCGAATGGTTTCATTGAGGCATGGAACATCATATCCTTCGTGGAGCCATGACATGATGAGACCTTCTAGTTTTTTGGTTTTCTTTGTGTTGCGGGACAGGAATTTTGAATGCTTGTTTGTAGTTTCCGATGGTGGTGAGTTTCGTATAAGTGTTGAGAAAAGAGAGGGTGGGGGGCTGCTTTTGTGTGTAGTGCCTAGATGGGGGACGCGGGGGGGGGGGTCACTCACAAGTTCCATATCTTGAAGATCTTGTCTTGTCTCTTGGAATAGAGTGTTTGAAAATAGGTCAAGAATGAGGGTGGGGGGTCCTCAGTAACGCTGTGACTTAAGGCTTGATAGAACTGGGGGGGGGGGGATCCTCGAGTCCTAGAGGAAGGCAGAGCTGGTAGGCTACGGAGAGGGAATTTTGTCTTCTTGTTTGCCGTCGCAAAGAGTATTGTTACTGGATCCCGAGTGCCGGTTGGGATTATTTTGAGTGTGAACTTTCGCCGAGGGCGGATTTTACGTAGTTTCTGGGCATAGGGTGCCTGCAGGTCATGGCATTTTAGCGCTTTCTCCAAGAATTTATGACCCGTGGTGGTCTCCATCGCTACGGGTTTGGCTAACTGTGTTTGGCCTTCATGAATATTTGCCACATAGAGCTTGTCCATTCAATTTTGGTGAAGGGCATGATGTTTCCAACTCATTCATGTGCCTTTTGTTCGCTTCAGACCTTGGCTTTTGCCTTCGTGGCTTGTTTCAGGGCTTCGGGTCGAAAATAAGTCCAACTTTGTAGATGGTGATGCATGGGACCTTTGTAGTCTGATTTTCCTGGGTCACCAAGGCATAGCTTTTTTGAACTTGGGCGGACATATCGTGCAGTGCTCTCAGCTATATTGATTCAGTTCCGACTTTGGTTTGTTGCCAAGTGGGCGGGTGCAGTTCGTCACTTTGGGACGCCTTTGTAGGAGACGGCATATGTTCAACCTGTGTGCTTTCCAGGGATAACTTTCCCAACCTTCCCTACCTATTTTTTGTATGCATGCGGGTTGCCCCCCGGCAAGCATTACTCAAAGCGGCCTAACCACGGGCAAAAGAGTGTTCATGGCGAGCCGAAGTCCAAAACAGAGACAGAGTATTTACACCAATGGTATAAAAATCTGATCATGTTCTGGTCTGGGCGTTGTGGTTCATCTTTGGTGCAGAGGATTGCCCTACTTGGCACCAAAGGCCAGAAGGAAACGTGAACACCTCTCAGGGTGCAAAAAAAAAATAGAGAAAAGGCATAGGATGTCCCCGGGTCATGGTTGCCAATAAGTGTAGTGGGGGGGGGGGGGGCTGCAGCAAACACAAAGTGGACAACGAGGAAGAATGGAGAAAAAATTGGGGGGGGGACACTTTTCTCGGAATTTTAGTGCGGAGCAGAAACCCCCCGGTCGCTAGTGGAGATTAGTTTCCTTTCACACTAAAGTATTAGGGATTAGTGACGTGTGACGTGTGTTCAGGAGGCGCTAGGGGTGCCGTGAGGTGGAGAGTACTGTTTTTTGGAGCAGTTTGGCATGCAGCAGTAGAGAGTTCTTTAGTGGAGTAGAGGAATTAATTTTGGGGAAAGATAGCGGTGTGGGGATATGAGTTGATGTGTTGTAGACAAATAGTAGGTTTTCCTAAGGATTGTCAACAGTGTCAGGTTGTGATATGTGTAGATGTGGTATTGCGTTGTCTCTGAGCCATTTTTGGACCTTCTGCGGTGCTATTGTAAGGCGTTGACGCCGTTTTTTCATGGCTGTGGAGAGGCATTTTCTGTGCTGAGTGTAGCTGAGCTTTGATAGGGAGGAACGGAGGGTGTTGCTAAGGGAGTTAGGTAGTAAGCGGTAGTTGCGGTAGTCTACCAATCTGAGATTGGTTTGTTGAAGGGGGCGGGGGGGGCAGGCGTTGATAATGGCTTGATGAAGCTGGTCTGTGATAGTGCATTCAGTCACCCTAGTACTTGAGTCTAATAGGTGATAGAGTTAGCATTTGGGGCAGAGCTTTTTATTGGGGATAAGTAGTGGGGTTGATAATCTGTACAACTGTACAAGCCATTATTTACGCATTTGAGGCGAAAAGAGGAAAACCAGAAGGTGTGAGCGCACTCTACTCGCTAATCTCTACTCCGAAAGAGGTGTATGTTGTTGTGGAGATGTGCAGGGACAATATTCAACAGGCAATTTTCAAACCCTTCACTGCTAGCAACAACCCCTTCTGCCTCTAGTACTGCCATATCTGGACTTTCGTCCACTCACCCCCCCTCCACTGTATTTTTACGTAGATCAAGGGCCCTGCAGACTTTCCTGGAAATGACTACTTTGAAGCCATATCTAAAGAGTCCTCCAACCACATCACTTACCCCTCATGATCACATCAGCTCCGCTTTTTTTATCTATCACAGGTGCACCCCACTACCTGCCAAAATAACCCTTAAAGCTATCAAACATCTACTTTTCCCACCCTCTATGGGTGATACATCTCCTTTGAAGACGTGAGATGTCCAATAGTGATAGTCCATGAGCCAAGTGTGATTCCATGATGACCATAGCTTCCTTGAGAGTGACAGCATTGTTCTCTATTTTCAATGTACCAGCTTCTATGATAATCCGCAACATGAATGATGTGAGGCCCGATGCTTTCTTGGAATCTTGGTCATCAACCCATAGCCATTGGGCGTCTGTGTGTTCCGAGAGACCTCCTATAATTTTTCTTCCTCGGTCTTGAAGCAAAAAATCTTTGTCTGCAATGTCCCTATTTGGAAATTCCTCGTCGGGCTCTCGCTTTCCATTTCGTGGGCTTCTTTCAGTTCGTTTTGGTTGCTTTGATTATGACAAGCCGGTCCTTGCAATTATTTTTTCATTTTATCTTTGGCGCCCGGTTTAATTCAGGCTGGTTTGATCATGACCATCTCGTTCTTTATTTCTTGTTCTTGGCCTTTTTGAGACATGGCGGCTTCCCGCCCAAAACATCATCACAAACTGCTCACAATGCGAGGTTCCTCGAAGGACAGCCGCGGGAATGGAACCCGTACAAGTAGATCATGCCACTGTAAAATTCCCTGGGTGCAAAGCACTGCCAAGTGAGGCACCAATAGCCTAGGAAGAGTGACAAATGGCAATCAAATATTGCTGGGCTACCAACAGGAGAGGAAGCAGTTTGAAAGGCGTGATGAAATTAAAAGAGATAGGGCATGACCAGAGCCCTGTTGGAGTAACACTTCTGGTTGGTTTGCACCTGAAACAAGGCTGACCAGCAGAGTTAAAGGGCTTGAAACTGAAAACAGGGTCATCTGCAGTAAGACATAATAATAGAACGACGCAGAGATCGCACAGATCTTTCACTGAGTACTGACCACCTGGTCAAAAAACAATAGATAACAGACCTAAATATGGGCCGGTGTCTGCAGGCTCCTGTGAAGTGACGGTGTGCCTCTCAAAGCTTCCTTGTCTGGATTGTCCAAAAAATGAAGTGTTCTGGAGTGATCTAGGTAGTGCAACTGGACGCTAAGGAAGGTGGGGCATCCGAGACTGACAGAAATCACTGAACAGCAGACATATGTCCCAGGGATCAACCCATAAGCTGAGCAAAAAACAGAGTGAATTGGCGAATGCAGGGTGGGGGGGGGGGGGGCGGTAGGTTGGAGGGGGGAAAATGGGGGGCGGTGAAGCCTTTGGTATGGGGGGGGGGGTTCGTTCATGCATCATTCAAAAATGGGGGGGGGTTCAGCCTGCGTCTTTTTGGGGCTGAGTGTAAGAGTTGTGGGAGGATGCGGTAAGTGAGATTGGAGTGTGGAGATGTAGGTGAGGGAGAAGATGTTGTGTTAGGGAAGTTGTGGGGCGTGAGGCATAGGCGGCGAAATTTGGTTGATGGTTTTGTTTTTTGAGAGGAGCGTGTTTGGTAGGGGCGTTTGTTCGTTGGTTTGCTGTGTAGTTTTTTCTTTGGATATGTCAGTTTCGTTGGGGAGTTGAAAGAGGTGCTGAGGTCAGACATGGGTGTAAACCAGGGATTGTCTGGGGCGTGGGCTTAGCCCACGCAAACTGCACCCTGTTTTGCGCGCCGAACGCGCAAAAAAGGACCGGTTCGCAACAGGGCAAAAAAACTATTTTTTTGGATGTTTCATGAACGTGATTTTAGACGTAGTGAAATAAATTGCTTTTTTCGTGTTGTGCAACTCCGTGTTCCTCAATGTGACGTTTTTTACATTTCTCTGGCGTTCTGAGTGCGCGAGGCCTCGCGCACTCAAGATAGCGAAAGCAGAGTTTATCACGAAACGTAACAACCCGTAAGGACTGGCTTTTGCGGAAATACGCAGCTCCCACACGGTATTAAAATTAGGATTGTGTTGACCAGGGAGCATTGGAAGTGTATGGCTGTCGGACTTCCCATGTTAGGGGAAACACATGTACTGTAAAGTGAAAATAAAATACAAATTTAAGCAACCTGAGTGCGCGAGGCCTCGCGCACTCAGGTCACGTTATGTATTGAATTTTCAGACTGGATGTGACGCGTACAATTGCAGGTACAGTACGAGACGGACAAACACGTTTGATTTTTCCGGTGTATATGTGTGTAGACACCATGTTGATCAGATTCAACACGGTATAGAACATTGTTTCCCCGGAAACAATCAGTGCGCGAGGCCTCGCGCACTTAAATGACAGAAGAAAATGAAAAAGCGATCAAGCTAGGCTACGCCGGTATTTACATTCCCCTTCACGTCTACCACCTGTGACAGTCGATTATACATCGGTAACCTTCGTCATATTTTTCAGGGGATCAGGGGAATGATTTGCTTTTTTCCAACAGCCACTCGATGGTAGACGTGTCCGGTTTTAATAGCGGCGTAGCCTTCGTTGACCGATAGACATGGTTTTTTTTTCCAACTGGGTTTAAAGACGGACGCAGAACAGGAAATTGTGGTTGCGAAAACAGTTTGCGGTTACTGGGAACGGAGCGCACGCAGACACCAAATCCAATTTGCGGCGACAGCACACGCACCAGAATGACGACAGGAAAAGGCCAGATGCTTTCTAATACATTTTTTTTAAAGGTCGCTGTGCGAAACGATAACCAACATATGTGCGCAAATATAATTCCACAGAGAAAGACGCAAAATGCCACTTCGAGCCAGAAAATCCGTAGAGCAACGCATGATTGCAGAAGTAAGCAAAGGAGCAGCAGCACTACGAGAGGCATGCGCGGCAGAACCAGCATACCAAACAGCAGGTGACCTATGGAAAGGACTGAAACGGAACGACCTGGCGGCGCAACTGGTGTTAACATTTGCACAGCGACTCAGGTTCAACAAAAGAACGCGCCACAGTTTACCAGCAGCTAAACGACAGGAGGACAAGCGCTGGGTGCGCATTTTGCAACAGGAGGGCTGGAACCTGTACCTGTTGATGCGTCAACGGGCAGTACCAAACAGGAAAAAACCGGGAAACACAACAGGGTACCTGACGCAAACAGAAAGACGAACAAAAGTACGACTCGGGCAAGCAGACGCTGCCGCAGACACAGTGGACGAACAGGCAGCAGCAGCACTTAAAGCAACTTGGTCACTGGTGCTTTCGTCGTGTTGCGTGCTGTGGATAGACAACTGGTACCGGGCACAATACACGACACACCCAGACGAAAGTGACCGGTCGCAAAACTGTACTGCAATGGCAGTACTTCAACTGAAACAGAGGCCCACGTATTGGGCAGGACATCCAGCCATTGAGGAACTGGCAGCACGGATAACGACAGTCGCAAGGGCTCTGCAACAGCGTGAACGGAGAATCCACCAGACATTGCGTGACATGGGGTATGCAGATGGGTGTACACCAGACGCTGGAAACGTGAGAGCGCCGTTGGATGTGAGGAGGGATGCAAGGACTGTACAGGCACCGGTGTGGCGCCCGTTTGCCCTGTCCAAAGAGAAGGTAACTTGTGGTGTTGGTCTGTTAAACTTGTTACACTTTGCAAGGGACGTAGCACAACAGACAAACAGAGTTCTACCGCTGTTGGTTGACGAAAACATACACTACAGGGTACTAAAGTTGTTGTACGGTGCCAAGAACCAACGATGGAACATGCGTGCATACCTGCGTTACGTGCCTGTAGTTTACGGTGTCTGGCATGCCTACAAGTTCGTTGTTACTCATACTTTTCGGGTGTTCTGGCCTATTCTAACCTACCTACGGAAAGGTCTGCTACGACCTGGTTCCACCATACTATCATACCCCAAACTGATAGTTATGGAAAAAACTATTGCTGCGCTGATGCTTGCCACACCCCGAATACTACGCCCGTATCGGCGCAAGGCACAAGCTGCAACCGCGATCAGTGGTCGTGACACTACGCATGCCAACAGGGCAGCAGTGGCAAACGCAGTCTTGCATTTGTTGTCGGATTGGTGCCCGTTGTTGTTGTACTTGGGTCACCTGGTACGGGAGTGCAATTGGTCGGGGGAAAACAACGCTACAGGGACACGAGCTCAGGAGGTGTTGCAGTTGAGTTTGTGTCTGTTGCGGAGGCTGCGTCGAGGACCGTGTGACACCATACTGAAGTACGAGCGCACAATCATGTGCACATTGTTGTACAACAGCAAGTGGCACCAGGACCTGCCCGGTCAGGCACACTCAGAGGAGTTTGGAGAAGGGATGTTGAGCAAGCTGGTGCGGGACAAGGCGAGAAACACGGGTTCTGTTACTGTTCAGGAGGTGGAAAACCATTACTTGTTGCTAAAGGTTGGTCCTGGTGGAAAACGCGTGGGGGTGCAAAACGTTCCCAAGAACCTGGTACACAGCATGCGACAACGACTGACCAGATTTTTGGCGACAGACCGGATATGCATGGCCTATGTGGAATGGGAGTCGGACAGAGTAAGCACGGTTGCACCTTCTTGGCCGCGGAGGTTACCGAGATTTCCGCCCTCACCTACACAACCCCTCGGTTACGACCACTACCGGCTACTTGGTCACAGCGTACTAGATGCCCTCATTGACCAGAAAACAAATCCCACCAACCAACTGAAACGGAAACTGGATGCTGTTGTGGGACAGAGAACAGATATGGATGCCGACAGACAGGAAGCAGCAACACGCAACGTGCGGCAACGCTTGCGGTAACTGACACCCGCAGTGCGCGAGGCCTCGCGCACTAAACGTTATGAAAACAGGTATGTAATGCGATGTGAGTGCGCGAGGCCTCGCGCACTGAGTACTTCGCTAAGTGCCGTGGATTAAGTCACAACAAAGACGTTTGTGGAACAGATTTCCGAAAACGACCTGCAAAATACCGTTTCGACTGATTTCAGAGTTCAAATGACCGTGTTTCATGTCATGCCATTTGCCCTTTTCAGGTATTGTTTGGCATCATGAGTGAACCAGGGTCGCCAGAACGTCCAGTAACAGACGCAGAGGCCATGGAGTCGTCACCAGGGACCGACCACGGGGACACGCCGAAGAAAGGACGCAAGAAGAAGGGTGAGAAGAAAGCAATACCGGAGATGAAGCTCACAGTCGAAGTGGCACAGTGGCTGCGGCAGGAGAATGGTAAAGCCGTGAAGGTAAAGATTGCTGATTTGAAAATTGACAAGACCAAGGAGCGCGGACAGATCCGATCCATCAACTATGACGACGTTGCCAGAAAAGTGGCAGGATACCAAGCACTGCCACCAGCTGGACCGTTGCGCATAACGGCGTGGGAGGATGGTGGTATGACTCGCTTCGCTTTCGATCGAAGACGGTTCTTCTTTTTGCTTCGGCACATGATTTGCTTTGCAGATGGCTCCCTTTACGTTCTGAATGGTCAACATGGCACAGAAACATGCAGAAAGATTCAGCAACAGCGTCTCGAAGAAGGCAAAGAATTGGAGGATTGGCAGGAGTTTTGCTACGTTGACATTCTGAAGTACGAAACGCCTTGGAGGATCCGTGCCAAGGTTGCAGGATTGCAACAAGCTGGCAGCCAGTCTGTGACGTGGATTCCGCTGTCCGAGGCGCTGGACAACATGTTGTTGTACATTGAGGATCAGAAGCGGGAAAAAGAGCCACAAGATTTCGAGAGGTTCAAGATTGCTGTTGTCCAAGCTGCCGTCAACTCTGCGTTTCTTGCACCCGAGGCTTTGGAGGAAGCAGGACATACAGTATGTATTCGTGTATCGCACGGTTACAGTGCGCGAGGCCTCGCGCACTCCATGACACTGTCTCCCCCCGCAGGACTCGACATTCAAGAATTGGAGGGACATCTTCTCCCTGGCGTATTACTGCGGCCGTGAGGCGGTTACTGGTATGAGGAACCTCGAGAGTAAGAGCAAGAAAGAGGACGTTACAAGGAATGCCTTCAAGAGGCTGGAGGGGCTGCATCTACCGAGCCTATTGCAGAAAGTCTGTGCGCACATGAACCTGAAGGACTCGACCTTGAAGACCACCCAGAACTACATTGACGCGCAGATTACGGAACAATGGGTTATTTTCCATCTTGACCATCCGGACAATACGCAGCATGTCAACCAGACCGCAGGTATGCGTCAGTGTCGCAGCTGCAGTGCGCGAGGGCTCGCGCACTTCACCACGTTTGTCACATCCGTACAGCTGCCGATGCGAAGATCCGAGCAGAAGTCGCAGCACTGGGCACGCCGCAATTGAAAATTGGGCTTGGAAATTGGGGTTATTGGGTGGACGCAAAAAGTACGAAGTTTCGGTCGCCCTGGCCAAAATGGAAGACGTTGCTCACTGCACCTCTGTGGCGCACTGGGGACAAGGGCGCACCTCCATTACCACAGACGTTGGCCGTGCGGAAACAACTGCAAAGGAAGGTTGAGGCACCATCATCGGCACCTTCACAGACACAGCTCAGTAATGGCGATGTGATCAATGTCTCCAAGTCGGACGAGCAAGGGATCAAATACGCTTTGACAGCCTGCCGTATTGAGAATATTGAAGAGACACCGCCAGGCCGTTTCCGGGATCTGCAGTACCCGTTGTGGATCATCAACGCTGACCTTTTCATTGAATACGACTCTCCAGGATTTGTTCCGAAGTGGCTGTTCGATGTGATGATGCTGGGGAAAGACGTCATTTTCTATGGCGAGGCTGATGTTGTGCACCGTATTGGCCGCGAAATGCAGAGGCTCTGGCGTATGGAGAAGGACAAGGATCCAACCACAGTGCCATTCTACCATGTTCGGTTGCCGGTGTACTCTTGGTTATCGGGTCCCGTGACCAGCAGTACGTATCAGTTCGACGAGCACTGTATGTGGATCGGAACAACGAGTCGCTGGGATAAGCAGGTATATCTGCTTCTTTCGATTGTTACGATGCCGTTGTGTGCGCGAGGCCTCGCGCACTGCTGCCTCCGTTATTCGTCTATATTCATCACATTTACAGTTGCCGAACTATGTGTCGTATTCCGCTGGACATTTCGAAGAGATGCAAGAGAAGAACCTCGGCGGTTTCATGCCTCTGATTCACGTGCTGTGGTACCTGGACAGATACGTTTTGTGCAGTGGGCTTCCTGATGCAGTGGTTGTTGTGGACGACACGCCTGCCATGGCCGCAAAGATTGCGATGTCTGACCTCAAAACTAAAGTGGCGTTTCTGGCTGTGTCAACGATCAAGCAAAAGGACCTAGGGAATGCCGTTGGAGGTGCTCTGCAGCATGCAATCGTGATGCGGTACATGCTGGAGGCCGATCAGACGGAGCAGGGAGCAACAGCTGCAACTTGGGATACTCAAGAAGAGTGGCTCCAGCGTGGCATTCCACTGTGGGTTTTGGACAGCAAACGAGGGCATGAAGGGCACCAGCAGGTGCATGCTGCAGAAGCCGTCCAGCAAGATGTCGTGACTGAGGCCCCCGCTGAAGACACTGAGCCTGGTGCGCCTGCACCTACCTTGCCAATGCAAGCCAAGATGAAGAAGACTGCCAAAGTTGTACCAACTCAGGGTACTGCAGCCGGAAAAGGAACACCCTCGAGTACCAAGAAGCAAGCAAAAGGGAAAGAGAAGGAATCGGACAAGCCCGCGGAATCAGACGACGACGATACTGACGAGGAGTCAGAAGAAGACGATCTGGAGCAAGTACTGGAGACCCAGCAGAAGCGCAAGCGGGCATCCGCCTCTCACTTCGATGCAAGCAGCCCCGACTCTGGTAAGGAACAGTCCAAGAAGAAAGCGAAGACTGCCGCCAGTGCTACTGCAGAGTTCAAGCCGCCCTCGCGTTCTGGTACCCTGCCGTCTCGAGGTACCGTTGCCTCTCCAAGTGGGACAAGTACAACAGCAAGAAGCCTGGGTTCCAGGTTGGCTAAGGTTGCTGGACCGAAGAAGAAGTAAGTCACCATTAACCCAAGTGTTACGCCTCTTTTTGCAGTCATGAGTGCGCGAGGGCTCGCGCACTCGCCTTCGACGCGAATGCAATTATATGCCCTTAAAGGGTTGTACATTTTTGCCAAGCTTTTATCTCAGTGTTTGTACGTTGTGCACTTCGTGTCCTGTTTTTGTTGCCCTCTGTACACAATTGTTTCCATGACCTTGAGTGCGCGAGGCCTCGCGCACTCAGGTACACAAAAAAGCAATTTATTTCGCAGGACAAACATAGGTGCAACTGGAGACCCGCAGAATGTCATATTTTGAAAATGAGCTCCCGAACAGGCACGCACCAGTTGGCTTTTGAAATACAAAAACGACAAGATTGGTAAAACACACCCCTCAAATCAGACAAAATAATAGTTTATTTTGATAAGCAAAAAGTGGAAAAAAGCAGCAAATTGGGTAAAATTGTATTTTTTCGGTGGCATCTGGGCCATGTGTGTTGCAAATGTCCAAAAAAAATAGTTATTTGGGCGGTCATTTTTTAGGTCCTTCTCTTCCAAAAGGGGGTGCAGTTTGCGTGGGCTAAGGTGGGGTTCGAGGTGGTCGAGATTCAGAGGGTTCGTGATGAACCAGTCTCTAATAGTTTGCAGAGCTTTGGAAAGGGGATTGCGGGGGTGTTGGAGGGCTTTTGTGAGTGAATTTATATGGTGAGCGTACGTGGTGTTGCCGTCTGGGGTTCGGAGGAGGTTGCTGAGAGAGTTGGGAACGGGTGTGTTGAAATAATTGCGAATTTCTCCCCTAGTTGCGGTCGGGAGCCAGTTTGAAATGATGTGGCGGAAGGGAAGTGGCCACAAGTTGTTGAAGAGAAAGTTTTATAGTGTTTTCAGCACTGTGTTTTTGATGTGCCCCTCCTGCTGCCTGCTGCTGGTGTAAGGTTCCTGCTGCTTGTTTTTGATGATGAAAATGTTTTATTGTTGAAATACAACCAATCCAGGATAACCCAAGCCAGACATAAGCAAGTAGAAGATAAACAGGATCAAAGCATGAAGGGCTGCTGTTAACACTGCAGTCACAAAGAGTTGGATAAAGAGAACCATCAACAATAGACCATAGCAATAAACATTCATTGCAACTCAGGATGAAATATTTTACATGTTTGAGAAAAACTGATTGAAAAACTGCCCCATGGGCTCACACTCTTCCATAGTGCCATCTTGAGATGTGCACTCTTTGTTTTTGGGTCCCATAGGTGCTGAGGTGGCATGGCTTGTGGCGATGAGGTCACTGCCATGTCACATGGGATATTCCTACTTAGCTAGCCTGACTGGGAATTGAACCCAGGACCTTGCTGCATTGTTCATGACAATTTCCAACAGAAACCTCAGCGCTCTTGGTACTGCAGGGGTTCCTGTGGCTTGGTGGGGTTAGTATAGGGCATGCAGAGACCATATGCATATGCATCCCTCCCTCCAAGTTGCAGCGTAACACAACCCAACGCCAGACTCTCATAGGACGCTCGATCTAAGTCTCATGGAACCTGATGGAGACACCTGTCCTGGTACTGGGGCGAGGGGGCGGCGATTAAATTAGAATTGTCCCTTGGAGGGGTCTTGTTTCTGGTTCAGTCTCCTGCTGCTGCTTTTCAGCCCAAACAGCGGCCTACTCAGCGATGCTTTGCGAGGATATCTGTACAACAGAGGAATGGAAGGATGAGGGACGAATCCATGCAAACGCGAAGCGACAACACCTAAATCCGTCAAATGACGGCGTAGAACTTTTCTGAAAGCACATACCTGAACAGAATCTAATTGTGCATCAGATGCACATTTTTATAAAATTTGTGGTCATCTCCTGATTTTTGAAATCAGGAAATTCCTACGCAGAAAAAGACGGCGCGCAGGAGCGGGTCTTAGTGAAGCGCCGGAAAACAAAGAATTAATAAGATTATAAATGTATGTTACGTATAATGACAAAAATGACAAGACATACATGAATAAATAAACATAAAGATTCCAGCCACACTGACAGAAAGAATCAAAAGTCCAGGAATTCAAAAATCAACGAAAGGACTTCAATGAATCAGGTATAAACCACAGGTGTGCTCGTCTCGTATGCAGCATGCACATTGCTCGTCTGGTGTCTCCGTGAACTTGCCTTGTAGCAGCGCTAACAATGATAGAGGGATAGATTAGAAGATGGCAGATGATTAGAGGAAAGTTCAGGGTGATTAGACATACACACATATGCACGGTGTCGTGTTTCGTCTTCTCCACACTTGTTTTCGCTTTCTAGCGGTGAGTAAGGTAGGTAAGCCCAGGTGGGGCCACCCCCTGGTGGAGTTCGTGATTGTGGGTAAGATTGGTAGGAAAAACAGGAAGATTGGAACAGGTAACCTCGGAACTCGTGCATGCTCGTGCATTCACACACGCATTAAAGGGTAGGCCACGTGAGGTGCGCACGGTACAACCCTTGTTTAGGTTACCCAGGGGCTCCACCCCACGTTCTATAAGAGAACGGGTGGAGTTCCTTAAGCTTGCTTGCTTGTACTTGGGTTTGAGGACAGTGTATTATAGGGCTACCTGAGAAGTGTATAATACGTGGAGGTAGTCTTGGTTCCTCAGCCGCAAACCCAAGTCATCTGCCTTTGCTCTACAGGTGGGAAGGTCAGGGTGAATTGGTGCAGTCTCAAGCCGTGCTAAAATGTGCCGCGCTGATCACACAAACAACAAACTGCGGCTCAGCCAGGAGTGGCGAGCACAGTCCGACATCTTCAACCTTCACGCTGTGCACGCAACCTGAGCACTCCTTCCCTCTAAGCCCTAGCAGGGAAACGCGTTGTGGTGTCCCTGTTAGGCCACAGACGCTTAGTAGCTCTGTGTTCTCTTGCAATCTCACAGGTGAGCCATTAGGGCTCGTGACCTTGTCCTCAACAACACCCAGTAGAGCGTGCGTGTAGGAGTGGTAGTCCTGAGTGGGGGCTTGAGCCAGTTGAAGAAGTGCTCGCCAACCAGGATTGTGCCACTGTAGGGTGTGTAGGACCTGTAGTGGGTCTGTCACTGTCCCACCCGTTTCCTGCAATTTTAGCAGGGTTGGTGGGCAGTGGCAGTGGTTAGGCTAGATTTTGGCCATCGTAGCAAATAGGCGTTTTCAACCCTTCATAGCTTTTGGCCACCCCTCCCCTGTAGTAGGCAGGTAGGTAGGGACAACAATACCTGGATTAGTATGCTGGGTATTCCCCCAACGTTTTTCGCCAGCACAGAAACTGGGCGCTTAGGGGCGGAGAGACCCGGGGCGTACCCCGTGGCACCGGTAAGACATCCGCCAGGTTTAGCAAGCGTGCAGACTTGGGTATAATTAGGACACCATTTCTGCGGCTTGCTCTCAGGACCTTAGGAATAGCACACTCACACATACGCTTAGGCAGGTAAGGGTAAGGTTCAGTCCCTAGCTTTCGTCTTGGAGGCAAGTTTCTCAGCGAGCCTCAGCAACTCACCAAGGTTGTTCTGGGACAAGTAGTCAATGAGAACTGAGTTTAGGCGCCCCTCAGGTAGAACAAACGCTGAGAAGGGCTCCCAGGTGGCCTCTTTGACTCCAAACCCTTCCCAGAGGGTGGAGAAGCGCCAACCCTGGCAATAGCGGTGGCGTAGGACAGACTTCACCAGGTAGAAGCCCTCCTTAGCCATCTCCTCGGCGTTCATGTCGGGGAGGTCCCCTTCAACTTCCATAGGGCTGGCAGCCCCCTGTAGATCTAGGGCGGCGATCTCCTCGTCGTTCAGCTCCCACTCCTCCCCACATAGGTCTTCAGGATCATAGTAGCGCTTCAGGTGTTGAGCAGCGCACACCAGGGTCCCCCCTAGACGGGGAGAACACCGCACTGTGATACGGTGTCCATCCACAGATAGAATCTTGTAGGGCCCGAAGTAGGGGTCATCGCTGGTAGAGCGTGGCAAGGCTGGTAGTCGGCTGTGGTGCACCACCACCCAGTCCCCCTCTTGGTAGGAAGCCGGCACTCGGTGTTTGTTCTTCTTGTTCCACTGACGCTCCCTAACTCTCTGGAGCATTGCCTTGGCCTTGTCCACCTTCACCTGTTGCTCTTGGACCCATTCACCCACAGAGGAATGGGTGTCCTCTGGATAGGGAGCATGTAGGAACCACGCCGGGCGCCCTAGGAATAGCTCATGGGGCGAGTAGCCAGTCGCCGAACTCTCTTGGGAGTTCATCATCAAGGATATGACGGGGAGTAGTCTCACCCAGTCTCTGGTGCGTTCAGTTTTGCACCATATCCTTACATTCTCCTTGAGGACACGGATCCGTCGCTCACATAGGGGGTTGGTCCTGTGCGAGTAGGGAATCCCTGTAGACACCTGGACATTGAGGGATCTCAGGACCCTCTTGTACCAGCCTGTATCTGAGCGTACTCGTACGTCCTCATCGGGGTTGATCTCCTTGGGCGCCCCATAGACACAGAACCACTCCTCCAGGAGTATCTTGATGGTCTCCTCTCCGGTAATGTGCTTGGTACATGGGAACACCCTGGTAAACCTGGTCAACCCACAGGTCACCACGAGGGCAAAGTCGTAGCCCCCAAACTTTGGCATCTCCGTGTAGTCCACGTAGAGAACACTGTTAGCACAGTGGGGGATGGGCAGGGTCGAGTAGAGACCCCTGTCCCTGATATCCCCAGGTTTGCAGGACCTACAGGGGCACTTGTCCACGATAGGCTGGAGGGTCTTCCGCAGTTGGTCATCAGTCCACGTAGTGTTGAACCACTGCTTGAATAGCCTCAGGGTACGGTCAGCACCCACATGACCGCTGGACTCATGGGTCCACTTCAGCAGCGCTGGGACTCTGTCACTGGGTACCACCATGCGGTCCTCGTGCCAGAGGTAGCTCTTGTCCCCCTTTCATTGCTCTTGGTTGACCAGGAGGGGTTCAAGGCGTTTCTCCAGGCGCTTGTAGATATCCCCAAACTCCTTCGGGTATTCCGCTTGTTGGAGTCCATCTAGGGGGCGTATAGTAGTCATGTTGAGGTCCAAGTGCACGTCCATACAGCTGAACGCCTCCTTAGCCAGCGCTTCAGACCGGGCACCAATCAGGGCGTCGAAGTTGTTGCGGCTAATGTAGTCTGCACACTCGTTCTTCACGCCCTGGATATGGTGTACCGTTAGCCGTAG
Organism: Eutreptiella sp. 'Long Island Sound 2002'; assembly: GCA_964036045.1. Lineage (NCBI taxonomy): Eukaryota > Euglenozoa > Euglenophyceae > Eutreptiales > Eutreptiaceae > Eutreptiella > Eutreptiella sp. 'Long Island Sound 2002'. The sequence goes on from OZ038386.1 coordinate 57,288,499, forward strand.
TTGGCTGAGGTAGGTCCGCCAGCGCTGTAACTTGGCCTTCTCAGGTGGGGGACCCTTCTGGAAAGTGCGGACCGGCTCTTGGTCGCACAGCCAGACCACAGGGTTCCTCCCTAACAGTCGTGCCTGAGAGGATAGCACCAGCATACCCGCGAGCAACTCCTGCTCATAGGTGGAGTAGTTCTCCCTAGCCTGGTTCCATTTCCAGCTCCAGTGGCCCAGAGGTACTAGGACCCACTTGTTGTCAGGGTAGCTGTCCTTGAGAGTTCCATCTCGGTTGAGACGTTCCGTCCCCCATTGGGAAATAGCGGAGTCGAACTCCTCCTTCTCTAGTGCTTGCCATTGCAACAACGTTCCACCACCGCCCACATTGCTGGCGTCGTTCACCAGGATAATCTCACCTTGTGCTCTAGGCACGCCCAAGCACTTAGCGTTGGCCACCTTGTCTTTTAGCTCGTCAAACGCTTGTTGCTCTTGTGGGCCCCAGCGCCAAGTAGTACTCTTCTTGATCAAGTCCGTCAGAATGGCGCTGGTGTAGGTGAAGTTCTTGATATGGCGGCGGTAGAAGTTGCACGCCCCAATGAAACTGCGTACATCATGAAGTCCTTTCTTGGGGTCTTCATGTGGTACCTTAGCATCCATCAGGGGTTTGGCCTTAGAGGCCGCTGGGGTCCACCACCCATAGCCAACGTCAAACCTCAGGTACTGCATGGTCTCCTGCATGAACTCACACTTCTCCAGCTTGAGTCGTGTGTGCTTCTCCTTGCAGACCGCAAAGAACTCACCCAAGAGGATTAGGTGATCCTCCTAGGTATTGGTCCCGAGGCATACATCGTCGATGTGCGCCTCCATCTGGGCCCCACGGGATATGAGTTCTTGCACCTTGGGTCTTCGTCGTAGGATGGACAAGATCTTGTTCATCAGCTCTTGGAATAGAGCGGGCACGTTAGCCACGCCAAAGGGCATGACCTTCCACTTGAACACCCTCCCCTGAGGGGTGATGAAGGCTAGTAGCTCCTGAGCGTTGGGCGTCAGGTCCACCTGCCTGAATCCGCTCCTCTTGTCCATCTTGGTCTTGTAGCGACAGGAGGCTATCTTCTCAAGGGTAGACTCCATATTAGGAATGGACCCTGAGTGGTTCAACGTTTTCTTGTTCAGCTCTCCATAGTCCACTACCAGCAGTTTGGCTGTAGACCCAGGTTTAGCCACCAGGAAACATGGGCTGCACTGTTGGGGGTAGTCCCCGTCCTTGTACTCCAGGACTAGGCCAGCGTCGAGACACTCTTGTATCTGTCGCTCATTCTCGTCGGCCTGCTCTTTAGGAGCGGGGTAGGGTCTCCTCCAGATCTTATGGCCCACGAACTCGGGTTTCAGCTTGAGGTCCATCTGTACCAGCTTGTCACATCAGGCTGGGGGTGGTAGTTTCCCGAACACCTCCAGATAGGTCCTTATAAGCTTCTGTACCCGCGGGTCCAACAGCTTGATCTTGTCCTCCATGTCGTCGTCACAGTGTAAGTTGCTTGCCCCCTGAGTAATAGACGTCGGGAGGTGATCCTCCAACGACTCTTCGCCCTTGGTAGTATCCTTCAACCCTTGGTAGGAATATAGTAGGTCTTGTTCAACCATCTCCGGTGGACGATGGCAACATAGGCAAGCTCGAGGGGGTTCACATACACATTCCTCCGAGAGGTCATCCTCCTCTGGGGTCCTCACATGGGCGCCCCACACGCTCTTCATGAGCTTGAGATCCACCTCCCTTTGCCAGGTGGTGATCTTCTGTTCGAGGTCCTCCTTCAATTGGGATAGATCTCCCATATGTCCTTGCTTCAGTGGCCATGAGCTGCGGGTAGGCTTAGCGTAGCATAGTTTTTTTCGCCACCAACCTCCTCTTGGAGTCCACGTACTCCCTTAGCCTGGATCGGGGGTCCAGCTCTTCGTCCACGGGGTCTTCCACCCTCATGGCGAGTAGGGGTTTCAGTGGGGCGACGTACTTGGCGTTCTCCACTTCCTCCACACAGGTCTGCACGAAGAAGGCGTCATGCTCAGTTTCGTCATCAGAGTGGATAGAGCTGGGGAGCTCAGATAGGCCACACTCAGAGACTCCGTCAGGAACAGGTACATGGCAGGGAGAGTTGGGGGCATTGGTGTTGGTCACGACGTATTCATCTCCCCCTGGTATAGTCTCAATAGCATCTCGAGGTCGTTGTTGATTCTTCAAGTCATCCAGAGTGAGTCCATCGCTCTCTCATTGTATAGTCTGGACCAGACTTGAGTCCAGGTCCTCCCAGGGAATAGAGGTAAGACCCCCGTCCACCACGCTGAGCATACTTCCCAATCCGGGTTTCCCGATGGGCTTCTTGCGTCCCAGAGGCACGTAGATGGCCTCATCAGGTAAGCGGACAGAGCTAATAGTCAGCCTGTCCAGGAGGGTTTGCCAGTACTCGTTGCCCCCATGGGCTGCCCAATCGGGGGAACACAAGACCATACGGGAACGTTCCAGGGCCACCTTGGTCAAGACCTTCCCCAGTTCACTGAACCTGGGGTTCCTGTAGGCCATCCCGAAAGAGGGCCAGTAAAATTTGTAGCAGCAGCTTTTCCACTTGCTGCAGTAGAGGTCTAGGACATGTTGCTTGTCGCTGGTGAACAACTGCACGCTCAGGTCTTCTCTGGAGTAACCCAACTCCTTCAGACCTTGGTCTAGGACTTCCCCCAACAGTTGATAGTCCTCAGTTCTGGAGGCCGCCATCATGTTTGAGGGCTCCTCCTTCGATACCCTCAGGTAGCTCAAGGTGTACTTCGACTGCTCCAGTGGCACGGACTTTCTGCCCTTGCCGTGGTCCACGTAGAGGAGGTAGGGCGCTTGCAACGTCAGGGATTGTATCTGGGAGTGCTGCACAAAGAAGTCAGTCCCCAATACAAAGTCGAAGGCCTCAGTGTCCATCACGTAGAACCAATGTGCGATAGTTCGGGAGCCCATTGGTACCTCCACTTCACAGTCCCCGCAGCTGTACACCATATGTCCATCCCCCATTCGTATAGCCGCGGTGGGCATGGTGTTCCTCAGGCTCCCACAAGGTAAAATTGTGTTGGCTACTATAGATATGGTGGCTCCAGTATCCAATACCCCAAGGTATTCACGTCCCCCAAGTCGGATACGTACCCAGAACACCAGGTCCAGGGCCCAACCGGAGCGTCCCCGTCAGAACTCCGCGGGACAGGTCACCTCGAACCCCTTGGTCCGCAATTTGCGGGCCATCCTCATGAAAAGGCTTCTCCTCTTGGCGTTGCCGTCATCACCACCTTCATGCTCACGCTTGGCCCCTTGCTCTCACTGGGCCCGTGTCTGCGAGCGTGGGGTAGGACCAGACTGCCCTCCAGAGGGCTCGGAGTTCCCCCCTGGATTAGGGTTGGGATTGCCTCCGTTCTTGTCCGGGTTCTTGTTGTCCTTGTCTGGCTGGCGGTTAGCCCCTCCTCCTCGTCCGCCTTGGCTATTGTCTTGGCCTTTCCCACAACCTTTTGACTTGCCCTTGCCGGAGTCGTTGCCGTTGCCCTTGCCACCGCCCTTGCCAGAGCCTTTGCCAGAATCCTCGCCCTTCAGCTTCGCCGACAGGCGCTGCTTGTGGTAGCACTCATCCTCGTAGTGCTTCCTCTTCCCACAGAAGGCACACGTGATGGTGCACCTGTAATGATCCGGCAGCTTAGGCTTGGCGCCGGTGGTGGTCTCCTGCCTTTTCCCCTGAACTACGAAGCAATCTCGCTGCTCGCAGTCGGGGGCGTGCTGCAGGTGACCATGCTCGTCTCTGGCGTCACACCAGAAGAGCTCCTGAACATTGCCCATGATACGGGCGTGCTTGGGGGTAGTCCCCTGCCCAGGTCTGGGTCCTTGGTACCCTTTGCCATGGCTCCCAGAGCCTCCTCCTCCAGGACGATAGGCGTTCAGGTGCTGGTCGCTTTCTTTCTCCAGCGCCAGCTCCAAGAGTAGCACAGACAAATCCTCCTAGTTGAGGGCTCTTGCCTACGGCTCTGCCGTTGACCGGCACTCGTCCCACAGCTCCCGGGGCAGCTTAGCCACCAATCAGAAGAGCAGACTGTCGCTGCTGTAGGAACCGGGCGTCAGTCGTCCTGCCCAGTGGTCCAGGTCAGCCAGTAGCTCGGAGACCCTGGCTGGTTTGTCGTTGTTGGGCAGCACGGCAAGGTTCTGGATCTCCGCCCTGATGGAGAGGTCGGTTTCATAGGTAGGGTACTGCCTCTCCAAGGCAACCAACACGTCGGCAAAGGTGGCGGACTTCGTCACTATCTGCTTGACCTGCTTCTCCAGGTACTTGGTCTTGCAGCACTGCAGGAGCAGATCACACTTGACTCGCCCACTAGCATGGGCTTGGTCGGTCATTCGGAGGAACGGGCCACAGTTCTCAGCGAACTGGCTGAGATCCTTGCCTATGAACTCAGGCAAGTTCACTACAATCTTGGAGATGGCGATTGCCTTAGCCTCCTGAGACCTGCATCCCTCAGGACACTTGGTCTTCCTCTTCTTCTTCTTCTTCCGCCCGCTCGGGTTCTCGGGGTCCTCCGGGTCGTCGTCCTCCGAGGGCGAAGCAGAAGTCATGGACGGCAGCTCATCGTCAGAGGGATCTCCGCCTAGGTCACTAGAGCCATAGGGCTCCACGTCAACCATTGCCCTCAGGGCTGTCAGCCCCAGCCGGTCCAGCTCGGCTCTCGTGGAATTCTCCACGTGGCTGTAGGGGGGCTGGGCCATTCTTGGTATGAAAGGGCTTCTCGGTATTACCGCAGGGGTCAGCATCGGTCGGCTCCTCAGGCTCCCCAGGGTGTTTGTCAACCCCGCCACCAGATGATTGGCTTGAACTGGCTGGGGTGAAACTCCCACGATGGTAGGTGACGCTTGGGGAGGAATCAGGGGCTCCAGTTTAGCCCGAATCTCTTGAGTGAGATCACCAAAAAGTTTAGAGGTGGCTCCTCGGAGTGCCTCATTGATCTCCGACCGCGGCAGGGACCTGTTGGAGGATCTCCCCGATCCTCTACTCGTGCTCCCGCATGACTCAGGGCCTCTCCTCAGCCCACTCAGGGTTGCATACCCAGGAACATCCACATAGGCTCCCGTAGCGGGTGGAGGATTGTGATAGTCTGCCGCATACCAGCGCGGCGCAGAACTGGAGGCCACTGGCTCACTGGCATTAGTTGCCTCTGGAAATGCAGTGGTGGATGGGTCCACACCATAGGCAGGGTAGGTAGGCATACCAGTAAAGCCTGTGCCCTCAGCCATAGGCGGGGTGGTTATGAGTGTCGATGTTGTAGCGGCTGGGTCTGGAGTTGGGAGTGTGGTGGTTGTAGGAGAGGGTGATGCGTGTAGGCCAGAGGCGCTTAGTGAGCCCTCGAAGGTTGACTCACTCGTCGGGTCGTGCCCATGGTCTACTCCTTCGTCTGCCATGCTTTTACCTGCATCCTTCTCTCTCTCCCTCTTTCTCGTCACAGGATTGGTGTCCAGCTCCTGGACTGAGAGGGCCCGGAAGGCCGACTGAAGTCCCTCCAGCGAGTCATCAACCACATCCACTGGCCCATGTAAGGGCACCGAAGGTACAGCGCTAGGTCCAGGTCCAGGCTCACCAGGCGCTGGCATTGCTGGTGCCTCAGGCGCCGTCTTCGCGTTGGTGTCCTCCTTCTTTGTGTCCATATTCGCCCTTCTTGCTCAGGACAGTACTCAACGCACTGGGTGTACGGCACGGGGATGCTGCCGGTACGCAGAGACTGTCTGCCTCTTGCTACCAGAAGGTTTTATAGTGTTTTCAGCACTGTGTTTTTGATGTGCCTCTCCTGCTGCTTGCTGCTGGTGTAAGGTTCCTGCTGCTTGTTTTTGATGATGAAAATGTTTTATTGTTGAAATACAACCAATCCAGGATAACCCAGACCAGAGATAAGGAAGTAGAAGATAAACAGGATCAAAGCATGAAGGGCTGCAGTCACAAAGAGTTAGATAAAGAGAACTATCAACAATAGACCATAGCAATAAACATTCATTGCAACTCAGGATGAAATATTTTACATGTTTGAGAAAAACTGATTGAAAAACTGCCCCATGGGCTCACACTCTTCCATGGTACCATCTTGAGACGTGCACTCTTTGTTTTTGGGTCCCATAGGTGCTGAGGTGGCATGGCTTGTGGCGATGAGGTCACTGCCATGTCACATGGGAAAAAAGTTTTATAGTGATTTCAACACTGTGTGTTTGTTGTGCCTCTCCTGCTGCTTGCTGCTGGTGTAGGGTTTGCTGCTGCTTGTTTTTGCTGAGGAAAATGTTTTGTTTGCTGAAATACAACCAATTCAGGATAACCCAAGCCAGAGATAAGCAAGTAGAAGAGAATCAGGATCAAAGCATGAAGGGCTGCAGTGTAAACAGTGAAAGATGTAAGAATATTCACAGAAACTGCAACTCAAGGCAAATCGGATCGCATATTCACAAAGATAGTTGAAAGGTTTTGGGAAAAGAGTTGGAAAATTTCCCCCTAGTCACTCAATCTCCATAGTGCCATCTCAGGAGATGTGCACTCTTTGTTTTGGGTCCCATATATGCTGAGGTGGCATGGCATGTGGCGATGAGGTCACTGGCATGTCACATGGGATCTTCCTACTTAGCTAGGCTGACTGGGAATTGAACCCAGGACCTCTCAAAAAGAGGTGCCCCAGCCCCCTAGGGTGCATACCACTAGGATAGCTAAGAATTCATGAGAAAACATAGATAAATTCATAGGCTCTGCCCTGGATATGTCAGTTCTCAGTCAACTCTGGAAAAGATGAATAGCCTCACATTGATGGGGGATTAGGGGGTCCACTCCATATCCTGATTTAGTGTTTGGTTCCATAGGTCCAAATGTGTTATCACCCATTTTGGTTAGGCCAATACTAAGATAAAAATGCTAGAGTGCTTAATGCATCTCTAATACAACTGACGCGTTCCCGTGGGGGGCCGGCCACGGGACGCTGCGGTGACACGCACAGGTGAGCAGGCAGGCAAAGCACTACGCTCACAAGGGCGTCAATACGCTCGTGTCATGTGACAAAGCGTTTCAGGATCCTTGCCACTCTGCAACAAGGGGACGAAAGTATGTACAGCAACACATCAGGATATGTACACATGGGGTTAAAACTGGACTGGGGTAAGGGCATTACAGAACAATAGACACTCTATCCCAACTCGTATCCCAATCCCAGGTCCGACCCTCTCAGTGGCTGGTGGGGGCGGGGGCTCAAACACAACCCATGCCCTGCTCAGTCCGGACCCTGAAACCCTGCCAATAGGGGGGGTGTCCCGCCCAGCCACAGGCGAGTTCCTGGGAACCAAGGGGCTCCAAGGCCAACAGACAGTAGCCTCCTATGCTCCCTTAACGGCAGGTCCCAACTCCACTCTGAGCCAGAGATATGGCCCCGCCATTATCCCTCAGGAGTTGGTAGCTGAAAATGGGCTGTTTCAGCCCAAACTGATATTAGCTCCAAAATCTCCAAAATTGACCCCTCGTTCGGACCCGCCAGAGGTAGGGAGGAGGCAACTGACCCTATGCCCTTCGAGTACGAACTCCCTGGAGCCCTCACCCAACCTGGTTCCCTCTGAGGTCCCGGCATCAGGGCAACACGGATTCGTCAAGTGGGGTCATGATGCCAAAATCACCAAAATTGGCGTCATTCCCACGCGTGGCTCGCCCGGTCAGGGCAAGGCCAATGGCTCACAGGTTAGGAGGCAGGACCTAGGACTTATATCTGAGTGTACAACTTGAATTTAGGTCCGAGCTCCCTGTGGACATAGAGAAATGGGGCTGCCAATTGACCACACGGAAGGGGGAAATTGGGGTCCCAAAATGGGGTCATTTTGGCTGCTCGAAATGAGCCAAAATTCGGGGTGCTCCCAATAGTATATCTCCACGCCGGCTTGGAGATCAGATTCGCCATTCCATACGTGATCCACGGGGAGTCCAACGGAGACTCCCATGCCCTTGGCTCTCAAAGATCTCCATGCCACTTGGTAGGGTGACGATCCCAATTGGGTCCACAAATACCAAAATGGCAAAATTGCCCACACTCACCTTGGGCTAGCGCCTTGACGAAGGTTGCTCCGCTTCGCCCACGTGGTGTGTGAACCATGGGGACCAATATACATAACACCCATGTCATATATGGTCCATTGGTCCATGCGTCCGGCGTGCACGGGTGGGCTCAACATAGTGCACGGCGGGCAGCAAAAGTGGAAAATTGCTCAAAATGGTCAAAAATGCGCACACTCATGGTTAGGGCAAATGAGGCACATGCCCGACTTGGACCGGAGTGTGCCATAGGATTGGTATCAAGTCATATGTGTCCAACATATCTTTTGGGCGTCGCCCAACTCCTCCGGTTTTGGGAATGGCAGGGTCGCCGAGTGAGCCCATGATTTGGGATAGTCCCAAATCGCCAACATGGCGGCCACGGTGTGCCAAGCCCAAGAGGAGTTATTCGCCGGGTCCAAGATATGTTGGGCACCGAAGTATGTACCCTCATAACATACTTGGGTCATGATGTCAATTGAGCGCAACGTTGAGATACAAGGTCGCCACTTGACATCATGACGGGCCAAAACCGGCAAAATTGGCACAAAGACACACAAAAGTGCCTTGAAAGGCGCACAATTATATTATAATATCTTCAGCTTGGATCGTGCAATCAACTAATCCTTCTAAACACAATGACTTGACACCAATGACCTTCGATTCCACGTATGTGCTCCACTTGGGGCGCTTTGAAAGGTTACGAGCGCTACTTCCCAAGTGGGCACATGAAAATATGGAAAATTGCAAAACACACACCTTGCTCCCAACGCATCGCTTCGGGATCGCCACACAAGCTTTCCTTCACGAAGGTTAGGCTTGCAATTGATCGTAGGGAGTATGGAGAAGAGGCTTGCACAATATGAGGTCCATTGGCGGGTTTGGCTTGGAGCGATGGACCCGCCAAATGGGCACGCAACACAACACACGGCACATACCACATATTGCCCAAAAAGGTAGCTCCCCCCACGATATGTCATGCCCCTCCAAGGGCATAACTTTGTGTCAATCGCTCATAGGAACTCCAGGAGAGTTCCTATGCAACACCAACACTCGCGCGCTACACTCGAAAGTTATCTTAATGCACGCAATATCATGGCCATAGAATTACAACGCAAACTCTACCCTCTTGACCATGATCCATTACACTAGCGCGCACGTGTGGAGACGCAAGGCATATGATGCTTCCTAAATTACGTCGGGAGTGTTGTGAATACATCCCACGTTTCCTTATTGTCATTCCTCGCAAGCAACACGAGAGAAGACCTTCACAAGTGGCCTCACGAATCAACTTTGTTTTGCCCATATCTTTAAGACAAATGGAGGGCAGGATAGAAGGAAAGTTGATTCGTGCATAGGGAAGCACGTAGGTCCACTCGAAAGAGGTCAAATCAAGTGCGGGGATGTCGAAGTCGAAAATTCGATTTCGACATCCTGAAAAATTCGGATTAAGGTTGCGAGTGTAGAATGTCAAAATTGCGGATGCATCAACGCAATTCCTGAAGACTTTAGAGCCTTCGTCACGGATAGCGTTAAAATTTCCATTATAAACAGTTAAACTGGCGGTTACGGTAAAGTCGCGATCCAACCGCCAGCAGTCAAAACAGTGAATATCAGAACGGAAGCGTAAAAATTGACGGAAACAATATGAAAATAAAACCCTGTTGATTCCCGATGTTCTGATATATAAATCTCCGCTGGCGGTGCATCGGTTGCCGATGCGGGGCTTTACATCACGGAACACGCTCCCGCCGGGCTCGCACCGGGCGTCAACGGGCGCCTTCCGTACATGGGGTTAGTGGACCGGAGACCGGTCTTCCCTTCCGTACATGGGGTTAGTGGACCGGAGACCGGTTGTATGCCCCAACCTAGCCATGGGGTTCTGGGTACCGCTTCACCCCCCTCCTTAGAGCGAAACCTGGGGGGGGCTCGATAACACCCACGCATGGCAGCGGGTACCCGGGACCATTCCCTGAAGGGGGGGTGTCACATCCTCACTTCAGGCTGATTCGCAGGTTAGGCTGTCAAATCCCACAGTAAGACAAGTATAATGCTGTAAAGGCCTGTAGCACATGTATAGTATCAAGTAACAAGTCCCGGGTCCTGGCGGCGATTGTTCGGCATCCAAAGGACCCGTTAACCCATACCAGGCGCACCGGGTGCCGGCTGCTACGGTCACAACCACAGTGGCAGTGGCATACACGGCCAACATAGGCGACACACGACGACCGAGGTGGTCCCACAGGTCAAGAGCGACCACAAAGATCCATCAGGCTACCCCAAGCTTCCCAAGGCCCGCCGACTGGGGAGAGTCCCCACGGGTCCTTCCTCGGGCGCACCATGTCCATATCCATACGACGCGAGTCCAGAGTGCCACAGCCGAACTCCGTAAGGGATCTTAAGGGAGCTCCTCCTTAAGGGATCGGGCATCAAGGCCGTCTTTTCCCTCGCCCTGTTACCACGAAGGCCATACATGAGGGAGTCCCCATGCAGTGTGGGCGGAGGCGTCGACTTCTCAAACCACCAGTTTCCCAGGCAGACTGACCGAGGTCAGGAGCACCGGAGGCCGCCATCCGACTGCAAGTGCGTCTGCGAGTCGGTAGGCTCACACTGGGACTGACAGTGGCGGACCGCTGGGAGTGTAGTCAGGCAACTGGGCTTCCCGCCTGGCGCCATCAGGATCTCCACACATCACAGCGAATAGGGCACACGGTATCACGGGCACTCAAACAGAAGAATATGTACTGAGGTACCGGTCCAGGCTGGACCATATGTAAGAACATGTAATCGGCGACTCAGGGCGCCTTCGTAGTCGATTCGCATCCCACATCTCAGTGATGGGCTGACAAGACTGAACATACAGAAGCACATATCCTGGAGGGGCGGAAAAGCAAAACAAGCGGGGTAAAGAGGCGTGTAAACACACTCTGGAAAGAGCGCCAAACCACGCCCCGGTTAGGATAAGGCAAATGCAGGAGGGTGGACAGGAAAACGCCTGAGTCCAGCCCTATATAGTCTGCAGACACACGTCGACTGGTCTGGATCCCGCAAATGCCATGGGACCAGACCACACACTCAAAAATCGCAATGCCGATGACAGCGGCATCCGTTGCGCAACGTCGTATGGGCTTCAAGGCCCCAAGAGCTCAGAAATATGAAGGTCAGTCGCCCTACCTGGTTTCCCAAGGATTCAGCAGGGGGGGGGTGACGAATAGAAGAAGAGAGGGGCCATCCTCCTCTGGATTCAGCAGGGGGGGGTATATGGCCACTCTGATGACAGGTCACCGAAAGATGGAAGAGAGCAAGCAAGTAAGGGACGATCCGTCGGCCTCACAAGCGCCTCAAAACGCATCAGGGGAGAGCTCAGGGCGCTGATCAGGCACCCCTAGCTGCAATCGCCCGGGTGAGTGCTGCCAAGTCCGAGACATGGATCTTGGTCTTGTGTTTGCGGATGTACTCCATGAAGGGAGTGTTCACTCGCGGCACAAACGAGGAGACGGGTTCCCAGGTGTCGTGGGACGGCCCATAGCCTCGCCAACGAACCTTGAACTCCAGACCTCCAGGTGCCGAGGCTTTCGGACGCTGAGACAGGATCTTCTCGACTGTATAGTCGTCCTGCTCAGCATAGTCGTCGTCCGAATCGGCCTCATGTGCGGCATAGCTCAGGGACACATGCTGGCCACGGAGGTCGGGTTCCCGCACGCGGAGTTGACTCTCGTGGCGCTCCCGGAACTGTCCGTGACCCACCTTGATGCGGTAGGTGTCCTCACCAATCCTGCGGACCACCTCGCCGGGTGTGAACCAGGTTTTGGTGCGGTGGGTGCCCATAGGGCGGGGTCTGATCACCCACACCGGGTCTCCCACCCTGAACTTCTGCGCTGTCGAGCTCGGGGCGGACTTCTGACGCTCAGCATGCTCCTTCTCGAGCTGCTGGCGGATGTCCCGCGCCGTTTGCTCTTGCCGCGCGAAGAATTCCTTGGCATCCATAGCCATGCCATCACCAGACAAGGGAAGTCCCCTACCCAGGGGGTCCCTGCCGAACAGAATCTGGTGAGGGGACAAACCGCCCGGAGTGGGGGTGTCATGATGGGCCTTCAGAGCAGGCCACATCTCCTCAAACCAGTTCCGACGTGGATTGGTGATGTGGATCTTGCGCAGCTTCTCGAACAGCTGCCGTCCAGCCACTTCAGCACGGCCGTTAGACCGGCTGAGATAGGCGACGCTCTTGGCATGACGTATCCCCATGAGGGAACACATAGCCTTGAACCAGCCACCAGTAAACTGGGGCCCTCGGTCACTGCAAATGGTGCGGGGGATGTCAAAGACGGTCAGCCAATGACGAATCATCATGACTGCCACTTCCTTGGCAAGCAACCCCTTTTTGCGTGCCGGAACGGCTACTACGTAGCCACTGTGGCGATCCACGCAAAGAACCACACAGTCAAAGGTCTCCTTGCCAATGTGCACTTCGGGCATGGAGAAGACGTCCATGGCCACGCTCTCCATGGGCTGGTCAGGAACCGGGGTCCATTGGGCTTCCCCATTGACGTTCCGGTTATCGGGATTGCAGGCCTGGCAGACCGAACCACCCTTCCTGACCTTCTTTATGGCGGTGTAGAGAACGATATGGTCGATCTCGAACCGACGCTGCATGTCAAGAGCTTGCTTCTTGACCCCTGGGTGCAGCATGTGGTGGTGCCAAGCTTCACAAAGCTCGAGCACCCGGGACTCCGGTACTAGCAGCTTACCATTCCGGTAGAGCTTGCCATCTTCCTCGGTCAGCCCCTTTGGCCACTTCTGCCCGTAGTCAGGGTCGGTCACAGCCCTATACTCGGCCGCAAAGGCCTCAGACTTGGCGTAATCGTCGGTCCAGTCGTCCTGGAGGCAAGACTCCGGGAAGAGGTGCTTGTCGGACTCAGCTCCCTCCGGGGCGAGTACACTGACCGCTCTGCTCACCCTCGACGCGAGGGGGGCATCTGCAGCCATGACGACGAAGCATTTAGCACCCTCCTCCTCCATCAGGCGCTCCATTTCGATGATCCTCTTGGCTTCAGCGGTCTCAGCCTCATCGCCATGGGCAGAGACATCCGTCATGCCCTTGCTGGCGGGATAGGCCCACCTGCTGAGACAGTCCGCCACGGTGTTATCCTTTCCAGGAATATACACAACCGTGAGGTCGAACTTGGCCAAGGTCTCATGCCATCTTGCCCGTCGGGAGGCGGGACCTGAGGGGGTGTGCACGTGCTCCTTGTGCCACGACTGCAGACTCTGATGGTCGGTGCAGACGGTGACGGGATGGAGGGCTATGTGCCCAGTGCATTTCCTGTGAGCCATGACGATGGCATACGCCTCCTTTTCACGGGGCGTCCACGTCCGTCTCTGGCCTTCCGCCAGGACTCGGCTCCAGAAGGCCACGGGTACGTGCCTCCCGTCGTCAAGCACTTGCTCCAACACAGCGCCAATGGCGTAGTCGGAGGCGTCGGTGCGCAGGACGAACCCTTGGTCGGGATCCACGAGGTGCAGACCCACTGCGGATAGCAGCGCCTGCTTCATCCCCTCAAAGGCACGGTCGGACTCAGCTGTCCAGACCAGAGCCTTCTTGGACCCCTTCTTGGTCTCCTCTCGGTTGCCCTTGAGCATGGTCGTCATGGGGGCTGCATACTCGGCATACATTTTGATATACCCCGAGTAGTAGTTGCAGAACCCCAGATACGCCCGCAGCTCAGAGACCGTCTTGGGCTTTTCCCAGTGCTCAATCGCAGCCACCTTGCCAGGTATGGGCTTTCGCTGCCCGTTCCCGACCACGTGGCCAGCGAAGACCACCTCGCTTACCGCAATGGTGGCCTTGTCACTGCTGCCCGTGAGTTTGTGCCGAACCAGAAGGTCCAGCACTCGAGTGACGTCTTTCTCGTGTGCCTCCAGGAGCTCCTCGTAGCTCATACTGGGGTCCCCGGACGCGATGATCACGTCGTCCACGAAGGGTTCCGCACAGTCGCGCACCGGCTCAAGCAGGTTCTCCAGCATCCGCTGAAAAGCCGCATTGCCGTTGGTAACGCCCATGGGCATCACCTTCCACTGGAGAGGTCCAAGTGGGGTGCTCATGGCTGTGCAGGCACGGGACTCCTCGGCGAGAGGCATCTGATGATAACCATGTTTCAGGTCAATCACCGTGAAGATCCTCCGCCGGTGTTGCTTTTGCAGCATGTCCTCAATGAGGGGCAGCGTATAGCTGTCGTGCTGCGTTTGGGCGTTCAGGCCGCGGTAGTCGACCACGAGCCGCCATTCACCGGCCACCTTCTTGGGGACGACGAAGCACGGAGAGGCCCATTCGGAGTGGCACGGCTCGAGCCAGCCTCTCTGGATGAAGTCACGGAGGATCCTCTCCATGGCCTCTTTCCTCTCGCCCCTCAGGGCAAACTCCCGGTGCCGATACACACGGGGGTCCTGCTTCAGTCGTATCTTGGCCTCGCCATACGGTCCACGCACCGGTGGGGGGAACACAGGTTTTCCGCTGAAGTAGGTCTCGCCATACTTCTGCTTCAGCCTGGCCCTCAACGCCTGGATCTTGGGGCAGTCATCGGACTCCGCCTTGGCTTTTCCGCGCACTTGAACCACGGAGCCTACTTGAGGGGTAGCGACCACGCTCGGTTTCGGCTCAGGTGGTCTTCCCAGGTGGCCCAAAGGGCCATCTCTGGTCTTGCCTCGGAATAGATCGCCGTAGGTGGGTGGGTTACCGCCGGGCGGCTCGTCCTGGCTGGACATATGATCCAGCACCCTCTGAACGAAGGTGTTCCCGTCATAGGAACCGGAGACGATGGAGTCCACTTCCCACCAGGCTCTGTCCTGGCCCTTGCCCTCACGCTGGTTTCCCCAGTCGTGAAAGGGCTGATCCATATACCCCTGAACCACATCCCACTCCTCTTCAGTGAGGGGGTCTTCCATGTCCGATTCTTCGATGTCAACAGGGGGAACCGCAAAGCATTGCCGCCAGGGCTCTGCTATGATGCGGTTGACACACACGAAGTCCGTGGCGTCGGCCTGATCAAGGCCCCCATCCACATAGTGGAATTCCGTTGGCCATCTCTGGGGTGGCATGGGCTGTCCCTTAGCGTCCTGATAGACACTCTCTCCAGCCGGTAGGACGACCTTGTTTAAGGTCATGTTGGTCAATGAGGCTACCCAATGTCGGGTACTTTCCTCCTCGGTGCATCCCATAGGAACAACCAGCACTGCCTTGGAGCGGTCCTTGCGAATCTTCGCTATCGCTCTTGGAATGTCCCAACGGGGGCAATGGATCCACATCAATCCCTGATGCGGACCCCAGTGCTTCTTCCACGCGGAGTCCTGTGCGCTCCAGTACTTCTCACATACCCGAAGATGGGCGGAGGTTCCTGAAGAGAACGCATCCAGGGCCAGATCCGACGCTCCCAGGTCCGCGACCACTCGGTTCGCCACTTCCGGCATTACGCCGTACTCCTGGCTTGCTGGCCCAGTGGGCTCAGTGTCCAGCGCGGCCACTTCGAGCTGATTGCGTTCAGGGTGGATCCATTGGCATTCCACATGGTGCTCAGGTGACGAAAGCCACGAGAGCTGGTCGTCCTGGTACAGGGTCATGGAGGCCTGGGCCGGGAGAACGCCGGAGTCTGTCTCCATCATGAAGTCGTACCCAACGATCATGTCCCAGTCCATCTCGGCCTCGTAGAAGCGACCGTGCAGGAGGATTTCCTTGCCGAGGTCTGGGCGGCTCAGCTCACGATGGTTCACGAACTGCAGCCCGATGGCCGCTTCCTTCGTGCCTCCCACCATGTACTGGCCGTTCCCCACCTTCAGCCTGACAGGTTTCCGACTGTTGGTCAGACACTCTGGTGGAAGTAGGCCAGCCTTGACCAAGCTGACTTGAGCTCCCGTGTCGACCAAGACGTCGAAAACCTTTTCCACTTCCCCGCATAGGGCACGGACCTTAAGATGCAACTGCCGCTCGCGACCGACACGGCGCACGGCGTGCAAACTCAGGATCTCCGGCCGTTCCAGAAGCTCAACAAGCGACTGGTGCAGGTCGTGGACAATGGGCTCAGGCTGCCCATCTGCAGCATCCAGCTGCGGTCCGGGTGATCCTCCGATACTCTCGGATAGATCCTGTAGTACATCAAACACATTCTTGGTCGCGAAGGACGGACGGGTGCAAGGGTTCGTGCCTTCACTTGCCCTCACCCCGCCTCCGCGACTGGGTGCCGGACCGGGCCTTCCGCCCGCGGCAGTCCCTTTGTGCTTATCGACTCCCGACTGGGATGGTTCGGCGCTTCCCACGTCACCATCCTGCGACCGCCCTAGCTGGGGCACTTGGCTGCAGGGGCTCCGCTAGGGGGCGTCGGTTGTGGAGGAAGGGGTGTTCTCCTCCGCATCAACCTCGTTGACGCCCTTCTTCCTTCCCCCTTTCTTACCCTTGTTCTTGTCCTTGTCCTTGTTCTGGTCATTCTGGTTGTTCTCCTTGTTCTTGTTGTCCGACCTGGGAACCCAGTTCCTCTTGATCTCCTGGATCTCCTTGGCCAACTCGGTCCCCTGCGACACCAGCTTGGAGAGCTCGTCCCTGTCCACCTCCACCTTGGCTTCCCGGATACCCGCGGGCGCACGCTTCTTCGACCCGTGCGCCTTCTTGTAAGCCTCCGTGTCGGCCTTGTGGACGGGGCATGTTCGGTGGTCATGGTTGAAGCCTCGCTTCCTCCCATAACACACGAAACAGCCCTGAGGGTGAGCTCGTATGAACTCCCCAAAGGACAGCGGAGGGTCGCCTATGCGGCGAGGGTCCCTCTTCTCCTGCTTCCTCCAACCCTGCTGCAGGGGCTTCCAGTTTCCCGGCTTGCTCCCCGCGCTCAGGTTCTTGGCCACGAAGGCACACACGGCCACTTCGGCGGGCTCATCGTCGTCGTCATCGTCGACGAGAGTCTCATCGCCGCCGGCTCCCGCTGGGTCCATCGCAGCTTCCCCGCCAGGTCCCTCGCCAACGTAGTTGACGTCGCGGTCGCCGGGCCTCAACCCGCGGGTGTGGTGGAGGTTCCGGTACTCCTTGAGCACCTCCTCTCCAACCCACTCCAGGATCTCGTCGCAGCTCATCCGCGCCGGGATGGCCTGCAGACGGATGGTCTGGCCGCTCAACTCACACTCGTCAAGGCGCCACATCGCGGTCTTCTCGCGATTGCCCAAGACGGTGATGAGGAGAGCGTTCCGCAGGGAGTGCCGTTTGACATCCCGGGCCACGTTCTTCCTCGTCCAAGCCACCACGTTCGTATGATACTCTTTGGGGAGCATCATCTTGACCGTGTGGTTGGACTTGGCCCGCTTGGATTCCTCCTTGGTGACCCTCCTGATCCATGCTTCCGGCAGCATGGAGAGCAGGCGAGCCTGCTCGTCACCCTCGTTCCAGTCCTCCACGTTGCGGCGGAAGAGGGTGTATTTCCCTCAGAAGTCTCGCCAATCTCGTAGGCGGATCTCCCGTCCATCATGCTCAAGCTTGATGGACTTCCAGCGCTTGGCCGCCACCTGCGGAGCGTCCACCCGCTCCTGCTCGTTGAGCCACTTCTTGGCTTCCTTGAGGGTCTTGATTCTCCCCTCCTTGGTCGCCACGAAGTATAGCTCTCCGAGCACTTCCGGCAGGCGGTACCTGAACCGTCTGAAGACATATGTCTCCGCATCCGCGGGAGGCAGGTCTTCAGTGACGGTCAGCCCCCAATCGTCCAGCTTCTCCAAGAAGCGGTCGAGGTTGAGGGGGTTGCCATCGTACATGGGGGGCTTGATGTCCTTCAAGTCTTCCCACACGGCGGCATCCGCGGCCTTAGAGACCATGAACGCCGGCCGCGAGGTCGACCGAGGTTCCCATCGGCCTCGCCCACGGACTCCCACGGCCGCCACGTCCATCTCCTCCATGGAATCCCTGTGGCTACGCCGCGGTTCCTCCATGTACGCTGAACCTAGATGTTCACGCCGTACTCCTTCCATGTACGCATCCTCATCACGGCGCCGGCTGCTGCGTTCAGCGGCCTCCCGTCGTACACCACGCGGCGGGCTGATGTCGCCTCCTCCAGGTCCAGGTCCAGATCCTCACCTTCGCCGACATCCCACTCCACGTCTCCTCTGGGGACCTCCTCCCCGAGTCCACCATAACGTCCACCAGCCATTGGGATTGGCTCCGGGGCTGGTGCGGGGCGCCGGGGGCGTACCGGTGTCCGCGGTGGGGCACCGCGGCTGCGGTACTCCGCGCTGAGCCACTCATCACGCCAATCCTCACTGCCACTGCCGGGCGGCACGCGCTCGTTGCGGCGGCCCGCGCTGTGGTGAGAGGGGGCGGTGAGAGAGGGGGCACTGGCGCTGGGGCGACTCCTGGGGGCTCCGCCGGGGGCGTGGGGTCTGCCTGGACCTGGTCCGGGTCCCCAGCCGTCGTCCGACGAGCCAGACTCCAGGGGTGGGTGGTCGCTGCCGACGCTCCCACGGGCTTCCAGCGCATCCAGCCTCTGCTGCAGGCCGCTGATGACCGTGTTCAGCTGCCTGGTCTCGGCCCTGGCGATGTCCAGCTCTTTCTGCGCGCGCGCGGCGACCTTGGAGATGCGAGCCATCTCGGCCTTGCCCGTGTCTACCTCGCACTCGAGGGAAAAGACCCTCCTGCGGAGGTAGACAATCCACCGCCAGGTGGTATCCGGGTCGCCGTTCCCTGGTGGGTCGTCGGGGTCCCCAGGGGGTCCTCCAGGAGGGCCTCCGCCGGGTCCGCCCGGTCCAGGGGGTCCTCCCCCGCCCGGTGGTCCGCCTCCAGGGGGTCCACTTGGTGGGCGTCCTCGAGGGGGTCCTGATGGTCCTCCGCCAGGGGGTCCCGGTGGGTCTCCGCCGGGTCGCCTCGGTGGGTCCGAGGATGGGCGCTTCTTCGTGATGCCGAAGTCCATGTCGTCATCCTCGTCCATGTCGCCCCACCTGGGGGTCTCGGTCTCGGAAGACTCCGAGCTCCGGTAGGGAGGAAGGAGATCCTCATCCTCACCTTCCGGTTCCATGGGGACGTCTCCGCCTCCTCCGCCCGTCCAAGCCACCACTTGGCGATGTCGGCGGCCTCGTTCATCCCCGTCACTGGCGGTGAAGAAGGGGTCACTGTCGTGGGGGTGTCCACCCGCTGGCCTCCGCGGCCTCTCGGGGGTCTTCCCCTTGCCCTTCCTCCGTCGATGGGCGGTGGGGCCACTGCTCCCACTGCTGGCCGTGTCGGCCTCGTCCAGCGTCATCTTGGAGGAGGCGTCCCCTTCGAAAAGTTTTCGAAGGGTCTCCACTCGTGATCCTCCCGGGGGAGTCTCGCGGCGGAGTTTGGCCTCTGCCTCCTCCATTGCGGCGGCGGTGGCTGCGGCAGCCCGCACTTCGGCTTCCTCCCGAGCACGAGCCGCCTCGGCTTCCCGGGCCTGCTGCAGCCGCGCCTTCTGCGCTTCCAACGCCGCCAGCTCCGCCTCCGTCTTGGCCTTCTCCTCAGCGACCTTCCGTCGCGCGGCCTCGATGGCGTCCTTCTTGGCGGCGTCCGCCTGGGCCTTGGCCGTCGCTTCGGCGTGGGCCCTTTCCTCCGCCTCCTTCTTTGCCCTCTCTTGGGCAAGCGCCTCTTCCAGCGCCCTCACCTCGGCCTTCCTGCAGGCAATGGCCTCCTGCGTCAGGCGGGCTTCCTCGTCGGCTGCCGCCAACTCACCGTTGACCTGGGTAGTCGCTGCCCCATGGGCGGCTACGGCCGTGAGTCCGGCCGCAATGGCCGCCACGGTCTGGGCGTGGATGGCCATGCCATGCGCCCACTCTGCAGCCTCCTCCTGGGCGATGCCGACGGCGCCCTCCACGGCAGCGCTGTGCTGCCTGGCCCGTTGCCGGGCAACCCGAAGGTTGCAGGGCACCCCACAGGCGCGCTCACAGGCGCGCGCCACGTCCCTGTCGGGAGCGACACTGCTGCTGGAGCTGGCCTGGTCGGCCGGCATCCTCCCGCGGTGGGCCGACTCCACGTCGCTGCTGGGGCCTGCTGGGGCCTGCTGGGGCCTCAGGAGCAGCGGACGGGGCTTGGCCTTGGTCTGCCTGGCGACTTGGATGAAGTCGCCGAGGGTGGCGTGGCCGGGGTGATGACCACCATTGGCCCGTTGGGGACTGGGGGCTGGGGTTCCGCCCTTGGCGCCTTGGGCGGCTTCGGCGGCCAGGGACTCCTGGTACTCCCGCCACTTCCGGTCCCGCTTCCTGTCCCCGGCGGACCGCTTCTCCTTCCCCGGAGAGGCGCTGCTGCTGCCCTGCAGCCTGCGCTCGCTCCCCGGTTCCGGGAAGTTCTTTTCGATCATGTCCCACATGGAGACATTGATGGAGGCGCCCGACGGGTACTCGTTGGAGTCCTCGTCCTCCTCAATCCCGTCGGGGCGCAGCCCTTCGCCGGGCCTGTCCGGCCGGGTCCAGGTCCTCCAGCGCTTGCGGCGGAAGCGGTACTCGTACCCTTCCGCCCGCAGCCACTCCTCCACTGCCCGCAGGCGGTCCTCCCCCATGTCCTCGCGGAGCTCGAAGCTCCCGGGCATGCCGCCTTCGCACTGGGGGTGGCTGTGGCGGTAGTGCTGGTCCCAAACCAACCCACGCAGCAGGCGTGCCGCATGGGGGTGGGGCCGCGGCCACGTCCTGCCCGCTTCCTGCCAGTTTACCATGGCAGCGGGGGCGTAGTTGGTCTTGAGGTCTTTGGTGTGCACTCGCTCCACTCAACGAACTGGTGGTGGTTGTTGAGGCGGGTGCTGCAGCACTGGGCTGGGAGTGCGGCTGGTGCTGGTCAGCCGGTGGTCGTGGAGGTGGTTGACGCGGCCTTGCTGGTCGGCCGATGGGACTCGCTAATGCAGGAGTCCTGGTCAGTCCACTTCCTTCACGGTCGCGGCGCGGTCAGGGCGATGCTCTGAACGGCGCTGCTGGCTCCGTGACGAACTCGGCGCTGTCGCTGGGTGGCGCTGCGAGCCGCTGCGCTGCGCTGCAAGCCGCTGCGGTGCGCTGCGAGCTGCGAGCTGCGCCGCGCTGCTCGGGGTTGGTGGCCCCGAGTGGCACGCGAGGGCTGGGTAACCCCGCGGCGGTAAACCGCTTTTGACGCGTTCCCGTGGGGGGCCGGCCACGGGACGCTGCGGTGACACGCACAGGTGAGCAGGCAGGCAAAGCACTACGCTCACAAGGGCGTCAATACGCTCGTGTCATGTGACAAAGCGTTTCAGGATCCTTGCCACTCTGCAACAAGGGAACGAAAGTATGTACAGCAACACATCAGGATATGTACACATGGGGTTAAGACTGGACTGGCGTAAGGGCATTACAGGACAATAGACACTCTATCCCAACTCGTATCCCAATCCCAGGTCCGACCCTCTCAGTGGCTGGTGGGGGCGGGGGCTCAAACACAACCCATGCCCTGCTCAGTCCGGACCCTGAAACCCTGCCAATAGGGGGGGTGTCCCGCCCAGCCACAGGCGGGTTCCTGGAAACCAAGGGGCTCCAAGGCCAACAGACAGTGGCTCCCTATGCTCCCTTAACGGCAGGTCCCAACTCCACTCTGAGCCAGAGATATGGCCCCGTCATTATCCCTCAGGAGTTGGTAGCTGAAAATGGGCTGTTTCAGCCCAAACTGATATTAGCTCCAAAATCTCCAAAATTGACCCCTCGTCCGGACCGGCCAGAGGTAGGGACGAGGCAACTGACCCTATGCCCTTCGAGTACGAACTCCCCGGAGCCCTCACCAAACCTGGTTCCCTCTGAGGTCCCAGCATCAGGGCAACACAGATTCGTCAAGTGGGGTCATGATGCCAAAATCACCAAAATTGGCGTCATTCCCACGCGTGGCTCGCCCGGTCAGGGCAAGGCCAATGGCTCACAGGTTAGGAGGCAGGACCTAGGACTTATATCTGAGTGTACAACTTGAATTTAGGTCCGAGCTCCCTGTGGGCATAGAGAAATGGGGCTGCCAATTGACCACACGGAAGGGGGAAATTGGGGTCCCAAAATGGGGTCATTTTGGCTGCTCGAAATGAGCCAAAATTCGGGGTGCTCCCAATAGTATATCTCCACGCCGGCTTGGAGATCAGATTCGCCATTCCATACGTGATCCACGGGGAGTCCAACGGAGACTCCCATGCCCTTGGCTCTCAAAGATCTCCATGCCACTTGGTGTGGTGACGATCCCAATTGGGTCCACAAATGCCAAAATGGCAAAATTGCCCACACTCACCTTGGGCTAGCGCCTCGACGAAGGTTGCTCCGCTTCGCCCACGTGGTGTGTGCACCATGGGGACCAATATACATAACACCCATGTCATATATGGTCCATTGGTCCATGCGTCCGGCGTGCACGGGTGGGCTCAACATAGTGCACGGCGGGCAGCAAAAGTGGAAAATTGCTCAAAATGGTCAAAAATGCGCACACTCATGGTTAGGGCAAATGAGGCACATGCCCGACTTGGACAGGAGTGTGCCATAGGATTGGTATCAAGTCATATGTGTCCAACATATCTTTTGGGCGTCGCCCAACTCCTCCGGTTTTGGGAATGGCAGGGTCGCCAAGTGAGCCCATGATTTGGGATAGTCCCAAATTGCCAACATGGCGGCCACGGTGTGCCAAGCCCAAGAGGAGTTATTCGCCGGTTCCAAGATATGTTGGGCACCGAAGTATGTATCCTCATAACATACTTGGGTCATGATGTCAATTGAGCGCAACGTTGAGATACAAGGTCGCCACTTGACATCATGACGGGCCAAAAACGGCAAAATTGGCACAAAGACACACAAAAGTGCCTTGAAAGGCGCACAATTATATTATAATATCTTCAGCTTGGATCGTGCAATCAACTAATCCTTCTAAACACAATGACTTGACACCAATGACCTTCGATTCCACGTATGTGCTCCACTTGGGGCGCTTTGAAAGGTTACGAGCGCTACTTCCCAAGTGGGCACATGAAAATATGGAAAATTGCAAAACACACACCTTGCTCCCAACGCATCGCTTCGGGATCGCCACACAAGCTTCCCTTCACCAAGGTTAGGCTTGCAATTGATCGTAGGGAGTATGGAGAAGGGGCTTGCACAATATGAGGTCCATTGGCGGGTTTGGCTTGGAGCGATGGACCCGCCAAATGGGCACGCAACACAACACACGGCACATACCACATATTGCCCAAAAAGGTAGCTCCCCCCACGATATGGCATGCCCCTCCAAGGGCATAACTTTGTGTCAATCGCTCATAGGAACTCAAGGAGAGTTCCTATGCAACACCAACACTCGCGCGCTACACTCGAGAGTTATCTTAACGCACGCAATATCATGGCCATAGAGTTACAACGCAAACTCTACCCTCTTGACCATGATCCATTACACTAGCGCGCACGTGTGGAGACGCAAGGCATATGATGCTTCCTAAATTACGTCGGGAGTGTTGTGAATACATCCCACGTTTCCTTATTGTCATTCCTCGCAAGCAACACGAGATATGACCTTCACAAGTGGCCTCACGAATCAACTTTGTTTTGCCCATATCTTTAAGACAAATGGAGGGCAGGATAAAAGGAAAGTTGATTCGTGCATAGGGAAGCACGTAGGTCCACACGAAAGAGGTCAAATCAAGTGCGGGGATGTCGAAGTCGAAAATCCGATTTCGACATCCTGAAAAATTCGGATTAAGGTTGCGAGTGTAGAATGTGAAAATTGCGGATGCATCAACGCAATTCCTGAAGACTTTAGAGCCTTCGTCACGGATAGCGTTAAAATTTCCATTATAAACAGGTAAACTGGCGGTTACGGTAAAGTCGCGATCCAACCGCCAGCAGTCAAAACGGTGAATATCAGAACGGAAGCGTAAAAATTGACGGAAACAATATGAAAATAAAACCCTGTTGATTCCTGATGTTCTGATATATAAATCTCCGCTGGCGGTGCATCGGTTGCTGATGCGGGGCTTTACGGCACGGAACACGCTCCCGCCGGGCTCGCACCGGGCGTCAACGGGCGCCTTCCGTACATGGGGTTAGTGGACCGGAGACCGGTCTTCCCTTCCGTACATGGGGTTAGTGGACCGGAGACCGGTTGTATGCCCCAACCTAGCCATGGGGTTCTGGGTACCGCTTCACAACTAGAGTATGCCTCAAGGCATTGGAAAAGCACTTTTTCTTACTCCCCCCTTGTGCTGTGGTGGCCACAACTGTCGCATTTTAGGAAAAAGGGTATTTTTCTTGGCCTTTCCTTGGTTTCCACATCTACTTTAAAATACCTATGGCCTCCCTCACACTGGAAGAATGGGCGCTCACCATGGCTGGCGCCTTTTTGCTGCTGTGTTCGTGACATTTCCTACAGAAAGCTCAGCGCTCATGGCGCTGCCGGGGTTCCTGTGGCTTGGCTGGGTTAGTTTGGGGGCATGCCAAAAACATATGCATGTGCATCCCTCCCTCCAAGACGCAGCGCGACATAAACCCAACGCAAGACGCAATATACACACTCGCATGGGTTCTCGTAAACCTGCAGGCGACCTGTGACCTGTCGTAGGGCGAAGGGAGTCGTTAAAAAAATTAAATTGCCCCTTGGTGGGGTCTTGGTTTCTGCTCAGTCTCTCCAGGCTGCTGCGTTTCGGCCCGAACACGGCCTACTCAGCGAGGCTGCGCGTGGGTATCTGTATAGACAGGAATGGGAGAATTATGGACGAATCCACGCAAGCGCGAAGCGACAACACCTAAATCCGTCAAATGACGGCCTAGAATTTTTCTAAGACAACACACCTGAGAAGAATCCAATTGTGCATCAGATGCACATTTTTATACAATTTGTAGTCTTCTCTTGACTTTTTAAATCAAGAAATTCCTACGCAGAAAAAGGCGGCGCGCAGGAGCGGCTCCTAGCGAAGCGCCGGAAAGTACAGAAATAATGAGATTATAAACGTATGTCTCACGTAGACAGGAAAATGACGAGACACACATAAAAAAATAAACATACAGATTCCACCCACACTGACAGAAAGAATCAAAAATCCAAGAATTCCAAAATCAACGAAAAGACTTCAATGAATCAGGTATAAACCTCAGGTGTGCTCGTCTCGTATGCAGCATGCACATTGCTCGTCTCGTGTCTCCGCCAACGAGTCTTGTAGCAGCGCTAACAAACGATAGAGGGCTAGATTAGAAAGATTGCAGATGATTAGAGGTAAGATCAGGGCAAAAACGATGGCCTTCGGCCAGCGAGTGGTTGTCATGGGGGGCTAACGGTCCTGTCCTGCGATGCAATGCGGGGCAACCATGACAACTGCTCGTACACACCAACCTCCCTTTTTTGTAGCACTGATTAGAACATACACACGCGTGCATAAACGCTTGCTTCGCTTGTGTCTCGTTTCTGCTCTCCCTTGCTTTGCTCTCCAGCGGTAGGTAAGGTGAGTAAGCCCAGGAGGGGCCACCCCCTGGTGGAGTTCGTGATCGTGGTATGGATTGATTGTTGGATCGTGATCGTTGGAAAGGTGGACAGTACCCTCGTGCATGCTCGTGCATTCACACACGCATTAAAGGGTGGGCCACGCGAAATGCGCACGGTAAACCTTGTTTAGGTTACCCAGGGGCTCCTCGGTACGTTCTTTAAGAGAACCTGAGGAGTCTCTTAACGCTTGCTTGCTTGACAGGGGTGTTTGAGGACAGTGTATTATAGGTCACACTGAGAAGCGTATAATACGTGGAGTGTGGCTTTGTTCCTCAGCCGCAAACACCCCTTCATTGGCCTTTGCTTTACAGGTGGGCAGGTAGGGTGATTGGTGCAGTCCCTTGAGCCGTGCTGAAACATGCCGCGCTGATCACACAAACATCAAGCTACGACTCAGCCAGGAGTGGCAAGCGTAGCCCGACCTCTTCAGCATTCACGCTGTGCACGCAACAAGAGCACCCCTTGCCTCCAAGCCCTAGCAGGGAAACGCGTTGTGGCGTCCCTGTTAGGCCACAGTTGCTTAGCAGCGCTGTGTTCTCTTGTCTTCTTCACAGGAAGGTCATTAGGACCCACGACTTTGTTCTTCAACACCACCTAGTAGAGCGTGAGTGTAGGAGTGGTAATCCTGAGTGGGGGCTTGAGCCAGTTGCAGTAGCGCTCGCCCACCAGGATGGTGCCACTGTAGGTAGGGCATGTAGAGTACTGGTGTCTCCTGTCCCGCGTGCTTTTCCACGTGGGCGGGGTAGTACGTTAGCTTTTGGCCTTTAGCAAAAATGGGGGTTTTGTATGCCCTTAGCACACTTGGCCACCCCTCCCCTCTAGTAGGTAGGGCTTTTGCCGTCTTCCTCCAAGGATAGGCGCCAGCACAGAAATTGGGCGCCATAGGAGTGGTACTAGAAACTGACTAGGACCTTCGGTCCGACATCAGCGAAGCCCGTTGATTCGGGAGCCACGCCCGGAAGAGAAGTGAGACACACACAGACATACGTAGCACACTTAGGGGTAAGGTTCAGTCCCTAGCTTTAGTCTTGGAGGCAAGCCTCTCAGCGAGCCTCAGCAACTCACCGAAATTGTTCTGGGACAAGTAGTGAATGAGAACTGAGTTTAGGCGCCCCTCAGGTAGAACAAACGCAGAGAAGGGCTCCCAGGTGGCCTCTTTGACTCCAAACCCCTCCCAGAGGGTGAGGTAGCGCCAACCCTGGCAGTAGCGGTGGCGTAGGACAGACTTCACCAGGTAGAAGCCCTCCTTAGCCATCTCCTCGGCGTTCATGTCGGGGAGGCGTCCATGTCGTGCCACGTCGCCAACCGCGGAGTTGCGTTGGTTAGAACACACAAATAGCCAGGGAGGGGGACACGGGGAGCGTACACACAAATAGCATAGCGCCGGCGTGTGCCGGGTCCCAACAAACACACGTGCATGCACCCATGTTCTTTTCCCCTCACAGGTCCCGAGGATAAGCGTATGCTCGTGTCTGCGTCGTCCGGGCGCTAAAGTAGGGTTGTCTTAGACGCTTAGGCAAGTATTGCGTCGTGCCGTCGTCACACATAAGCGAACGCCCAGCAAGGCGGGAGGACTAGGACACGTTAAGGTAGTGGGGAAAGAAGCAGGTATGTTGCATGTCACGCCGCGCATGCGGAACGGGCAACGAGTAAAGGTAGCGGCCAAAGGGGTGTGGAGACAAGACGGGAGCAAGTGGGGCGATAAACCTACGCGCAAGCCGATCGCACACGCATGTCGCATGACGTACCAGCCAGCTCGAGGTGCCGTGTCGCGACAAAGCCGCCGCCGCCGCACGCCCGTTTACGCTCCCTCCTCTCTCTACGCAGGTTCAAAGGAGGAAGCCCGGGCCGACGAGGAAAAAGACAGAGACACACAACAAAGCGGAGGCAGGGGAAAAAGTGCAAGCCAGGGAGAGGGGTAGAGGAAAGGGTAAAGAGCAACGAAGCCGCGAAAGGAACAAGGGGTAGCCAGCGAACGAGCAAGGGGCGCACACAGGGGAGGGGACACGGCGGGCACACGGCGAGCACAACACCGCACCGAGACACCGGAGAGGGGAGCACCGGAGGACCAAGGGAAGAGCAGCACCACGCACCACGACACGCACGGCACAGACACCACACACACCGCACACACCCAACGAACCCCGGCAACCCACCCAGCAGTGGGCGGGCAGACGGGAGAGGGACAGCGCCTGACCCCAAGCGCCCCTCACAATGGTGGAAGGCACCCCCCCCGGGGACGCCCTTCCACCACCCCCACAGCGAGCAACGCCGGCCCGCAAGGGCGCACGCTGTGGGGCCGGTGCTGGGTCCCCACGCCCGCACCGACCGCGCCCGGGACACGCGGGTCGCGGAACCCTGGCTACACGCTCCGGAGGACGGGCGGCCGGGGGAGGGACAGCGCCTGGCACCAGGCGCCCCTCACAACGGTGGGGCAGCCCCCCCCGGGGACGCTCTTCCGCCACCCCCACAGCGAGCAACGCCGGCCCGCAAGGGCGCACGCTGTGGGGCCGGTGCTGGGTCCACACGCCCGCATCGACCGCACCCGGGACACACGGGTCGCGGAACCCTGGCTGCACGCTCCGGAGGACGAGCGGCCGCGAAAGGGACAGCGCCTGACACCAGGCGCCCCTCACAACGGTGGAAGGCACCCCCCCCGGGGACGCCCTTCCGCCACCCCCACAGCGAGCAACGCCGGCCCGCAAGGGCGCACGCTGTGGGGCCGGTGCTGGGTCCACACACCCGCATCGACCGCACCCGGGACACACGGGTCGCGGAACCCTGGCTGCACGCTCCGGAGGACGAGCGGCCAGGGGAGGGACAGCGCCTGACACCAGGCGCCCCTCACAACGGTGGAAGGCACCCCCCCCCGGGGACGCCCTTCCGCCACCCCCACAGCGAGCAACGCCGGCCCGCAAGGGCGCACGCTGTGGGGCCGGTGCTGGGTCCACACGCCCGCATCGACCGCACCCCGGACACACGGGTCGCGGAACCCTGGCTGCACGCTCCGGAGGACGAGCGGCCGGAGGAGGGACAGCGCCTGACACCAGGCACCCCTCACAACGCTGGAAGGCACCCCCCCCGGGGACGCCCTTCCGCCACCCCCACAGCGAGCAACGCCGGCCCGCAAGGGCGCACGCTGTGGGGCCGGTGCTGGGTCCACACGCCCGCATCGACCGCACCCGGGACATGTGGGTCGCGGAACCCTGGCTGCACGCTCCGGAGGACGAGCGGCCGGGGGAGGGACAGCGCCTGACACCAGGCGCCCCTCACAACGGTGGAAGGCACCCCCCCCGGGGACGCCCTTCCGCCACCCCCACAGCGAGCAACGCCGGCCCGCAAGGGCGCACGCTGTGGGGCCGGTGCTGGATCCACACGCCCGCATCGACCGCACCCGGGACACACGGGTCGCAGAACCCTGGCTGCACGCTCCGGAGGACGAGCGGCCGGGGGAGGGACAGCGCCTGACACCAGGCGCCCCTCACAACGGTGGAAGGCACCCCCCCCGGGGACGCCCTTCCGCCACCCCCACAGCGAGCAACGCCGGCCCGCAAGGGCGCACGCTGTGGGGCCGGTGCTGGGTCCACACGCCCGCATCGACCGCGCCCGGGACACGCGGGTCGCGGAACCCTGGCTGCACGCTCCGGAGGACGAGCGGCCGGGGGAGGGACAGCGCCTGACACCAGGCGCCCCTCACAACGGTGGAAGGCACCCCCCCCCCCGGGGACGCCCTTCCGCCACCCCCACAGCGAGCAACGCCGGCCCGCAAGGGCGCACGCTGTGGGGCCGGTGCTGGGTCCACACGCCCGCATCGACCGCACCCGGGACACACGGGTCGCAGAACCCTGGCTGCACGCTCCGGAGGACGAGCGGCCGGGGGAGGGACAGCGCCTGACACCAGGCGCTCCTCACAACGGTGGAAGGCACCCCCCCCGGGGACGCCCTTCCGCCACCCCCACAGCGAGCAACGCCGGCCCGCAAGGGCACACGCTGTGGGACCGGTGCTGGGTCCACACGCCCGCATCGACCGCACCCGGGACACACGGGTCGCAGAACCCTGGCTGCACGCTCCGGAGGACGAGCGGCCGGGGAAGGGACAGCGCCTGACACCAGGCGCCCCTCACAACGGTGGAAGGCACCCCCCCCGGGGACGCCCTTCCACCACCCCCACAGCGAGCAGCGTCGGCCCGCAAGGGCGCACGCTGTGGGGCCGGTGCTGGGTCCACACGCCCGCATCGACCGCGCCCGGGACACGCGGGTCGCGGAACCCTGGCTGCACGCTCCGGAGGACGAGCGGCCGGAGAAGGGACAGCGCCTGACACCAGGCGCCCCTCACAACGGTGGAAGGCACCCCCCCCGGGGACGCCCTTCCGCCACCCCCACAGCGGCCAACGCCGGCCCGCAAGGGCACACGCTGTGGGGCCGGTGCTGGGTCCACACGCCCGCATCGACCGCAGCCGGGACACACGGGTCGCAGAACCCTGGCTGCACGCTCCGGAGGACGAGCGGCCGAGGGAGGGACAGCGCCTGACACCAGGCGCCCCTCACAATGGTGGAAGGCACCCCCCCCGGGGACGCCCTTCCGCCACCCCCACAGCGAACAACGCCGGCCCGCAAGGGCGCACGCTGTGGGGCCGGTGCTGGGTCCACACGCGCGCATCGACCGCACCCGGGACACACGGGTCGCGGAACCCTGGCTGCACGCTCCGGAGGACGAGCGGCCGGGGAAGGGACAGCGCCTGACACCAGGCGCCCCTCACAACGGTGGAAGGCACCCTCCCCGGGGACGCCCTTCCGCCACCCCCACAGCGAGCAACGCCGGCCCGCAAGGGCGCACGCATGTGGGGCCGGTGCTGGGTCCACACGCCCGCATCGACCGCACCCGGGACACACGGGTCGCGGAACCCTGGCTGCCCGCTCCGGAGGACGAGCGGCCGGGGGAGGGACAGCGCCTGACACCAGGCGCCCCTCACAACGGTGGAAGGCACACCCCCCGGGGACGCCCTTCCGCCACCCCCACAGCGAGCAACGCCGGCCCGCAAGGGCGCACGCTGTGGGGCCGGTGCTGGGTCCACACGCCCGCATCGACCGCACCCGGGACACACGGGTCGCGGAACCCTGGCTGCCCGCTCCGGAGGACGAGCGGCCGGGGGAGGGACAGCGCCTGACACCAGGCGCCCCCCACAACGGTGGAAGGCACCCCCCCCGGGGACGCCCTTCCGCCACCCCCACAGCGAGCAACGCCGGCCCGCAAGGGCGCACGCTATGGGGCCGGTGCTGGGCCCACACGCCCGCATCGACCGCACCCGGGACACACGGGTCGCGGAACCCTGGCTGCCCGCTCCGGAGGACGGGCGACCGGGAGAGGGACAGCGCCTAACACCGGACGCCCCTCGCAACACTGGAAAGCGCCCCCCCGGGGATGCCCATCCACCACCCCCACACCGAGCAACGCACCAGCGCACCAACGCACCAGCCACGGGACATCCGCACCCCACCCCCTGCTCTTAGACACAGCGACACAGCAATGGCGGAACCCGCGGCACCACGCAAGACACGCCCCCGATCTCCGACGCTGGACGAAGCACACGAAGTCATCAGGGCGCTGGGACTCAGAGACGGCGAAGGAGACCCCCCACAAGGGGACGCGGGCACGGACTCCGACCTGGAGGCGTTGCCGGAGCCCCCCACGGGAGACGCGCCCGCGGAACCTGCGCCGCCGGCGGGCAGCGTACCCGCGATCTGCCCCGCGTGGAAACGGGGCCACTGCACCGGCGAAGGCTGGTGCCCCAAACAGCACCCCCAGCCCGGCCCCGATGACGGAGCGTTGCCCGAGGTGAAACCCGCGGCCGCACGCGCCGCCCTACGCTACGGGGTGACGCAGGGCTGGATCCTGGATGAGACCGCGCGCGGCAGCGTGAACATCCAGGAGGCCGTCGACCGAGTCACCCACGCGGGACAGGCGGCAGTGGCCTTGCACACCCGGGGCCGCCACGGCGGACCCGCAGAGGGGATCATTGTGGATCCCTCGGGAATGGTGCTGGTCCTGGCGGCGGACATGGTCCGAGGGGTGCTCCACGCGTCCCGCGTGCGGCGGGCGTGCCCACAGTGGACCATCCAGGTGTACACCCCCCCGCGGGCGTGGCCCTTTTCCACATGGGCGGTGCTCGCCGTCATGTGGCACCTGGCACCAGAGGACGCCCCCACAGGGACCCCGGAGGACATCGCCCGGGACCTCCACACCTGGCCGGCCGACCAGGAATACCCCTGGCGCAGGCCCCGGGGCGGCCTCCCGGTGGCACCAGCGGCAGAGGGGCTCAGCCTCGCGGCAACCCTCCAACGGCACCCCGACAAGCAGGCACGCCACTTCCTGCAGACGGGCACGGTCCCGGCCACCCCGCCAGACTCCGAGTGGCGATAGGACGCAGGGGTGGCGCAACCGCTGCCGGGCCCCTGGACCCTCCCGTTGTGGTACTTGCCCATGGGCACTTTGGCCCACGCCACCCAGGCCGTCAAGGGGGCTTTCCCGCAACCGCTCCTCCCCGGCGTGGCCCTGCTCCGCAGCCTGCAGGCGGGGGCCGCCTGGGTACGGTGGAAGGAAGGGAAGGGGCGCTCGAGCCCCTATTTCCCCATGGTCCAAGGCCAGGCGCTGATCCACGCCGAGGGCATGGGGACCGTGGAATGGGGGGCGATCGTGCCCGGCACGGCGTGCAGGTGGATCACGGCGGCCGCCCCACAGCCCATGCAATCGCCGCCGGCGTGCCACCGCCTCCTACGGATGGTCCCCTCTTTGGCCCCCCAGCACGCCTTTACAAGGGACGTGCGGAAGGCCGTACTGAGCCACACCAGGGAATGGCTAACGAACCCGGGTACGCGGTACCCGCCGGAACCGGTGCTCGAACAGCTCACGGCCCCCACACCCGGGGTCCTCCACGCCCTACACAGGGCGTCGGCCCTCACGAAGCAGCTCAACGACGAAGTGCTGGACCTGGCGCTGGAGCCGCTGCCGGTGCTCTACCCGCAAGCACACATCCCACCCGCGGGCACGTCCAACCGCCTAGGCCGCCTGGGGTTGCAGCGCCGCGTCGAGCCCGCGCACCCAGGAGGCGTGGTGGAACAGTGGCTAACGCTCCGCAATCCGTCCACCGCGGAGGGCCACTGGTACCTGCACCAACTCCTCTTCCAGCCACGGGCAGCCCCGGAACACCGCCGGCAAAACCCGTACCACACGCACCCGGAGCGCCGAGGCGCGCAAAACTACCCGCAGCCAATCCCGCCCGCCCTCCCGCCGGGGCAGGGCCCGGAGGCGCTACAGCGGGGCCCCCCGCTCGACACCGCCACCACGGTACAGCAAAGGGGAGGCGACGACGCGAGTGGTGCCGAACCGGACTGCACGAACTGCGGAGCGGTGGCCTGGATGGCAGCCTGCAGGCACCTCACCCGGGATACCACGGGACTCCGGCAGTACAGACCCACGGACCGCACGGCGCTGGCGTCCGCGGTCGCGGCCGTCACCATGGGTCCAGTGGCGGCGTGGCCGGCGCAACTGCTGCCCCACGTCCCCTGCCGCGACACGCGGCCCCGACGGCCGGCCGCGACGCACGAGCCGACGGCACCCCTCACGGCGGAGCAACTATACGTTGTCGCGGCGGCGTTGCTGGCAGACGGCGGGGAGAGCTTCGTCCACCACCACGGCCCGGCGCAAATTGCGGGATGCATACAAGGGCCTCAGCGCGATGCACCAGACCCGTGGCATGCCACACTCCGCGGGCGCACCCGCGTCTGGGGTGCGGGCGATGGCGCACCCCCGCCCGGGCCTAAGCAGGGGGAGGCACTGGTACTGCAGACGGCAGGCTACCAAGCCATCATACACGGCCACGCCGGAGGGTACCGGTTGCACGTCCTGGCCGGAGGCAGATGGACGGTCTGGCACAGCACCGCCAGGCAGGGGGCTTTCCCGCCCTTGCCCCACGTCGACTGGCGACAGGGGCCCACCCAGGCCTACTATATGTCGGCGGACCCCTGGCCGCTGGCGGTCCTGCTACACACTGTCAGCGCCCCGAACAAAAGGCAGGAACCGGGGTGGGTCAACCCCCCCACACTGGTGTGGAGCCCCGACCAGGAGGAGCATCTACGGGCCGCGTGGCAGGGAGACGCCATCAGGGCCACGGACGTCCCGGACCTCCACGCGGGGCCCATCACGCACGCCCGCCCAGCGGCTACCCTGGCGGTGGCCCAACGGGGACAGCAGAACCCACAGTGGGTGGTCTGCATGTTCAGCCCGGCGGACGAGCACATCGTCGTCTGCGACCCCGAACGCCTGCCGTGGCCCGAAGCCGTGATCCGCGTGGCAGACTGCACCCGCATGATCATCAAGGCGCTGCGGGAGGGCGAACACCACGCCCTCCTGCTCCAGGTCAGGCTGAAGGACAACGCCCGGGCGGCGAGGCCGGGAGTGTGGCCGGCAGCGGCGCACCCCGCCGACGTGGAGCTCCAGCTGGCGGTCCCTACCACGGTGTACCACTGGCTACAGGCCTTCCACGACCTGCAATGGAGGGGCAAACCCGACCGCCAAATTGGCTCCACGCACTGGCAAACGTGGCTGCAAGCAGACGCGCAGCGCGATGCCGCCCAAGGCCTCGGGCCCGCGCCCGCGACGCGAGCCCTCGATGCGGCGGCCCCGGGCCGCACGCTGGCACCACACACGGTGCCGCTGGCCAACCTGCCCTTCGAACCAGCGGCGGAGGGCGCCATTCGGAAGTCGGTGCAGCTCCCCCCGGCGCGAGGGGCCACGGAGCCGACGAAATGCCCCCTGTGTGCGGAAAAGTACTACACCAGCGGGGCAATGCTGGAACACCTGGCGTGGCACGCGGTGCACGCTGCGGCCCCGGCGGACGACAAGGAGGCGGCCGCCAACATCCTGCAGGGGAGAGCACGGAGGTCCCCATGGCACGCCCCGTACACCCGGCGCCCCCCGCCCCAGGCAGCCGACCACGCGGATGGAGGTGCGGAGGCACCCGGAGCGGCCCCGGGGGCCGGCGGTGCGGCCCCACCAGGGTCCATGTCCATCCCCGCGGGGCTGGCCCCCCTGGCCCCCCTGGCTCCCCCGGTCCCCCGGGCCCCCCTGTGGGCCCCGCTGGGAACGGGCTCAGCGGATGCGGCGCACCCAGATGCCCTGGCGGCACCAGCGAACCCGGCGGCGATGCCGATGCGGGATAGCTGACTCCAGGAGGACACGACGGGCGACGCCCTGTGGCTCCTCTCGTGGAAGCTGCGCAACGGCCTCGTGCCGCCAGACCGGTCCCTCCGGGACACACTCCGGCGGCGCCGGGGGCCGGCGGCCTGCACCGACAAGGAGCACCTCATCACCGGCATGCTGCCCCAGGAGGGGGGCTTTGCCATCATGCTCCAGGAAACGGGGATCGCCACCAGGGCGCAGGAGATGCACGTGGCCACGGCGCTCCGGGACAAGGGGTACACCGCCTACTTCAGCAGCCGGCTGGCGGAGACGGGGGCCACTTCCACCTCGAGAGGGGGGGGCCTCCTCACCGCGGTCAGCAGCAAGTACGTGGCGGAGCACGAGGTGCTCAGCTTCACGGAAATTGTCCCCGGGAAGGCCGCGGCCCTGGAGATCCGCACGGACGGGGGAGGCCTCACCCTCATCAACGTCCACGGGCCGCAAGCAGGCTGCTCCGCGTGGGCGGGACGGGCGGCGTTCTGGGCCGACATACAAATGTATGCCACGGCACGCAGCCTCGGCGGGAGGCACCCGGTGGTCATCGCCGGCGACACCAACATCTACATGGATGTCCCCGCCAACCCGGCCACGGAGCATTTCCGAGCGGGCTGGGAAGCCTGCGGCTTCCGAAGAGCCGCGGCAGGCGGCGAGGAGGACATGACCCCCACGCTCCACCCGTCCCAGCACAGGGTGGACACCTTCCTGGTCAACGAGCCCCTCCTGCCGTGGTCCCTGCGGGAAAGCGTCTGGGCTCGCGGCATGGCACACCCCCAGGTGGTCGGCTCGGACCACCTCCCGGTCCGCCTGGCCCTGTCGGGTCTCCTCAGCGCAGCGGGACGCGCGGCGATGCCCACCCCCTACAGCCACACGGAGGGCCGCCTCCTCCCGTACGACGCCGAGGCCGCGCCCGTCCAACACTGCCTGTGGGCGGCGGTCACCGCCGCGCAGGATGAAGCCTCCCTGGCGCCCTGGCTGGGTCCCGCAGAGCAGCACGACTACGGGTCCATGCCCGCGGCCGCGGTGGACAAGGTGTTCGAACACCTCCACGCGACGCATGACGCCCTGGCGCGCGTGGTGGGACGCCGGCAGCCGTCTCCGGCGGGAACGGACCCGGCGGAGGGGGACCTCCCGGAGAGCGGAAAGCAGCTCCAGGCAGCGGTCCTCCGCTATGACACCCTGGCAGCGCGCGCCCCGGCAGCGTACCAGGCGGACGCGGCCAGGCATGGCATCCGGTCCGAGGCGGCGCTCCGGCTCACGGAGGAACTGCAGGGTGTGTCGCCCGGGTTCCGCCCGACCACGCAGGGCCAGCTACAGGAGGAGCTGGAGAAGCAAGCAGCCGCCCTCGAGGAGGACATTCGCCAGCTCCGCGCCCTCCTGGCGGCAGACCGCAAGCGCGCCATCAAGGACTTCTGGCGCCGCCACGCCCCCGACATCGCCCAGCGATGGAAAGCCGTGCGGGGGGCCATAGAGGTAGAGGCCCCAGGCCCGTCAGGCCTCTGGAACGTGCGGGCTCCCAACACCCAAACGCTCCTCACGGAGGCCCACGACGTGATGTTCGCAGTTCGCGCCTTCTGGCGAGAACTGTATGACAAACGCCCGGTGGACCTCCCGGGTTTCCAGGCGGTCCTCGGCCGCCGCGTCCCCCGGGTCCCTGAGGGGGCCTGCACACAGGTCCAGCAGTACTCCATGCAGGACCTGAAGTCCGCCCTGGACAAGGCCGATGGCAAGGCCCCAGGTCCTAACCACGTGGAGGCCCGCTTCATCAAGGCCCTCCCGGCACCCGTCCAGTGGCTCCTGGTCCATTCCTACCGGGCCATCCTCCGCGGCGCCCCGCCGCCGATGCACTGGAGGGACGCGCACATCTGGCTCAGCCCCAAGGTACCGGGCTCTGCCAGACTGGACGACTACAGGCCCATAGCCCTGGGCCAGCTGGACATGAAGCTGCTCACGGGT
Organism: Eutreptiella sp. 'Long Island Sound 2002'; assembly: GCA_964036045.1. Lineage (NCBI taxonomy): Eukaryota > Euglenozoa > Euglenophyceae > Eutreptiales > Eutreptiaceae > Eutreptiella > Eutreptiella sp. 'Long Island Sound 2002'. The sequence goes on from OZ038386.1 coordinate 57,325,229, forward strand.
CCCCTCACCCAGCGCATCACGGAGGTGCTCACACGGCACGGAGTGGTCAGCGACTGGCAGCAGGGGGCCCTCCCTGGCTCCAACACAGGCCCCCCGCTGTTCATGGCGCAGCGGCAGCTCCAGCGGGGAAGGCCCAACTACGTCTTCTCCTTCGACGCCCGCAAGGCCTTCGACACGGCCCCACACGGCGCACTCCACCTCATCCTGCGCCACCTCTCCGTGCCGCCGGACGTCATTGACCTCCTGCTCTTCCTCCACATGTGCGCCAGGCTGCGCATCGTCACAGCACACGGGCTAACGCAGCCCGTCTACATGCTACGCGGCGTCCGGCAGGGCAACCCCGAGAGCCCCCTGCTGTACGCGCTCCTCCTGGAGCCCCTGCTCAGGGCACAGGGGCACCGCCTGCGCCCGCCGGGAGGGGCCGAGCACGGCCTCATCCAGGCCTACATCGACGACCTGCTGGTGGTGGCCCACACGCTGCAGCACTTCGTCGAGGGCGTGGAGGCGGTGGCCGCGTACCTGGGAATGATGGGCATGGAGCTCAACCCCCGCAAGTGCGCCATGGCCACCACGGAGCAGCTGCGCCACGCACCACGCTGCGCCTCTGCCCCCACCTGGAAAACCCGTGGTACTGGGTACCAGCGGCGGACTCCGTCCCCTACCTGGGACTCCAGCTGCAGCGGGACGGGGAGTTCTCCCTGCAGCGCAAGCACCGGCTACGCCTGGCGGCAGTGCACCACTGGTGCCTTAACACCCTCGCGCCACCGAAAGTGGTGCAGGACGTCATCCTGGCGATCCTCGGAGGGGTGACGCAGTACGTCGCCCCTTTCATCGCCGACGACTCCGACACTGCACGCCACCTGGACCACATCACGGTCCAGGTCGCGAAGGACAGGGCGCGGTACGCCTTCGACGCCTCGCGGGACAGCCTGCAGGATGACCGGACCCTGGGGCTCACGCGGGTGCCCACGCGGTGCCAGCAGGCAGCGGTGGCCCTCGTGGGTACACTCGTCCACCACCGCGCAACCTCCGTGCGCGCCGAGGTCACCAAGATGTTCTGGGAGATAGCCGGCGCGCACGGAATATGTCCCGAGGTGCACTACCCCGTCCCGGAGTTCGCAACTCTGGCGGGAGGCGACTGGGTCCACCGCATACCCCGGGCCCTGGCCGCCCTGGGAGTGGGGATGTACAACCCCATCGCGTGCCCCAGGGCGGCTCATGTCCAACTACAGTCCCCGCCGGGCAAAATCGTCACGCTGCGCACCGCCAAGCTGCGACACCGCGACACGTGCCGCCTGACGGTGCCACACACAACGCCGTGGCATGGGCACCACGGGCCACGCCACCCCTTCCCCGTCAACGACGATCCGTGGCCGACGGCGGTGCGGGAGTGCCTCAACCAATGCGCCGATGAACACCTCCATTATTGCCGCCGTGAGCAGGAGCCCACCAACCACCCCGGGTGGCCAACGCCCTGGCCCACCTCTTCCACACCACCGGCACACGGGACCCCCGCCTGAGACTCGTCCACCCCAAGAGGGCTAAGCAGGACGCCCACACCGGCCCACGGGTGACCCCGGACGGCCTGCACCTCCACGTCGGGGGCTACCGCCGCCGGGACGGCCTGTCCCCCCCCACGCGGGGGGCGGCGTACCACCCGCCAGCGGCCCTCATGTACATCCTCCGCGACGTACTCGCGGAAAGCGAGCACCAAGAGCCTAACGCGGACGTGGCGTGGCCAGAGCCCTTACGCCCCCGGCCCCACGCGCCGACGCCGTTGTGGCTGGTGACCACGGACGACCAATGCACCCAAGCGACGGGACAAGCGCAGCTCCGGGCCGAGTGGGTAATAGTGCAAGTGGGGGCAGGCCAGCCCGAACCCCGTGGGCTCCCCCGTGGCACCGCCCTACTGGTGGCTACGGGGGTGCCGCACGACCCACACATGGCGGTGCACGCGCTGGAGGACCATCCGGAGGACACAGGACACCTGGTGGTGCACCAGCGCGGGGGCCCGGCGTGGCTCAAGGAACATGTGACGGCGCTACGGTCCTGGGCAAGCACGGTCGCCGGAGCGGAGATCCGGCTGCACGACCACCCGGCGATCAGCCCAGGCGACACCAGGGCGCTGAGCGTGGACCAACTGACCCCCAGCCACCCCGACGTCCGGTGGCACTCCGCCGACCTCAACGGGGGGTGGCTCAGCCCCACCGGATACTACTGGATCCCGGAGGCCTGGGGACACACCTCCTCTGACGCGTCCGGGGGCGGACCCTGCAAACACGCCACCAGCGTCGCTCTCGCCGCCGACCTCACCCGCGTGTGGGTGGTGGCCATCTCGGGCACGGTGCCCGACGGGGAGGGGGTGGCCGCCTCCCTCCCCCTACATTACGGTGCACACAGACCATGGGTCCACACGGTGGACGCCGAAGTCATCCTCCACCTCCTGCGGCACGCAGATCGCGAGCGAACCACGGGGGTCCCCGCGGGCGCAGCGAAGGTGGTCAACCAAATGCCCCTGAGGTGGCTCCGGGACGGCCTGTGCGCGCGGGGGCAACGCGCCGGGCACCCGTTCTGGTACGTCCGAGCCACCTCGCACCACAGTGACGCCCTACTAAACCAGGCGGACTGGGCGGTGTCCCAGGACACCGTCTTGCAGAATACGCCCCCGAACCCTGGCCACGCCCAACTCATTGTCGCCGGCCGTGACGGCCATCTCGATCTACGGCCCCCCACGATGCGGGTGCTCGGCGAGGTCGCGCAACGGGCGCAGACGGACCATGCGCTGACGCACCGGGGACACACACCTCTGGGCGCGGCCCACGCCACGGCGTACGTCCACGCCCGGGACCTCACCGCGGCGGCCACCAACCGCCGGGCGCTGCGGGCCCGAGACGGCCACACGCCGGTGCAGCGCAGGCTCCGCGTCCGGAAGGAGCGGCTCTCCGGCGTCGCCATCGTCCCACAACCGTGCCTTTTCTGCGGCGGCCCGGAAGAGACCCCGGTGCACATGCACGTGGGTTGCACCCACTCACGGCTCCTCTGGCCCCACTACCGCCAGGCGGTACACGAGGCGGCCCGCCAACTCCCACCTGGGGACAAGGCCCTGTGGGTGGCCTCGTGGCGCTCCGCAGGCGCCACGTGGACAGAGGTGTTCTGCTCCGGACTGGTGCCCGAGGACGCGGAGGTGCAGCTCCGCGCCATAACCCGATACGACCCGCCGGGAGGGACCTCAGTGGACGATTTCCTCCACCACATGCTCCGGCTGGGGGACTTCGCGTGGGAGCTTCGCAACCACCGGCTGGAGCAACTCCTCCACGAGCCCCTAAGCGCGGCGGCCCGGGCGCACCGGTGGCTCACTGCGGCGGAGGGCGACCACCCTCCAACTCCCCCGCGCCCTGACAAGGACTTCGTAGCCTCCCTCCGTGTTGTGAATGGCACTCTGGAGTGCCCGCCCCAGGAGAGCCCCCACCCGTACCAGGACCTGCCGGGAGGGTTCTCGAGGCACCTACAAGACGCCCTCTTCCCACCGTGGATCATCGGGCGCGGCTCCATGACCGCATGGGAGGCGCGTATCGGGGGGGAGGAGGGGGCGCGGGAGTGGGGCCGGTGGTGCGCCGCCACGCGCGCCCCGGAGACCCCTGCGCAACGATACGCCGCCATCCCGCTCCGGTGGTGGGGGCCGGACACCCGGCCGAGACCCACCATGATCCGCGGGGCGGGACCTGACCACCCGTGGGACGCGGCAACGGGGGAATGGCTGCAGGCGGCCCCGGGGCCGCAAACGGGATGGACTGGGGACGTATCCTCACTCGTCAGGACGCCCGTCCCGCCCCGCATCGTCCTTCACGCCGCCAACGTGCTCCGGGCCACGGAGATACGCACGTGGGGACACGCTGCGGCCACCGTCCGGTGGCACCCCCCAGAGGACGGGGCCACCCAACTCACCGTGGCGCACTTCAAAGCTGGGGGGCCGGTATACGACGACGCCCTGTCCCGGCTGGGCGACACCCAGGGGCACTTGCTCCTCACGCTCCCCACCGGCATTGCAGCCGCGCTGCGCCAGGAGCTAGACGGCTGCGAAGGGCTGCGAGTGGGGTGGGAGGCAGTTGCGGACGGCACCCTGCTGGCCCTCCTCCACAGGGACACCGCGAACGGGTGCCAATGGGACGCGCTGACGCTCCACCTCACCGGGCGCCACGTGTACATGGCGAGCCCCCCCCAGGGGCACCCCCGCCCGACGTGGGACGACCTCATCGCCGCCTTCCACGACCACGGAATCCTCCCCGGCGACACGTGGCAGGAGGTCCAGCGGAAGACGCTTGGCAAGGACTACCGGCGACGCGTCCACGCCCGCCTGCTGGAGATCCGGGACCCCCTCCGACAGAGGTGGGACGACCTCTGGCTCCGCCATCTCGACCCTTGGTCGCCGCCCTCCCGCCTCCCACACACCTGCCGACTCTGCGGAGAATGTGACACGGTGTCCTCCGCAGCGTCGACAGGTGCCAACAGGTGCGCGCGGTGCACCCAGGTAGCCGCGTGCCCCTGGCCCGAACCTCCCGCAGGCCCGCGCAGGCGCACAGAGGAGGAGGCCTTGCGCCGGCGCATCGAGGGGGCACACGCCCCCTCGCACGAACAGGCGGGCCCCGCGGGCGCTGCCCTTCTGTGGATCCACGTGCACCTGCGGGACCCCACATCCGTTGCGCACCTGTCGCACGTGTTCGCCCCCTAACCCCCACCCGCCGCCGCCCTTTGCAGAGCCCGCAGCACCATGCCACGCCGACGGGGGGATGGGCCAGGGCACACCAGGGCCCGCCGCAGAGCGCAGGAGGCGGCGGTCCGGGGCCTGGTGGCGGACGCGGTGGCGGAGGCAAAAGAAGCACACGCTGCCGCACGGTGCGACCTGGAGGGCAGTGCGAGGGCCTTCCTCAACGAGACCGCCCTCCCGGCCGTCCGCGCCCTGAACGGAGCGGGGGCCCCTACGCTGCTCCCGGCAATGCACCGGATCGTGAACGCCATCCGGCCGGGGCTCATCAGCCCGGAAGCAGCCCTCTACGGGCACTGGATGGAGTGGCGCGAGTCCAATCGGTCGGGCCGGCCCCTGTCCATGGGGGACACCCTCCGGCTGACGGGAGCGGGGTCTGCCATGTCCCTCCGCAGTAGCGCCCCAGCCCTGCTGCACGCCCTCAGGACGCGCTACCCCGGGGACGCGGCCCCGTACCTAAACCAGGCGCGGGCCACGTACCCAGGGGGAGTGTCCGAGCTGGATGCGGCGCTCCACCTTCTACACCCGCCGGACGAGGACCTGGAGGTGGGCGAGGTCACGGTGTTCGTGGAAGGCGCGGACGAGGCGTCCACCCGCCCCCGGCCGACCAACCCGGTGTATGACGGCACCGGGCCTACCCCCCCGTACGCCGTCGTCCACGAGGCGTTCCCCAGGGAGCCCACTTGGTGCCCCGCCCTCCCACCGGCGACGCACGCGCCCCGCGGCTGGGCTAACCCAGACCTGTCCCCCCCCCTCTCCAGGACCAGGGGTGCCCACCACAGGGGGCAGGTCCTCTGGCAAGAGTGCCCTGGCACCCCCCTCCTCCTCCTCGTCGTCGCGACCCGCGGGGGCCCGGGGCGGATCCTGCGGATCACCCCCACCCACCTCTATGGGGCCACACCCGTACCCCGCCCCCCCCTCCCGGCGCCCGCGGCGCGGGACGGAGTACACACCTTCCTGCGCACACAGGAGGTCACCGCCGTTACGGGGGTCCACCTGGTGCGGCTGCCCCCGACACCGCTTGACGACCCCCGGGGGCCCAGGGCCCTGGGCCCCGCCCCAGACTGGGAGCTGTGGCGCGACGCGTGGGCCGCGTGGCTCCCCCGCCTCCCCTCCCAATGCCGGTGGATGGCCGCGGGCCCCCGGCCGTGCGGGGCTGACGCCACAGCCGGCCCCCCACCCCCTCCCCCCCTCCCCCCCGCAGAGCACCACACGGCACTGCCCACGGCACGGCACTGATGCACCAGGAGGTAGTGGGAAGGGCGCGCCTGCCACCACGCATGCCTACCAGAGTAACAGTGATGGCAGACTCCGATGGGTCCCTCCAGCGGGACGACCGCCACCACCGCCGGTCCCGCTCCCGCTCCCCCGTCTCCTCCCCGGAGTGGACGGGGGAAACCCTCGCGGAGCGCGAGGAGTGGAGGCTGGCGGAGGCGGCGGTGGTCGGGCCGCCGCCGCCGGCCCGGGAACCTGGGCCAGCTGAGACGGCCGCCCCCGCCGCCCAAGCGGCCAGCCCCGCCGCCCCGCCCCGCCCAGACGCGCAGGAGGCGGAGACCGCGGCGAGCCACGCCGCGGCCCCGGCCGCGGCCCCCGGCACGCCGCCGACAAGGGGGGCAGCCCCGATGCAGGAGCCGGACGCATCGCCGAGGGCTGCCGCAGCCGCACAGGAGAGCAAGAAGGGCGCGCGAGGGGTTGCGACGGACCCCGCACGGGCCGTGGGCGCCTCGCCGGCGGCCGCCGCGGCAGCAGAGGAGAACGAGGAGGGCGTGCGAGGGTTTGCGACCGCGGCCACGGGCGCCTCGTCGGCGGCCGCCACGGCAGCGAAGGAGAGTGAGGAGGGCGCGCGAGGGGCTGCGGCCGCGACCCCGGCGGGCCGTGACGCCGCCTCAGCCGGCCACGCCGCGGCCCCCAGCACGCCGCGCAAGCGGGGGAAGAACCCCGCACGGGCCGCGGACGACTCGCCGGCGGCCACCGCAGCAGCAGCGGTGGGCAGGGAGAGCGCGAAGTACCGCGCCCACGCCAACCCCGCCCACACCCACACCAGCCCCCCCAAGCCGTACCCCCCCAAGCCCTTCCCCCCGGGGCGGGAGCGGCACGTCCGCCCCCCGACGCGCGAGCGCTCGCCGCCGGGCGTCACGCTGCCGCAACTGCAAAGGCAGCGGGACGCCCGGCGAGTGGTCCGGGAAGGGCGCAGCGACGGGGGGGAAGGGAGCAGCGGACGGCGCGACAGGCAGGGGGCAGGGGAGGGGTCAGGGCACGGGAAGGGCGCGCAGGGGCGCGGGCAGGGAGCCCAGGTGCAGGGGGCGGGGCGAGGGGAGGTGGGAGAGCGAGCGGGCCAGGGCGTGGTGGACGAGAGGCGGAACCCGCGACACGGGCAGGGGGCAGGGGAGGGGTCAGGGCTCGGGAAGGGTGCTCAGGGGCGCGGGAAGGGTACCCAGGTGCAGGGGGCAGGACGAGGAGGGATGGGAGAGCGAGCAGGCCAGGGCTTGGGGGACGAGAGGCGGGACCCGCGACACGGGCATGGGACTGGAAAGGGGCCCAAGGGCAAGGGCAAGCGCAAGGGCAAGGGCCCCAAGGGACAGGAGGGACGGGGCATGGGAGCCCAGGGAGGAGGGCGGGGCGAAGGGAGGGGGGCAGAGGGCGGAGCGCCCCCGCAGCCGGACGTGCAGCCGGTGAGGTGCATCCCCCCCGGCATCCAACAGATGCCGGCACACCACACCCACCACCACCACCACCACCACCACCACCACCTCTACAACATCGACCCTGACGCCGGCGAGCTCGTCCCCCCCCAACCCCCACGACGCCAGCACCAGCAAGCCCCCCCCGCGCCGAGGGCGGAGCCGGAGCGGATGGCCTCGGCGGAGGGGGGACGGGGCGCGGCATCGGCGCTGCAGGCGCAGGGGCAGCGAGGGGGGCCGGCACGGGGGGCGGAGGAGGGCCGGCCATGGGACCGGGACTGGGGCGCAGTCCCGGACCCGCTTGGGGGGGAGACCCTCCCCCTGGTGGGGGAAGTGTACGGGTGGTTGTGCTGGGCCAACCAGGGGACCTCCAGGAGGTCGCGGAACCGGCCCTTCGATGCCGTGCTCCTCCGGAGGGACGGAGGAAACCGAGAGGCACCCCCGGGGGGGTGGGCGGCCCCAGAGGACCACGAGAGGGTCCTCAGGTCAGTGATCCGGGCGGCGTGGCCCGACAGGGAGCCGACGTGGCCGGCCTTCCTGGAAGGGGGAGCGGTGCTCCGCATCACGGATGCGGACGCCAACAACTGGCTCCCCCGGGCTTTGCGTAGCGCCCTCGCCCACTGGCGCTACCGCCGGCACAACCCGCCGCCGCCGCAGCCCCAGCCCCCACACAAGCGGCGGCGCAAGTGAAGGCCCAGACAGCGGGTACGGGAGGGTTGGGGGGGGGGGATGGGCCCCCTGACCCACGCCCCCCCCACGGTATGGCACGACGTACGAGGGCGCGCCACCTCCCGCGGGAGGGAGTGCGGAGACAACGAGCGCGGGGAGGAACCTGCTGCCCCGCAACCCGCTAACCACTGACCGCTAACCCTCACGGCCACCCCCGGCCGGCCAGCGCCGCGCGACAACGGCCGGGGGATGAGGGGCCCCGGCGAGGGCCTGCACGAGCATCCGGCTCTCGATAGGGGGGGCGGGAGAAGTACGCGACCCCCTGGCCGATGGCTGGCCCCCGGGACCGGGACCGCCATGCCGCCCCCGCCCCTCCCCCCCGGCCGACGAGAGGCATCGCCAGGGGGCCAAAGGGCCCCCCCGAACCCACCCCCCCCCCCCCGCCCCGCACAGACCCGAGGGCGGGCGGGGGGGCGGCCCCCCCAACCCCCCCCCCCCCCCCCCGCACCCACCACAGCAGGGGAGCCACAGGCGCGGCCCTCCGCCCCCCCAGGGCCGGGGCGGCGCCCCCCCCCCAAGGGGAACGGCGGCGCGATAAGGGCAACGGCGGCTGGACCTGCTTCCGCGGACCCACACCGGCGTGCCGGAGCAACGCGCACAACGGAACAGGAAGGAGGCCGCGCCCCACATGACCCTCCCGTAACCACAGCCCACTCCGAGGTGACAGAGGGGGGGTTTCAAGTCAGATGGGGCCCCCGGGGGGGCGGTCCACGGGCCGCCCCTCACCCCCCCCACCCCGGGGCGGCACTTCAGCCCGGACCGCACGCGCGCGCCGAAGGGAGCGCGCCGGCGACACGGAGAGAGCCAGGAAGGAGCACCACAGGCCGCCGCCCGGAACGAGAGCAGGGAGGCCGCGGCGCGACACCCCCCCCCCCCCCCCCACCGGCCCGCCAGCCGCAGGGGCCCCGGCCCCCACCCCCCGCGGCAGAGGGGATGGACCCCCCCCGCCCGAGAGGGGAGCCGGAGTGTGACCCGCCCCCCCGCCCCGGCCGCCGGCTCAAATGGGGGCCGCGAAGAACAAGTGGGCCCACGCCTGCGCACCGGGACGCCGCGCAGATCGTGCCCAGAGAAGCCGGGTGGGCGCGAACCGGAATGGTATGGGGGGCAACGCCCCCCATGGACAGCACGACGCCAGTGACGCCCGCTTTGTTGCCTACCCAGGGAAAGCAGCGCGCCACCTCCCGCGGGAGGGAGTGCGGAGACCACAAGCGCGGGGGGAAACCTGCTGCCCCGCAACCCGCTAACCACTGACCGCTGACCCTCACGGCCACCCCCGGCCGGCCAGCGCCGCGCGACAACGGCCGGGGGGTGAGGGGCCCCAGAGAGGGACTGCGTGAGAATCCCGCTCTCGGTAGAGGGGGGCGGGGGAAGGGCGCGACCCCCCTGGCCGATGGCTGGCCCCCGGGGCCAGGACCGCCAAGCCGCCCCCCCCCCCCCCCCCTTGGCCGACAGGAGGCATCGCCAGGGGGCCGAAGGCCCCCCCCCACTCCCCCCCCCCCCCCTCCCACACAGACCCGAGAGCGGGCGGGGGGGCGGCCCCCCCACCCCCCCCCCCCCGCACCCACCCCAGCTGGGGAGCCACAGGCGCGGCCCTCCGCCCCCCCAGGGCCGGGGGGGCGCCCCCACCCACAGGGGGAACGGCGACACGGTAAGGGCAACGGCGGCTGGACCTGCTCCCGCGAACCCACACCGGCGTGCCGGAGCAACGCGCACAACGGAACACAAAGGAGGCCGCGCCCCGCATGACCCTCCCGTAACCACAGCCCACTCCGAGGGGACAGAGGGGGGTTTTTGCAGGTCAGCTGGGGCCCCCAGGGGAGCGGTCCACGGGCCGCCCCTCACCCCCCCCCACCCCGGGGCGGCACTTCAGCCCCGACCGCACGCGCCAGCGACACGGAGAGAGCGCCAGCGACACGGAGAGAGCCAGAAAGGGGTACCGCAGGCCGCCGCCCGGAACGAGAGCAGGGAGGCCGCGGCGCGACACCCCCCCCGGGGCAGGGGGGATGGGCCCCCCCCACCCGAGAGGGGAGCCGGAGTGTGACCCGCCCCCCTCGCTCCAGCCGCCGGCCCACATGGGGGCCGCGAAGAACAAGCGGGCCCACGCCTGCGCACCGGGACGCCGCACAGATCGTACCCAGAGAAGCCGGGTGAGCACGAACCGGAGTGGTATGGGGGGCCACGCCCCCCATGGACAGCACAACGCCAGTGACGCCCGCTTTGTTGCCTGCCCAGGGAAGGCAGAGGGACGGAAAGAGGCAGAGCGACCCCCCGCCCTACAGTCGGTCGGCGATCCGGCGGTGCTACTGTCCGCCTCTTACCCCTGTGCACGTCAGTCGGCGATCCGACGGTGCCGCACCCCACCCAGCCCCCTCCCCCCCTGTCCCGACCCCGTGCACGTGGACTGGGGCCCCCCGGCACGCACAACACGCTTCACAGCGCACAGCCCCACCCTCAGGACTGGATTCATAGCCGACGACACCCCTAAGTCGCGTAAGAGACTCCCGCGGCCCAGTAGTGAGAGCGTCGGTCTTCAATCGTCCAGTGCGGGGGTTCGATCCCAGGCGTTGGTGCTCCTGGGATCCCTGCACGTAGAGCTCTCTAGTTGGCGACGTGGGAACCACCCCCCCCTCCAGCAACTCGCGCCACCACCGATACCGGTGGATCGGGTGGAGGTCTCGTTCGTTTTACCCCCCACCCTGGAAAAACAAAACACATGGGAGCCACCCACCTCTGCAGCAGTGCGCACCGTCACCTGTACTCGAACAGATCGACGGGAGGCCTCGTCGGGTATTCGAAGGGATCGGTGGGAGACCACCGATCCCGGGGTTCCAACCAGCTCCTTCGCGGCGCGCGCCTGGTGCGCTACCCTCCGGGGCGGCTGCCTTCTGAGATACACTGGCACCCGGGTCACAGAACAAACGCGCCCGCAACCCCCTCCCCCTGTGCTAAGAGTAAGCCCGCGGTAGGGGTGCTCTGCTGGGCCATGAACCGGAACATGAGTGCACCACTCCAGCCACGGTCGCCCCAACCCCCCCACGCATCGGGCTCGACATGGGAATCCGGCGGACCGGCGCCTGGACACCAAGTCGGCACCTCTCTCCCCCCCCACAGGAACAGAGCGGGGCCCCCACAACCGCACGCCCGCGCCCACAACGCAGACCCCAACAGCCCACCCAGTGGACGGGCAGTCGGGGGAAGAGGAGCGCAAGACCCCGAACGCCCCACGCAACGGTCGAAGGCACCCCCCCGGGGATGCCCTGCCGCCGCCCCCACAACCCCAAGCCAAGTAGAGGAAAACCGGGACCGGACCGCCCCCCCCCAAGCACGCCAGACGGAGCACGGGACCGGTGCAGGACACGCGGAGGGGCACGGACCACATGGAACGGCCCTACCAGCGCCCAGTGCCGGGACCACGCGAGATGCGCGCGCCACACCACCCAGCGGGGAGCGGACACCGCGAGAGCGCGAGCGCACACACACGAAAAGGACACGCGGGGACCACCAGAAGGGCAACCGGACCGAGCGCGCGGAACGCACAGACCGCATGGAATGGCGTACCAGCGAGCGAGGATAAGGGACACCCGGACGGGACGGCCCGCCACACGCAGCGCGGAACACGCGGGGCGGGAAGGGGGAAGAAGGGGAGACACAACGCCAGGTACCGGCCCGAACCCCCCCGAACCGGCCGCGAGCGCCGCGCACACACAGACGGGACACTGCACCCGCCAAGGCAGTAGTGGCGCACAGCGCCACGCCCCAACCCCTAGGCTAGGCAGCCTCCGCGCCAGCCCAAGGGGGTCCCACTGGCGACAAGCCAGTAGCACGGGCCCGGCGGCGCCGGCGCCCCGGGCGACCACGCATTAGGGGGGCGACGCAGTGGGTAAGCGCCCGCGGCCACGGCTGCGAATTGATGCACTGACCGGGGAGTGGCGAAACGGGGACGCCGGGGAAGGACGGGGCTCCGAGCTCTGTGAACCCGGGGGACTCCGCCACCAGGCAGGAGGTGCGTCTTGGAGGGCCCCCCACTAGGGCCCGGTGGGGAGGATATCACCTGGCCCGACCAGGTGGCCCCCCGGGGCCAAAAGGCGTCTAGTACCCGCAAAATCAAACCTCAAACCTCACGTCGGGGAGGTCCCCTTCAACTTCCATAGGGCTGGCAGCCCCTTGTAAGTCTAGGGCAGCGATCTCCTCGTCGTTGAGCTCCCACTCTTCCCCACAGAGGTCTTCAGGATCATAGTAGCGCTTCAGATGTTGAGCAGCGCACACCAGGGTCTCCCCTAGACGGGAAGAACACCGCACGGTGATACGGTGCCCATCCACAGATAGAATCTTGTAGGGCCCAAAGTATGGGTCGTCGCTGGTAGAGCGTGGCCAGGCGGGTAGTTGGCTGTGGTGCACCAGCACCCAGTCCCCCTCTTGGTAGGTGGCCGGTAGTCGGTGTTTGTTCTTCTTGTTCCACTGACGCTCCCTCACTCTCTGGAGCATAGCCTTGGCCTTGTCCACCTTCGCTTGTTGCTCTTGGACCCATCCATCCACAGAGGAATGGGTGTCCTCTGGATAGGGGGCATGTAGGAACCACGCCGGGCGCCCTAGGAATAGCTCATGGGGCGAGTAACCAGTAGCTGAACTCTCTTGGGAGTTCATCATCAAGGATATGACGGGGAGTAGTCTCACCCAGTCTCTGGTGCGTTCAGTTTTGCACCATATCCTTACATTCTCCTTGAGGACACGGATCCGTTGCTCACATAGGGGGTTGCTCGTGTGCGAGTAGGGGATCCCCGTAGACACCTGGACATTGAGGGATCTCAGGACCCTCTTGTACCAACCGGTATCTGAGCGTACTCGTACGTCCTCATCAGGGTGGATCTCCTTGGGCGCCCCATAGACACAAAACCACTCCTCCAGAAGTATCTTGATAGTCTCCTCCCCCGTAATTTGCTTGGTACATGGGAACACCCTGGTAAACCTGGTCAACCCACAGGTTACAACGAGGGCGAAGTAATAGCCCCCGAACTTCGGTATCTCCATGTAGTCCACGTAGAGAACACTGTTAGCACAGTGGGGGATGGGCAGGGTCGAGTAGAGACCTCTGTCCCAGATATCCCCTGGTTTGCAGGACCGGCACAGGCACTTGTCCACGATGGGCTGGAGGGTTTTCCGCAGTTGGTCGTCAGTCCACGTAGTGTGGAACCATTGCTTGAATAGCCTCAGGGTACGGTCAGCACCCACATGACCGCTGGACTCATGGGTCCACTTCAGCAGCCTTGGGACTCTGTCACTGGGTACCACGATGCGGTCCTCGTGCCAGAGGTAGCTCTTGTCCCTCTTCCACTGATCTTGGTTGACCAGGAGGGGTTCAAGGCGTTTCTCCGGCCGCTTGTAGATATCCCCAAACTCCTTCAGGTACTCCGATTGTTGGAGTCCATCCAGGGGGCGTATAGTAGTCATGTTGAGGTCCAAGTGCACGTCCATACGGCTGAACGCCTCCTTAGCCAGCGCTTCAGACCGGGCACCAATCAGGGCGTCGAAGTTGTTGCGGCTGATGTAGTCTGCACACTCGTTCTTCACTCCCTGGATATGGTGTACCGTCAGCCGTAGTTGACTGAGGTAGGTCCACCAGCGCCGTAGCTTGGCCTTCTCAGGTGGGGGGCCCTTCTGGAAAGTGCGGACCGGCTCTTGGTCGCACAGCCAGACAACAGGGCTACTCCCCAACAGTCGTGATTGTGAGGATAGCACTAGCATACCCGCGAGCATTTCCTGCTCATAGGTGGAGTAGTTCCGCCTGGCCTGGTTCCACTTCCAGTTCCAGTGGCCCAGAGGTACTAGGACCCACTTGTCGTCAGGGTAGCTGTGCTTGAGGGTTCCATCTCGGTTGAGACCTTCCGTCCCCCATTGGGAATTGGCCGAGTCGAACTCCTCCTTCTCTAGTGCTTGCCATTGGAACAACGTTCCACCACCGCCCACATTGCTGGCGTCGGTCACCAGGATAATCTCCCTTTGTGCCTTGGGCACGCCCAAGCACTTAGCGTTGGCCACCTTGTCTTTGAGCTCGTCAAACGCTTGTTGCTCTTGTGGGCCCCAGCGCCAAGTAGGACTCTTCTTGATCAAGTCCGTCAGAATGGCGCTGGTGTAGGTGAAGATTTTGATATGGCAGCGATAGAAGTTGCACGCCCCAATGAAACTGCGTACATCATGAAGTCCTTTCTTGGGGTCTTCATGTGGTACCTTAGCATCCATCAGGGGTTTGGCCTTAGAGGCTGCTGGGGTCCACCACCCATAGCCAACGTCAAACCCCAGGTACTGCATGGTCTCCTGCATGAACTCACACTTCTCCAGCTTGAGTGGTGTGTGGTTCTCCTGGCAGACCGCAAAGAACTCACCCAAGAGGATTAGGTGGTCCTCTTGGGTATTGGTCCCGAGGCATACATCGTCGATGTGAGCTTCCATCTGGGCCCCACGGGATATAAGCTCCTGCAACTTAGGTCTCCTTCGTAGGACTGACAAGATCTTGTTCATCAGCTCTTGGAATAGAGCGGGTGCGTTGGCCACGCCAAATGGCATGACCTTCCACTTGAACACCCTCCCCTGAGGGGTGATGAAGGCTAGTAGCTCCTGAGCATTGGGCGTCAGGTCCACTTGCCAGAATCCGCTCCTCTTGTCCATCTTGGGCTTGTAGCGACAGGAGGCTATCTTCTCAAGGGTAGACTCCATATTAGGAATGGACCCTGAGTGGTTCACCGTTTTCTTGTTCAACTCTCCGTAGTCCACAACCAGCCGTTTGGCTGTAGACCCAGGTTTAGCCACCAGGAAACATGGGCTGCAGTGTTGGGGGTAGTCCCCGTCCTTGTACTCCAGGACTAGGCCAGCTTCGATACATTCTTGTATCTGTCGCTCAATCTCGTCGGCCTGCTCTTTAGGAGCTGGATAGGGTCTCCTCCGGATCTTGTGACCCATGAACTCGGGTTTGAGCTTGAGGTCAATCTGTACCAGCTTGTCACATCAGGCTGGGGGTGGTAGTTTCCCGAACACCTCCAGATAGGTCCTTATAAGCTTCTGCACCCGCGGGTCCAACAGCTTGATCTTGTCCTCCATGTCGTCGTCACAGTGTAAGTTGCTTGCCCCCTGAGTAATAGACGTCGGGAGGTGATCCTCCACCGACTCTTCGCCCTTGGTAGTGTCCTTCAACCCTTGGTAGGCATATAGTAGGTCTTGTTCAACCATCTCGGATGGACGATGGCAACATAGGCACGCTCGAGGGGGTTCACATACACATTCCTCCGAGAGGTCGTCCTCCACTGGGGTCCTCACATGGGCACCCCACACGCTCTTCATGAGCTTAAGATCTACCTCCCTTTGCCAGGTGGTGATCTTCTGTTCAAGGTCCTCCTTCAATTGGGATAGATCTCCCATACGTCCTTGCTTCAGTGGCCATGAGCTGCGGGTAGGCTTAGCGTAGCATAGCTTTTTCGCCACCAACTTCCTCTTGGAGTCCACATACTCCCTTAGCCTGGATCGAAGGTCCAGCTCTTCGTCCACGGGGTCATCCACCCTCATGGAGAGTAGGGGTTTCAGTGGGGCCACGTACTCGGCGTTCTCCACTTCCTCCACACAGGTCTGCACGAAGAAGGTGTCGTGCTCAGTTTCGTCATCAGAGTGGATAGAGCTAGGTAGCTCGGATAGTCCGCACTCAGAGACTCCATCAGGAACAGGTACATGGCAGGGCGAGTTGGGGGCATTGGTGTTAGTCACGATGTATTCATCTCCTCCGGGTATAGTCTCAATAGCATCTTGAGGTCGTAGTCGATCCTTCAAGTCACCCAAGGCGAGTCCATCGCTTTCTCGTTGTATAGCCTGGACCAGACTCGGGTCCCGATCCTCCCAGGGGATGGAGGTAAGACCTTCGTCCACCACGCTGAGCATACTCCCCCATCCGGGTTTCCCAATAGGCGTCTTACGCCCCAGAGGCACGTAGATGGCCTCATCAGGTAAACGAACAGAGCTGATAGTCAGCCTGTCAAGGAGGTTTCGCCAGTACTCGTTGCCCCCATGGGCTCCCCAATCGGGGGAACACAAGACCATACGGGAACGTTCCAAGGCCACCTTGGTCAGGACCTTCCCCAGTTCACTGAACCTGGGGTTCCTGTAGGCCATCCTGAAAGAGGGCCAGTAAAATTTGTAGCAGCAGTTTTTCCACTTGCTGCAGTAAAGGTCCAGTACATGCTGCTTGTTGCTGGCGAACAACTCCACACTCAGGTCTTCTCTAGAGTAACCCAACTCCTTCAGACCTTGGTCTAGTACTTCCCCCAATAGTTGATAGTCCTCAGTTTTGGAGGCCGCCATCATGTTCGAGGGCTCCTCTTTCGATATCCTCAGGTAGCTCGAGGTATGTTCCGACTGCTCCAGTGGCACAGACTCTCTGCCACTGCCGTGGTCCACGTAGAGGAGGTAGGGCGCTTGCAGCGTCAGGGATTGTATGTGGGAGTGCTGCACGAAGAAGTCAGTCCCCAATACAAAGTCGAAGGCTGCAGTCTCCATCACATAGAACCGATGCGCGATAGTCCGGGAGCCCATTGGTACCTCCACTTCACAGTCCCCGCAGCTGTGCACCACATGTCCATCCCCCATTCGTATAGCCGCGGTGGTCATGGTGTTCTTCAGGCTCCCACAAGGTAAAATTTTCTTGGCCACTATAGATATGGTGGCGCCAGTATCCAATACCCCCAGGTATTCACGTCCCCCTAGTTGGATACGTACCCAAAACACCAGGTCCTGGGCGCCACCGGAGTGTCCCCGTCAGAAAGTGAGATTGAGCCCCATGGAGTATATATTTTGAACTCAGAGTGTACTTTATTTGAACTCAGAGTGTACTTTATTTGAACTCAGAGCAGATTCAGATCAATCATCATCATTCATCATCATCATCATTCATCATGCATCATGTGTCATGTGTCATGCATCATGTGTCATGACATGCTGGCGCCCTAGCATGTGTTTTTCACATTCCAACCCAAAACTTCACTTTCGCTCAGAACTAACACAACCACAACCCCACTCTTATGGGTTCCTAAGAAGGTTATACTATTCATTTTTCATAACTCTTTGAATTTGGATGATCACATTTTTGACATCATGGATTGTCATGCATGTCATGCATGATCGACTCATTTTGTGAGTGATACCACACATACTACCTTCGAAGGAGTCTAAGGCCCCTAAGGGACCTCTATATACTCTACAACCCTTTTCCATGGTTGTCCCTACTTCTACATGTATTTTAATGCCTATTTGGTGGGTCCCAAGCATGTTTCATGTATTGGGGGATCCCAAGAATATACCTAGCCCTAAGCCAAGCCCCAAACACAAGAGGAGAGAAGAGAGATAGATAGAGGAGAGGCGCCTGGCGGCGACACCAGGGAGCACGTGGTGCTTCCTAGGTAAGTCCTAACTAGGTGTATTTTACTACAAGAGGCATATTTGTATGGTGAGAGTGGAAGAGAGGTAAGGAGTGAACATGAGTGTAAATAATGATTGTGTTGCATAGTCCCTTTTTTTGCTATGGACTAAGCTGGAAGACCAAATACTATGAGCCCATTACTTTGCTGTTGTTGAGGAGGGTGCCAAATCTAACTCAGAACTCCGCGGGACAGGTCACCTCGAAGCCCTTGTTCCGCAATTTGCGGGCCATCCTCATGAAACGGCTTCGCTTCTTAGCGTTGCCGTCATCACCACCTTCGTGCTCCCGCTTGGCCCCTTGTTCTCGCTGGGCCTGCGTTTGTGAGCGTGTGGTAGGACCAGACTGCCCTCCAGAGGGCTCGGAGTTCCCCCCTGGATTAGGGTTGGGGTTGCCTCCGTTCTTGTCCGTGTTCTTGTTGTCCTTGTCTGGCTGGCGGTTAGCGCCTCCTCCTCGTCCACCTTGACTCTTGTCTTGCCCTTGTCCACATCCTTTCGACTTGCCCTTGCCGGAGTCGTTGCCTGACTTTGCCTCCACCTTTGCCAGAGCCTTTGCCAGAATCCTCGCCCTTCAGCTTCGCCGACAGGCGCTCCTTGTGGTAGCAGTCATCCTCGTAGTGCTTCCTCTTCCCACAGAAGGCACAGGTGATTGTACACCTGTAGTGATCCGGCAGCTTCGCCTTGGCGCCGGTGTTCTTCTCCTGCTGCTTCCCTTGGACTACGAAGCAGTCTCGCTGCTCGCAGTCAGGGGCGTGCTGCAGGTGGCCCTGCTCGTCTCTCGTCTCTCGTCTCTCGTCTCTGAAGAGCTCCCTGACGGTTTCCATAATACGGGCGTGTTTGGGGGTAGTCCCCTGCCCAGGTCTGGATCCTTGGTACCCTTTGCCATGGCTTCCAGAGCCTCCACCTCCAGGACGGTAGTTGTTCAGGTGCTGGTCGCTTTCTTTCTCCAGCGCCAGCTCCAGGAGTAGTACACATAGATCCTCGTAGTGGAGGGCTCCAGCCTTGCGCTCTGCCGTTGAACGGCACTCGTCCCACAGCTCCCCAGGGAGCTTAGCCACCAACCAGAAAAGCAGGTCGTCGCTGCTGTAGGAACCGGGCGTCAATCGTCCAGCCCAGTGATCCAGGTCAGCCAATAGCTCAGAGACCCTGCCAGGTTTGGGGTTGTTGGGCAGCACGGCCAGGTTCTGGATCTCGGCCCTGATGGAGAGGTCGGTTTCATAGGTCGGGTACTGCCTCTCCAAGGCAACCAGCACGTCGGCAAAGGTGGCGGACTTAGTCACGATCTGACTGACCTGCTTCTCAAGGTACTTGGTCTTGCAACACTGCAGGAGCAGATCGCACTTGACCCATCCACTAGCGTGGGATTGGCCGGTTAATCGGAGAAACCGGCCAAAATTCTCAGCGAACTCGCTGAGGTCCTTGCCTGTGAACTCAGGCAGGTTCACCACGATCTTGGAGGTGGCAATAGCCTTAGCCTCCTGAGACCTGCGTCCCCCAGGGCGTCGGGTCTTCTTCTTCTTCTTCTTCTTCTTCCCACTTGGGTTCTTGAGGTCCTCCCGGTCGTCGTCCTCCGAGGGCGAAGCAGAAGTCATGGACGGTGGTTCATCATCAGAATCTCCGCCTAGGACACTGGAGCCGTAGGGCTCCAGATCCACCATTGCCCTCAGGGCTGTCAGCCCCAGCCGGTCCAGCTCGGCTCTCGTAGAATTCCCCACGTTACTGTAGGGTGGCTGGGCCGTCCTCGGCACGAAAGGGCTTCTAGGTATCACAGCAGGGGTCGGCATTGGTCAGCTCCTCAGGCTTCCCAGGGTGTTTGTCAGCCCTGCCACCAGGTGATTGGCCTGTACTCGATGGGGTGACATTCCCACCCTGGTAGGTGACGCTTGGGGCGGTATCAGGGGCTCCAGTTTAGCCCGAATCTCTTGAGTGAGGTCGCCAACAATTTTAGAGGTGGCTCCTCGGAGCACCTCGTTGATCTCCGACCGCGTCAGGGACCTGTTGGAGGATCACCCCGATCCTCTACTCCTACTCCCGCATGACTCCGGTGCTCTCCTCAACCCACTCAAGGTTGCATACCCAGGAACATCCACATAGGCTCCCGTAGCGGGTAGAGGATGGTGATAGTCAGCCGCATACCATCGCGGCGCATAACTGGAGGTCACCGGCTCACTGGTAGTAGTTGCCTCAGGAAACGCAGTGGTAGGTGGGTTCACACCATAGGCAGGGTAGGTAGGCATACCACTAAAGCTTTTGCCCTCAGCCATAGGCGGGTTGGTTATGGGTGTGGATGTTGCAGCGGCCGGGTCTGGAGTTGGGAGTGTGGTGGTTATAGTGAAGCGGTACCCAGAACCTATGGCCCATGGCCCGGAGGCCTGTGAGCCGTCACACCTGTGCGGAAGCCGTTGACACCGGCTGTCAGCGGGATATCCCTGTTCTCTAACCCGCGAAATCTGGAATCCGATTTCTAACCAATAAATCGATTTAGAATTACCATAATTTTATTGTCTTAGGCGATTTTCAGTCGGAAATCGGTGAAATACCCGATTTCTACCGCGATTTCTAATTGTCGTGAAATCGCCGCCTGATGTCGCCTGTTCGCGCGCTTTCGTCGCTTCTCCGTGGCGAGTTTTGTGAGGGATTTTTCTCGAGTACCTTGGAGGTTCTAAGAGAACTTAAGGGCTGAATCTAGAGGGTTTTTAATGTACTTTCATCTGGTGTGTTCACCAGAAATTTTCGCCGTTGCGTCGTCGAGAAAATCAGCGCGCAAGCTTTTCCGTCGATTGCTCGAACTCATGGTTCTCAAGGACCATGAGTTCGGACGGAACCCTACATTCCCCCCCTATGCCTTTCATCCATGCCCCTTTCACGTGGGCATATCACTTTGTATAGGGAAGCGGGCAATGGCGATGTATTAGGCAGCCTATGGGTTTCGCAAACCCAAGTCGTTTGCGTGCGCAAACGCTAACTTTGTGGCCTTGTGAGCATGAACGTTAATAACCGAACACAATGCTCACAAGACCAAAAGCCCTAGGCCATTTTCATTTTTCGAGCCAATTCAACGATGGCTCCACGCAATTCAATGCGTACCAAAAGTCTATTTTCGAAAGAGGGGAAGTTTTGGTCGAAAATTAGGCCAAAATGGCCAAACCCCCGAGGCTCGTACTCGAAGCCTATGGGGAGTTGAGCCTCGAACCAAGGCAATATGTAAAGTAGATTTTTACAACCTTGTCTTCTATTTTCTATAATTTCGCCTTGTGAGCACGCATGCCATACTGCCTCTTTGCACACGCGCTCATATGCAAGCACTAACGACACGAGCGGGCGGAGACAATCTACCCATAGTGGGCATATTTGAAGGCACCTACTATGGGCCTACTCCAAAAGTGTTTGCTCATATTTTTGTTCCTCAATGACCCAAAGACATGTTCATGCCAATATCGCCGATATATGCACTTTTTCCCATAAATGGTGTGCTTCAAGGATTGAGGTGTTAAAAATGTTTCCATTATGCTTTGAACCTCAACCCTTGTTGCAAAAAGGAAGCAAAGCTTCGGTTTGCATCCATGCAAAAGCCCGAGGCTCCTTTCTCTTGTGATACGGAGATACGATTTTTGGAGGGACCACTTTTGGGTGAATTTTGGCCGTTTTGCCCGGAATGGCCACAAACCCCATCTCCCCCTGATTTCGCCCCCAAGGTTGCGTGCGCCACTTGACCAAGGGTAAGGGCAATTCGGAGAGGGCACATAAACCCGCATCGAATGGGGTGTTTCCTCATGTGGCCTCTCCTCTCGAAGGGAGAGTTGTGAGTCACCCAATTTGGGGTATCTTGCCATTCTGCCCCATTTGTGTATCACTTTCCCTCCAATGGGGAAAATAGCTAGAGGCGACCATGAGGGTTGGCAAGTGGCATATATTGGGACCTAAGTCCCATGTGTCTATAGCATCCTAGGTTGAAAGGATCCTCGCCTTGGCCATGGAGATATGGAATCATGAGTGTGGGCCATTTTGGCCATATTTCGCTGTTTTTGCCATTGTATGCCATATTGGAATTACCATATCTCCATGGGGCACAGGATCTAGCCAGGAAAGAAGTGCGATTATTGTAGTTTATGACCAAGGGTTGAACGCCATTGAGTTTCGTGTTTGCTCCTCCGGCTCATCCGGAGTTATTCAACTTTTGGTGCGATCCATGATCTCCCCGTTTGCACCGCATGCTGCTTTCTGCCCCATCCGCGTGTTCATCCCCTTGGTGAACAGTAAGCAGCCAGCGTGACAGCAAGCGAAAACCCAGGGCATGGGACCAAAGGGGATATCAAGGGTCGTGAATCAAGGCTTGGCGCGACAAAATCGCCAAGGTTTCCTACCCTGGACGGTCGCCCGAGACGGCCGATTTTGCCATCCTGGCCGGGAGAGCCGCGCGTGGGAATGACGCCAATTTTGGTGATTTTGGCATCATGACCCCACTTGACGAACCCGTGGTGCCCGGATGCCGGGACCTCAGAGGGAACCAGGTTGGGTGAGGGCTCCAGGGAGTTCGTAAGCGAAGGGCATAGGGTCAGTTGCCTCGTCCCTACCTCTGGCGGGTCCAGACCAGGGGTCAATTTTGGAGCTTTCGGAGCTAATATCAGTTTGGGCTGAAACAGCCCATTTTCAGCTACCAACTCCTAGGGGATAATGGTGGGGCCTTATCTCTGGCTCAGAGTGGAGTTGGGACCTGCCGTTAAGGGAGCATAGGGAGCCACTGTCGGTTGCCCTTGGAGCCCCTTGGTTCCCAGGAACTTTCCTGTGGCTGGGCGGGACACCTCCCCCATTGGCAGGGTTTCAGGGTCCGGACTGAGTAGGGCATGGGTTGTGTTTGAGCCCCCGCCCCTGCCAGCCACTGAGAGGGTCGGACCTGGGATTGGGATATGAGTTGGAACTGAGTGTCTATTGTCCTGTGATGCCCTTACCCCAGTCCAGTCTTAACCCCATGTGTACATATCCTGATGTGTTGCTGTACATACTTCTGTTCCCTTGTTTCAGAGTGGCAAGGATCCTGAAACGCTTTGTCACATGACACGAGCGTGATGATGCCCCTGTGAGCGCAGTGCTTTGCCTGCCTGCTTGCTTGCGCGTGTCCACCGCAGCGTCCCGTGGCCAGGCCCCCCATGGGAACGCGTCAATAGGAGAGGGTGATGCATGGAGGCCAGAAGCGCTTGGTGCGCCTTCGAAGGTATGATCATTTGTCGGGTCTTGCCCTTGGTCTGCTCCTTCGTCTGCTATGCTTTCTCCAGCACCCTTCTCTCTCTCTCTCTTTCTCTTCAAAGGATGAGTGTCCACCTCCTCGACTGAGAGGGCCCGGAAGGCCGACTGAAGTCCTTCCATCGAATCCTCCGCGACGTCCACTGGCCCATGTATAGGCTCCGAAGGTACAGCGCTAGGTCCAGGTCCAGGTTCACCAGGTGCTGGCATTGCTGGTGCCTCAGGCGCCGTCTTCACGTCGGTGTCCTCTTTCTTGGTGTCCATATTCGTTCGCCCTTCTTGCTTATATATGACTGTTCTCGGCGCACTGGATGTACGGCACGGGGTTGCTGCCGGTACGCAGAGACAGTCTGCCTCTTGCTACCAGAAGGTTTTATAGTGATTTCAACACTGTGTGTTTGTTGTGCCTCTCCTGCTGCTTGCTGCTGGTGTAGGGTTTCCTGCTGCTTGTTTTTGATGAGGAAAATGTTTTATTTGCTGAAATACAACCAATCCAGGATAACCCAAGCCAGAGATAAGCAAGTAGAAGAGAATCAGGATCAAAGCATGAAGGGCTGCAGTGTAAACAGTGAAAGATGTAAGAATATTCACAGAAACTGCAACTCAAGGCAAATCGGATCGCATATTCACAAAGATAGTTGAAAGGTTTTGGGAAAAGAGTTGGAAAACTGCCCCATAGTCACTCAATCTCCATAGTGCCATCTCAGGAAATGTGCAGTCTTTGTTTTGGGTCCCATATATGCTGAGGTGGCATGGCATGTGGCGATGAGGTCACTGGCATGTCACATGGGATCTTCCTACTTAGCTAGGCTGACTGGGAATTGAACCCAGGACCTCTCAAAAAGAGGTGCCCCAGCCCCCTAGGGTGCATACCACTAGGATAGCTAAGAATTCATGAGAAAACATAGATAAATTCATAGGCTCTGTCCTGGATATGTCAGTTCTCAGTCAACTCTGGAGAAGATGAACAGCCTCACATTGATGGGGGATTAGGGGGTCCACTCCATATCCTGATTTAGTGTTTGGTTCCATAAGTCAAAATGTGTTTTCACCCATTTTGGTTAGGCCAATACTAAGATAAAAATGCTAGAGTGCTTAATGCATCTCTAATACAACTAGAGTATGCCTCAAGGCATTGGAAAAGCACTTTTTCTTACTTGGGAGATTCCTACTTAGCTAGGCTGACTGGGAATTGAACCCAGGACCTCTCAAAAAGAGGTGCCCCAGCCCCCTAGGGTGCATACCACTAGGATAGCTAAGAATTCATGAGAAAACATAGATAAATTCATTGGCTCTGCCTTCAGTATATGAGTGCCTCAGTCACCCAGGAAAAGATGTTCTAGTGCACATTGCTTGGGGATCAAGGGGTCCACACAGCATCCTGATTTAGTGTTTGGTTCTATACGTCAAAATGTGTTATCACCCATTTTGGTTATGCCAATACTAAGATAAAAATGCAAGAGTGCTTAGAGCACCTCTAATACAACTAAAGTATACCCTAAAGCATTGGAAAAGCACTTTTTCTTACTTGAAGAGTGCGCGAAGGTGAGTTGTGGAGGTGCAGTAAGAGAGAGTGGATAGGGGGTCCAATGGATGGATGAGGGAGCATGAAGGGCATTGAAAGTTGCTAAGGATGAAGTGAGGTTTGTAACCTTTACAAGAGAAAGGGCCGTTCACCCATTTAAATGAGAAAACGGAAAACCAGGAAGAGTGTAGGAAGTAGTAGTTGCTGAGTGAGAGGTCAATGTTGTTATGACGATGTTGAGTGAGCTGAGTGGTCAAGTTTTTGTAGGAGAATTTGCCAGGAAGGATGCTGAAACCGATAGTAAGGATGGGGGAGGTGACGGAGGGGAGATAGTTGTTAGGGTGTTGGTATTGATTGTGGGAGATCCAGTTTGCGATTGAGTCAGCGATTTCGTTTCCGAGGACGTCGACATGTCCTTTGCACCAGACGAAGAGTGGTGAAAGTTTGGAGTGACGGAGTGCAGACCATATCAGGTAGTACCAGAAGAAGAAAGGATCGGCGGAGGAGGACAAGGGAAAGTGGGAGTGTGACATGATGTAGTTTAAGGTGCTGCAGGTTGAGAGGTTGTCAATGGGAATGATGATACATTGAGGTAAGGTGTGTAGTGGGAAGGTCGTAAGCATGAGGATGCTATAGATTTCTGCGGGGTAGGAGCCTTTGATGGGACACGTTGATGTTATGGCTAGTGTTGAGAAGGGGGTAGTGATAATCGCTGCTGAACCGGAGGGTAGTAGGGGTTTGGTGGGGTTGTTGGAGCCATCAGCGTAAATGATGGAGGCGGTGGGGTGATTTTGGAGAGCTTCGATAAAGTCGTGACAGCCCCGATAGTCGAGGGTGTCATGGGGCGGTAGGGGTGTGATGTTGTTGAAGTCGAATTGGATGTAGGCTCTGGTAGAGCGTGTAGAAGTGAAGCGGTATGGGAAGGAGGTAGTGTGTGTGATGGAGAGGGGACAGTAGAAAAAGTCACTGAAAAAGGGGACGGCTCGAGGGATGTATCCGTGGGGATTTTAAATCGGTGGTGGGATTTCAGGGCCATGGTGGCGTCTCCGAAGTCGACGTCAGTGGAGGTGGGGTTTTGTTTGCTGATGGTTCCTGTTACCCATCGTTGGCTGGGCGTGGGGTGAGTCTTTGTGCGGGTGTAGGAGTAGGAAGTCGGGGTTGTGGTTGAGAGAAAACACTCAAATTGAACTTGGACGGTAGTGTGGAGAGGGATGGTGGTGAGCGGCGCTGGGTTTGAGTTTGGGATGTTGTGCAGAGATATGTTGATGAAGTTTGCTGAGTCGACAGAGAATGATTGGAGAAGGTTTGGAGATGAGGTTGGTTGAGAGAGAGCGTAGAGGACAGCTTCATTGGTCGGTTGGGGTCCTTCTTTGCGGAGATACCGAGTAAGATGGTTGACAGTTTGTTGATGAACTTTTAATTTAAGGGAGGTTATGCCCAGTTGAAAGTGAGCGCGGTTCCCATATCTGGTTTTTGTTGGAGTTAGTTTGGACATATGGCCTTGTTTTGAAATGTAAGACCAAATAGTGCTGTCAAGGGAGTCAAGTAAATTTTGAGGAAGAGAATTGTAAATTAGGCGGTAGGTGAGAGAGGGAATGAGCTGTGAATTGCTGAGTTTAATTAGCTCAGTGTAGGAGAGCGGGAGGGGAGCAAGATCGTGGAAGAAGGTAGAAATTGTGTTGGAGAGAAGGGAGTGCATGTGTTTGTTTTGGGTTTTGTTGAAGAAATATGTACCGAGGTATTTGTAGTGGGTGCGGGGATTACCTCATTTGTCGTATGTTGAGAAGTGTATGTGGGGGGAGATGCGGATGGTAATGTGTGGGGTGTTGTTAAGTGTGTGGAGTTCAGATTTTTCTTGGTTAAAAAGTAGTCCGTATTTGGGTCCGGTGTGGAAGAGGAAGTGAAGGATTTTGTAGAGGGTTTTGGGGTCGGAGGATTGAAGAGCCAGGTCGTCCATGAAAGCGTATAGGTGTTGTTGCTTTGGGGGAAGGAGAGTGAGTAAGTGGCGGAGGATGGGGTCGATGAAGAGGCAAAAAAGGATAGGAGAAAGGGGACATCCTTGTCTAAGGCCGCGGGTGCTCATGGCCTCGTGGAGAGTGTGATTGTTAACGGAGGCGAGGTCGGCGGGGTAGCTGTAAAGTTGTTGTATACGGGTGATGATAAAGGGGGGGAAGTTGTAGTTTCGTAGAATGTGGAAGAGGGCTTTGTGAGGGACGGAGTTAAAGGCTTTGTTGAGGTCAGGATAGAGGTGGTATAAGTTGGGGTTGGTAGAGAGGTTGGAGATCATGGAGAAGATGTGGTCGGTGCAACGGTGGTTTGGTAACCTACCGAATTGAGAGGAAGACAGAATGGAATGTTCTAGAGTGAAGAAGGTCTTGTTCTTGGCCTTGGTCTTTGGCTTCGTTTTTTTCCTTTTTGATGAGGCTGTCATGCGCCAAATCATTAGGGCCTACTTTCCCGTAGGAGCGTATGCCATCTGCATCTTGGTCATTGCAAAGAAGCGAGCTACTTCTTGACTCGTAGTGGACCTTGTAGACGGCCAGTCTTCGTGTGTAGGCCTTTTTGAATAGATAGGACCTCAATGTGCGGTACCGACTTGCTAGCCTCAACGAGGGCAACTTTTTCGCCTGTTATGTTCTCTAAGTTTTGTTTCAGGTCGAATTTAGGCACACTCTCTTTTACCAGTTTGTTGTTTTTGTCATGGGTGATTGCAAAGGGAAGCATGGTGTGGGCATTGACGCAATAGAGACCTGATTCTGATTGTATGAGACACCAATACACTTTGACGGTTGCCGATGCGGTTTGGAAGATATTATGTAGCATTGAGTTGTCGAAGGCAAGGAGGATGTACCACGTTGTTCTCAGGCAAATGCCTACACATACACCATCGACTTCGGAGCTTTTGACCATGGCAATGAGTTCAAGTAATGGGATCCGCCCTTTGTCACTTCTAGCGTGCTTTACTCTTTTGGTCTCAATAGCGTACAGCAAGGTGCAACCTTTTGCTTCATTGAGAATTGTGAGGCACAAAAGGAACGCAAATTGAGGTTTGGCCACATTTTTGGTACCTTCAAAGTGTCCAATTGTCGTCCACCGTTGTGTCCCTGCCAACCTTTTGCCGTTAGACGACCGGAATGCTATTCAAAATTTTGCGCCGTTCATCAAAGACATCAAGATTCATGGCAATGTGTACCTCAAAAGAGCTTTTATGGGAGAGGATGACGTTACACTATGACCCTCCAGCTTGGCCTCCGACAAACATCTTATCTTGCTATTTGTCACCAACGAGCGCCCACGCTGCGCGCATCAGCCTCAGTGCTAAAAACATTGCGTAACAATGCTCAAGGCACCCAATAGAGAACACTCTCTCAAAAACGAAAATCCGGAAAGTTCACCGACTCAACTCTCAACCGCTTTCATACCTAAGAGCTTCGCTATCGGCGACGGCTCTAGGTCACCATGACCAACAATCGGTCCATGAACATACTTACCAATGGTTCAACAAGACACACGGAGGGCCCGCGGATGACCAAACCGTTACTACTCAGTTCGCTTATTTCCCACGTGTCTCCGTCAAATGGCAAAAAACATCTCTTCAAGTCCCAAATTCTCTACATTGGACATGGAAATGAAAGCCAATGAGTCAATTCAATGCGCTAAAAAGACTCTGTCCATGCACCTTGCACAAGTCATCTGGCGGGTTTTCGAAATACACAGGGTGGTTCTCACATATCGTCACTTCACAACCAACCAAATAGGTCAAATTAGTGCATTTTGATGTGCCGAATCCAAAAAACCAAGAATTAGGCAACAACAGCACAGCATGACGGAGCCATGACAGCCTCTGTGCCAATTATTTGGGTGCAGGTCCACGCATTTCTATCCTTGAATCTGAGTTGCGGTGCTTGCCCTGTTTTGTGTGTTGCATGGTTATGTTGTTGACTTGAAAACAAACATTTGCAATTTTGAAATCATCACACCAAACTTCATTTGACCCCTAACAATTTCTTTATGACGAAGCGACATGTCGAAGAAATGAAAACAACAAAACCACTAGCCGAAAAACAGTCTGCCAATTTACCAGACTTTGAGCAAAACGATCTAACTTTTCAAAGCCGGGGAAGCCTCACCAGCGTTCCGATGGGCGGTAGCAGTTGTTTTTTTTTTTTGGATGCGGCTCGTCCAAAATAGGAGGGGAATACCCACTACTCAATTTGGTGCTAACCACTGGCAGCCGAACCGGGTTTCACGAAATTCTATTGCCTTCGGCAGTGCACCTCGAAGAGAGGTTAACAGTCCCCAATCAGTCCCTTAACCAGGCCAGCAGTCAGTCAGACAGAAACACACAGTTTGGGTTTTTGTCAGTGGCAGACGCGGCCCCAAGCAGTGGGGAGACCTTTCGCCTCAGACCAAGCAATGGCTGAATGGTAATGCAGCTGACCGGAGTCTTTTCGGTCGGCGGTTTGAACCCCAGTCAGGTGAATACGGCGCCGCCGCCGCCGCCAACAGTCGGCCGACCAGGATTCGAACCGCCGACCAAAAACTCTGCGTGGGCTGCGTCACCATTCGACCGGCGGTTATGTGATAGCGATAAGCTTCCCCACTGCTTGGAGCCTTCTGAGCGAAAACTTTTGACCCCCCACCCCCACCCCCACCCCCCCCTCAAAAAAATGCAACCCATCAAAAACACGATCACCAGCAAACAATCAATACCAGGAACTGTGGCTGTTTTGCAGACCATCCACAAGTCAACCCATCAAAAACACAACCACCAGCAAGCACATCAATACCAGGAACTGTGGCTGTTTTGCAGGCCATCCACAAATTGTTTACTATCCATCGTGGGGCAGTAATCAGATGTTTTGCAGCAAATTGCATGATCTCAAAGATATCTAAATGGTCTGCACAAAATTTTGACAACAGATAGGTCCAAACGAAGGTTTGAGAGGGCGACATGCTTCTCCGGTCAACTTGGCATGCCTTCTTCCCAGGCAATAAGACTCCAGGAAAAAGAGTCCATGGTGTTAAAAAGGTGGGATGTCCCTGGCTGCTTCAGGACTAGAAGCCACCCACAAAATCGCGTGAGAACCTGCTGAAAACGGAAAAAGATGGAAGGAAATCATATTAAGGAGCAATAGTCCATGGGGCTTCTACCCATTCCAGCCCCCAAACTCACCCAAGGGGCAAGTCGCGCGGGTTTCTGGAGAGCTGCCGCCCTGTATGACAAGAGGCTCCCCCCTTCGTCCTTTAGGTTGCCTCACGTGAGGCCCGTCCATGCTTCATGAGCCCCTCCGCGCTGTTGGGAGACAGAGCACCCTCCTGCATGCTGTACAGCA
Source organism: Eutreptiella sp. 'Long Island Sound 2002' (assembly GCA_964036045.1). Lineage (NCBI taxonomy): Eukaryota > Euglenozoa > Euglenophyceae > Eutreptiales > Eutreptiaceae > Eutreptiella > Eutreptiella sp. 'Long Island Sound 2002'. Next base: position 57,354,953 of record OZ038386.1, read on the forward strand.
TGGTGGAGTGTCGTGCATGGGGGTCACGAACCCATCCCTGGCCCTGTCGGGCCATGCCAGGCAATTCCGTGCAGAGACGCTGTGCTCCGCGAAGAGAGGGAAAGGTAAAGGGGTTAGGGGGCCACTCCCCCACGGAGGGTGGGGTAGAGTATTGGACTTCGTACTGACCCATGTCCTCATCACACTCACGATGAGTGCTGCCCGCTCGCGAGGCAGACATCACGCTCTCAAAAAGTGGCGCCAGCAGGGTGGGGGGCAGATCGGGGGGGGTAGAACACCGGACGGCATATTGTTGCACGTCCTCATCAGACGCACTCTGAGTGCTGTCCCTTCGCGGGGTAGACATGGCGCTCTCAAATAGGGGCGCCAGCAGGACGGGGGGCAGGTGAGGTGAATCCTGCTGTCGGAAAAAGATGCTAACAGACCACTGTGCTCAACCCTGCAGCTCTCGTGCAGACTTCAAAGCTACAACACACATAATACCTATAACATTCCACAGCCAGCAGTTGCTATGAAACCGCAGGATAATGAAACCATTTACCAGCACAGGCAAATGCCCTTACCAGCTGAGACAAAAGAGGCTTCCATGATACATGTCCACTTAGATCAGTGAACTAAGTGCAAGCCTGGAGCTCTCCGGAGGCACATGTGTCTTGCAGACTTCAAAGCTACAACACACATAATACCTATAACATTCCACAGCCAGCAGTTGCTATGAAACCGCAGGATAATGAAACCATTCACCAGCACAGGCAAATGCCCTTACCAGCTGAGACAGAAGAGACTTCCATGATACATGTCCACTTAGATCAGTGAACTAAGTGCAAGCCTGCAGCTCTCCGGAGGCACATGTGTCTTGCAGACTTCAAAGCTACAACACACATAATACCTATAACATTCCACAGCCAGCAGTTGCTATGAAACCGCAGGATAATGAAACCATTCACCAGCAAAGGCAAATGCCCTTACCAGCTGAGACAGAAGAGGCTTCCATGATACATGTCCACTTAGATCAGTGAACTAAGCGCAAGCCTGCAGCTCTCCAAAGGCACATGTGTCTTGCAGACTTCAAAGCTACAACACACATAATACCTTTGGCATGAGAGATTCCACAGCCAGCAGTTGCAATGAAACCGCAGGATAATGAAACCATTCACCAGCACAGGCAAATGCCCTTACCAGCTAAAAAGAGACTTCCATCATTCATGCCCACGTAAATTAAGCGCAAGCCTGCAGCTCTCCGAAGGCACGTGTGTCTTGCAGACTTCAAAGCTACAACACACATAATACCTTTGGCATGAGAGATTCCACAGCCAGCAGTTGCTATGAAACCGCAGGATAATGAAACCATTCACCAGCAAAGGCAAATGCCCTTACCAGGTAAAAAGAGACTCCCATCATTCATGCCCACGTAAATTAAGCGCAAGCCTGCAGCTCTCCGAAGGCACGTGTGTCTTGCAGACTTCAAAGCTACAACATACATAATACCTATAACACTCCACAGCCAGCAGTTGCTATGAAACCGCAGGACAGGGGGTCTCCTAACAGAAGGAAAAAAAATGAAGAAAAAACAACAAAAAAAAAGTGAGCGTCTGATACTGCCCACCTCGCCAAGCCCACGGTGCCCTGCGCTGTGCCTGGCTTGTCACCAAAAAAGGGACATATTCCACAGCAATTGGCAGCAACGGGCTTTGACCCAGCCCCCTCTATTCTTGCATGCTACTACAATCCCCAACTGAGCTACCATCATTCCTAACACACCCAGGCATCAGAGTGTTCATATCTTGAACATGCCTGGACCAAAAAACCAAAGTGGCTGCCTCAATGAAAACTCTACAACCGCCGTCGGTTACCCTCCAAACGCCAACAAGGAAAATGGCTCCCTTGATGGCTTATGGGACCCCATGCCGCAGGATAACGAAACCGTTCACAAAAAATATCCAAATAAACGTTTCCACTAATTTCAATTGTTAAGATGCCTGATGTATTAAACCAAGTTTATTTATCTTCCTGCAAAAAAATAGAATACTGACCTGATTTTGCAAACCAATCTGACTGACGTTCTTGAGTAATTCCAACACGAAATCCAAAAATATGTGCTTTATGTCCAACAAAAATGCAGAAAAATCAAATGAAACCATTCACCAGCACAGGCAAATGCCCTTACCAGCTGAGACAAAAGAGACTTCCATCATACGTGTCCACGTGGCAGCTCTCCAAAGGCACATGTGTCTTGCAGACTTCAAAGCTACAACACACATAATACCTATAACATTCCACAGCCAGCAGTTGCTATGAAACCGCAGGATAATGAAACCATTTACCAGCACAGGCAAATGCCCTTACCAGCTGAGACAAAAGAGGCTTCCATGATACATGTCCACTTAGATCAGTGAACTAAGTGCAAGCCTGGAGCTCTCCGGAGGCACATGTGTCTTGCAGACTTCAAAGCTACAACACACATAATACCTATAACATTCCACAGCCAGCAGTTGCTATGAAACCGCAGGATAATGAAACCATTCACCAGCAAAGGCAAATGCCCTTACCAGCTGAGACAAAAGAGGCTTCCATGATACATGTCCACTTAGATCAGTGAACTAAGTGCAAGCCTGCAGCTCTCCGGAGGCACATGTGTCTTGCAGACTTCAAAGCTACAACACACATAATACCTATAACATTCCACAGCCAGCAGTTGCTATGAAACCGCAGGATAATGAAACCATTTACCAGCACAGGCAAATGCCCTTACCAGCTGAGACAAAAGAGGCTTCCATGATACATGTCCACTTAGATCAGTGAACTAAGCGCAAGCCTGCAGCTCTCCGGAGGCACATGTGTCTTGCAGACTTCAAAGCTACAACACACATAATACCTATAACATTCCGCAGCCAGCAGTTGCTATGAAACCGCAGGATAATGAAACCATTCACCGCCCTTTGATTTGTCCATAGGCTCTGCAGCATGATGGGCCTCTGGTAGTAACAGGGTTTCAGGCTCTGGGTGAAAACACCATAAAAAAGAGCAGCGTTGTGCAGGTACCGTGAGAAATTTGCGACATATAGCACATCAAATCAGGGCTGGCTGGGTGGAAGCAGTCTACAACGGGAGCGTCAACCAGAGAAAACCCATCAGCAGGATGATAGATAGATGACCCCAACCTCAACCACAGGGAGGCTTGAGGTATGAGAACACCTGCATATGGCCAACAACTGCACATGCTGTTCTGGTTGTAAAACGGGAAAAACAAGGGCAGCAGAACACTTACACGCAATGTAACCCCCCCCCCCCCCTGGCGCAAGCACGCTGAAAAGCATCAAAACGACGGTAACACGGGCTCATGTGCTTAGACAAGGCAGTGCTTGCGCGCGACGCGCGGTACCAAAAGAACGTATGTCACCGGAAACTTGCCCATACCTCACCCTAAGCACAATTGTCGCAACAGGGCACTACAACACAATGTGCAGGCAAATTTCAGCGAGTTCTGGAGGTCCTCACTGCCCATCAGGGCCATCAGGAGCTGTGGAATAGAAGCCCCTTCCCACCTTGCGCCTCATCTTGAACAATTGCACATGCTTGCCCTTTGGGGCAGGCTTGGCTTCAGGTTTTGGAATGGGTTTAGGCTTCCTATTCCTTGGGACAAAACTGTCATCAACAATATCTTTGGTGAAGCAAAGCTTGCCCTCAAACACATGGCCAAGGCCCCAAATCCCACGGCCCGCTTTGGCCCACACAATCTGCACTTCATCATTGTTGCGGAGACATGTTCACCGGTGGACGGAATGTACGTAACAGCCATGCCAGGTGTAGCAACATGAGCCATGGCTGAAAATCACATCAACAGGGACATCATTGGGTTGCAATTGCAAGCAGAATGTTGGTATGAGCAGGAGGAACTACCACAAGCATGATCAAGCCCACCTTTCCCTCTACAAGCGAAGCACAATCGCATAATGTTACATTTCTGACCATAAAAACCGTGGTCAGAAAATTCCATCAAAACGACGGTAACACGGGCTCATGTGCTTAGACAAGGCAGTGCTTGCGCAAGGGGGGGGGGGGGGTACGTGCATCAAGGTGGGGCAGAGGGGCTTGGGACAAAGCCCTCACATATTGCCGCTCTCCTCGCAGTTGGCAGCGTAAAATCAACTTCTCGCCACACACGAAGGTCCACCAAGCAGCTGTGGTGCCGGCGCCCCGCAGAGGGGGGGGGGGGGGGTTCACCTAGTTAGTACCACCACACGGGCAGCCCATCTTGCAGACTTGCAGACTTCCGAAAACTGTGTGGGAGACCTGAGAGCTGCATGGACCCAAGAAGCGGTTGCAGATGGAGTGCATGCAGATGGGGGAAACGATACTTACGGAATGGAGAGTGGAGAGGATAAGCGAAAATTGTTGTAACCCAGAGTTTCGCAATCAACACACGCCAAAGCCACAACAAACAATGCCAATTGAAAAATGAAACTCACACACAGTGGACAAGAAGAACAATCAGCCAGAAAAAAAATGCTGGAAAAACTTGTCTGACCAAAAATGCAAAGTCCACAGGCTTTCACAAATTCAAACACGTCGCTTGACTGCAACGGTGTGAGGGCAGAAGCAGACTTACCGGGCATTGCCCAGTGCAGACCCGAACCCTGCGAAGTACAGACTGTCATGGAGACTTGAAAGCTGCAAGACAGTTCCGCAACCGAAGAGGATTTCCGGGGCCACTACGAAAAACACACTGCAACAAAACTGGAACCAACTGCAAAGAACTGAAAATGACAAAATGAAAAAATGACCTGCTCCTGGTGCCTGCCACACTCCATCATGGCATCATTGACCAGGCTCTTGACACTGTTTTCACGGGTCTTCCCACTGTGACAGAGACAGAAACAGTGCAGAAGGAAATATGCCCCGGGGACTGTGCTGTCCAAAAATGCACAACACGAACCCTATGCTCCATCAGCATCAGAGCGGGGAGGCTGGGAGGGGGGAGGCTTGGAGGGGGGAACGCGTGGCGATGAGCTGCTGTCCGCATCGGTCTGGTCCCCTCCGTGGGTTCCTGAGGTTGACAGACGCCGTGGAGATCCCATGCCATCCTGCATCATGCTGGAGGGGGGAACGCGTGGCGATGAGCGGTTGTCCGCATGGGTCTGGTCCCGTCCGTGGGTTCTTGAGGTTGAGAGACGCTGTGGAGATCCCACGCCGTCCTGCTTCATGCTGTCCGTCATCTGCAGAGGGGAGCCGATGGCCATGACCCCAACCCCAACGTCCCGTCGAGGAGGGGTGGCGATCGCCATAGGAACCCCGTCAACCGGGGGACTTGTAGCGCCCATCATGTCCATGGGGGTTGCGGCCGGAGCGGAGTAGCCGTCCTGGTTGCGGGCCGAGCTGCTGGTGCCAGGGTCCACCTCCGCCTCGCCCCACTCCAGGGCGTCCAGCTTGTCCACGAGGCCCAATTGGCTGCTGAACGAACTGGTGCGCCCATGGGTCACCACGCTCTCCGTGTCCCAGTCGGCACCGCTGTCACCGGCGCGAAGCTGCTGTCCCCGCTGGAGTTGCCGTTTCACGAAGAAGTACGCGACGCCCGCCGCGCAGATGAGCACGAGACCGCAGACGCCCCCGATGACGCCAAACACCCAGTCGTCAACGCCGTCCTCCGCCTCGCCCTGCGCTGGGGATGGACTGGGGCTCGCTCCCGCGCCGCTGGGACTCGCGCTAGCGCCGGCGCTGGAGGCGCTGACGGTGCGCGCACCGAATACACTGGTATGCGGGCTCAAAATCTCCCACAGATTGGACGATATTTTCGTGCTGGAGCCGCCATCCGCAAGTACATCACTGACCTGGCCCGCGGCATCAAATGAGACAACATCCAACGCGTCCACCTGAAGACAAAGGAACACACAGAAAGGCCATGGGGGAAGGGTCCCCGGCCTAACTCCGACGGGCACTCAGTGCTAACAAATTCTCTTCCCAGACCCTGGAGGCAAGATTCCCGCTGACGTCCGTTGCCAACCAACCCGTCTTGAGCAAACCCATGCCCTGGAGGGGCGGGGGGTGGCACAAGGGGTGGGTGGGGTGGGGGGGGGGGGGATTGTGGTCTTCCCACCCCGGGAATCGTTCAACCGCACGACGATGACCTTCGGGAAATCCCCGACAAATTTGGGATGCACCCATGGAGTGGCCACCCTGTCCGTGCCACGCTTCACTGGCCTTTTACCCTTGCCGGGAATCGCGGTCCCCAGAAGTGGACGACATTTTGGGAACACGAAAACAGAAAAGCGTCTTGCCACCCAAACGACCTGCAGGACAGATGAGAACACATACAGGTACAGTGTACCTAGTGACAGCAAAGGGAGAGAAAGAATATTCCTCAGGGAGAAAATGAAATTTTTGAATAGAGGCATCACTGAAAAATTGCGGTAAAATTGCAGTAAATTGCAGACCTCAATCCCCCCCCCCCAGCCATGCCTTTCCCTTGCAGTTTTGCCCAGTCCCAGCGAGTGACCTGTACAGATCCGGTGGAGATTTGGAATGTCATTGAAGCCTGTTTGACGAGAGTACCGTCCTGTGCCATCCGGTCAATCGACAAAATCGGGGTGATGTATTGCTCCACGGCACCGATGTCGGTGCCAAGGTGCGTTGTGGCTTCGGCGGGCATCGCGACACCAATAATTGCCTTCTGCGTTTGGGAACCAAAGTCTTTCAGAACCACCTGCAAACGAACGAACGATGCTCAACCGGATGGCGCCATCTCACAGGCAACCCGCTCTTCCATACAACAACCCCTGCAACCCGTACGAATACCCGCCGTGTGTTGATACCACACGTCTCACCCGTTGCACACACAGTCACACAGACACACCATTCAATCCGCACCGACCACACATACCACACAGGCCATGCCACACCCTGTCAACCGCAACGACCACGCCAACAGCAAACACCGTTTAAACTAGCAACACACACCACCCACACATGCATGCCCCCCTCTGATAATCCATTTGTCGCCCGCCGCGGCGGCTGCATACGGTGTGTGTTCATCTTGAATGTGCATTTACGTGTGCCTATGGTGCAAACAGACGAACACATACGGTCTCTCCGCCGTGACTCACAGTAACACCAGAAGCAAGCTGCATCGTATCCAGGAACGCCAGGGTCTTTTCAGGAGAAGAGTGCACTTCGTTTGACGTGATGCGGGACGCGATTAAGCGCCGTTCATTGGCAGTCATACTGTGCAGGGACAGCAGACTGAAAAGGGAGTATTTGTTGGCAAGGTAGGCATCCAGATCTGCAGCACTGCCATATGCATAGACTGTAGATGTGGTTGATGCAAGCCCTGAAGAGGAGAGAGTGGAGACAAGACGCGGCATCTACAACTACTGGAGGGGTAGACGTGTGAGGCATCAGAGGGCGAGGATCACTTCAGTAAACCAGAGTGTGCCACGGGCTGTCTCCCTACCGACCAAGAGAAGGCTGTGTTTGTGCGGAATGTCGCCTCAAGTCAACCTGACAGCTATCATCTGGGGGGAGTTTGGCACAAGGCCTTGGTGGTTGGCTCTGTTAGCCTGTGGCGGCGCCTATTGGCCTCTCCCCCTTGAACCTTCTGCTATGACAAGCAGGCATCTGCACTACTGCGGGCATGCAATGCAAATGCAATGCAAACATCCAAACATCCAAAAATGCAAACATCCCAACATCCAAACATCCAAACAGCCAAACATCCAAAAATGCAAACATCCAAACATCCAAACATCCAAACATCCAAACATCCAGAAATGCAAACATCCAAACATCCAAACATCCAAAAACGCAAACATCCAAACCTCCAAACCTCCAAACATCCAAACATCCAAAAATGCAAACATCCAAACATCCAAAAATGCAAACATCCAAACATCCAAACATCCAAAAATGCAAACATCCAAACATCCGAATATCCAAACATCCAAACATGCAAACATCCAAAAATGCAAACATCCAAACAGCCGCCCAGCGGAAAGCGCCATCGGAGCGAACTCAGCGGTGTGTTGTTGTCACCTCAGCTGCAGAGAAAGACCGCACTCAACAGCCCTCGCTTTTGCAACAACGGCTTCCTTCAGGTAACGCTTCTGGCAAAGCGGTCTGCGTGCGTCGACGCCCTTTATATGACGCCTGGCGGCAACAATTGCGGTGGAGTTGTGTGTGATCCCACCTAAGTGACTGTGCAGGCCTACTCCAGCCAGGACGCTGAAAACAAGGAACCAATTGCACCAGCACAAGAAGAAAACATGGAAAACTGACCGTCATCAATACATTCTTGGAAAAAGTGGAAATGAAAAAGAAATTCAGGAAAAGTATCATCCAATCGCCGCAAACAACCACGGAGGAAAGCACAGGTAGTGAAAAAATTTGACGAGGGCCCACAAGGGCAGGGAGGAACAGCCCAAACAATGGGACAAGCACACCTTGTGAAACGAGCGGCGATGACGGTGAATGGATAATGGCAGGAGCGGGAACGGTTGACACAGTAACGGGAGGTGACCGGGGCGTACAGGGCTCCATGCCTGGATAGTATGCATTCGCATTATTCTCATCCAGAAGGCCCCCCACAGCTGCACAGCTGATCCCCAGGCATCCGTACACTGACTCTGCGGCACGTTTCACAGCCTGGTATCCATCCGCAACTGCCACCGCTGCACTCATGTCCATGTTCCGCCGCACCAATGCTGCTGCACTGGGACTGCATGAATGGATCTGTGGCAACAAGCCGCGTGCAAATGCCCAGCCCTCAGCAATCTCCTTAGGCCCGCTGATGCCGTTGGCAGGGTCCGCCTTGTACGCATACCGCAGCATGCCCTGCATCATCGGCACAGCCATCTGCTGGACAATGCCCGTCACAGTGGTCCGGGCCTCATCGCACAGCCCAGAAGTCAGCTGCCCTCGCAACACCTCAAAGTGCTGCCTCAGCATTTGGTTCACAGTCGCTTCTCCACTGATACCATCCGCACCACTGCACGTCCGGAAGTTCTGACACCGCTTTTCCGCAAGCCTGTAGGGCTGCACACCGGATCCACTGCCATCGCTGCCCTCCAGGGATCCCACGTAGAACGCCCACCCCTCATCCAAGGCATGGACCCCCATGTCGTTGTTGGCAAGCCTTCCGGTCTTGCAGTCAGCAATGGCATCCTCCAGCTCCAGCACCACGTACATCCAGCTGTTCCCATACGCAGACCCCTTGTTGGCACTCTCCTCCCGCATCACGTCAGGCTTGCCAACAAACGGCCCCGTCCCCAGCAGTGCTGCACGGACAAAATCATCTGCATACGTGGTGGAGTCGTAGTAGCGCACAAATTGTTGATACAATGGTGCCGCGGCCTTGATTGCACTGATTGCGGTCGAGAACCCCTGCAACGTGCGCAGTCCGGTGCTCTTGCGCGAGTGCTGGCCCTTCTCATACAGGGCCAGTGCCTTGCCCCATTCAGCAGCTTTCAATAACCTCGCAAACTCCTGCTGGTCTAGATCGATCCGTGCATGCTGCACCACATCCGTCGTCAGCAAGAACGACGCCAGCGTGTACCCACAGGGTGCCATTCCACCGTAGTATTCACCATTTTCTCGCAGGATTCCTCCAACATCTGCGCAGCTGATCCCCATGCATCCGTACACCGACTCCACGGCCTGTTTCACAGCACGGTACCCGTCGGCAACTGGAGTTGCCGCACTGATGTCCATGTTCCGCCGCACCAATGCTGCCGCATTGGCATCGCAGTCATGGATCTGTGGCAACACTCCCCGTGTAAACGCCCAGCCCTCAGCAATCTCCTTGGGGCCGCTGATTCCATTAACAGGGTCCGCTTTGTACGCATACCGCAGCATGCCCTGCATCATCGGCACAGCCATTGTCTGGCTGATCTGCGTATACACGGACGCTGCCTCATCACAACGACCCGTTGCCAACAACCCCTGGCCCTCCTGGAACAGTTGTAGGAGCCGCCGGTTCACCTGCGACGTGCCAGACACTCCACCGGCTCCCGTGCAGGTCCCGAAGTTCACACACCGCTTCTCCGCCAACGCATACGGCTGTACTCCTGCCCCAGATCCCGCAATGCCCTCCAGTGATCCGGCGTAGAACACCCACGCCTCGTCCCATGCATGCACACCACGGTCGTTGGCCTGCAGGTCGCCTGCCCGGCAGTCATCAAGCGCGTCTTCCATCTCCAGAATCACGTACATCCACGTGTTGCCGTACTGCGATCCCTTGTTCGCACACTCCGCACGCATCACGTCAGCTGCCTGGGCAAACTCCCCGGTCCCACCGAGGGCTGCCCGCACAAACTCATCAGCGTACGTTGCGGACTTGTAGTAGCTCACAAACTGTTGATACAGCGGCGCATCCGCCTTGCCAGCGCTGATCCCTGTGGAGAACCCTGCAAGCGTCCGCAGGCCCTGGCTCTTCTGAGAATGAGCCCCAAGTGTGTAGATGTCCAAGGCCTGGCTCCACTGCGGCGGGGACGCATCCACAAACTTCTCCAACGCGGCCTGATCAAGATCAATGCGACCGTGTTCCGTGACGTTCGTTGCAGCTGCATAACCTGCCAGTGGACCGTGGCAGGGCTCCATGCCTGGATAGTATGCATTCGCATTATTCTCATCCAGAAGGCCCCCCACAGCTGCACAGCTGATCCCCAGGCATCCGTACACTGACTCTGCGGCACGTTTCACAGCCTGGTATCCATCCGCAACTGCCACCGCTGCACTCATGTCCATGTTCCGCCGCACCAATGCTGCTGCACTGGGACTGCATGAATGGATCTGTGGCAACAAGCCGCGTGCAAATGCCCAGCCCTCAGCAATCTCCTTAGGCCCGCTGATGCCGTTGGCAGGGTCCGCCTTGTACGCATACCGCAGCATGCCCTGCATCATCGGCACAGCCATCTGCTGGACAATGCCCGTCACAGTGGTCCGGGCCTCATCGCACAGCCCAGAAGTCAGCTGCCCTCGCAACACCTCAAAGTGCTGCCTCAGCATTTGGTTCACAGTCGCTTCTCCGCTGATACCATCCGCACCACTGCACGTCCGGAAGTTCTGACACCGCTTTTCCGCAAGCCTGTAGGGCTGCACACCGGATCCACTGCCATCGCTGCCCTCCAGGGATCCCACGTAGAACGCCCACCCCTCATCCAAGGCATGGACCCCCATGTCGTTGTTGGCAAGCCTTCCGGTCTTGCAGTCAGCAATGGCATCCTCCAGCTCCAGCACCACGTACATCCAGCTGTTCCCATACGCAGACCCCTTGTTGGCACTCTCCTCCCGCATCACGTCAGGCTTGCCAACAAACGGCCCCGTCCCCAGTAGTGCTGCACGGACAAAATCATCTGCATACGTGGTGGAGTCGTAGTAGCGCACAAATTGTTGATACAATGGTGCCGCGGCCTTGATTGCACTGATTGCGGTCGAGAACCCCTGCAACGTGCGCAGTCCGGTGCTCTTGCGCGAGTGCTGGCCCTTCTCATACAGGGCCAGTGCCTTGCCCCATTCAGCAGCTTTCAATAACCTCGCAAACTCCTGCTGGTCTAGATCGATCCGTGCATGCTGCACCACATCCGTCGTCAGCAAGAACGACGCCAGCGTGTACCCACAGGGTGCCATTCCACCGTAGTATTCACCATTTTCTCGCAGGATTCCTCCAACATCTGCGCAGCTGATCCCCATGCATCCGTACACCGACTCCACAGCCTGTTTCACAGCACGGTACCCGTCGGCAACTGGAGTTGCCGCACTGATGTCCATGTTCCGCCGCACCAATGCTGCCGCATTGGCATCGCAGTCATGGATCTGTGGCAACACTCCCCGTGTAAACGCCCAGCCCTCAGCAATCTCCTTGGGGCCGCTGATTCCATTAACAGGGTCCGCTTTGTACGCATACCGCAGCATGCCCTGCATCATCGGCACAGCCATTGTCTGGCTGATCTGCGTATACACGGACGCTGCCTCATCACAACGGCCCGCTGCCAACAACCCCTGGCCCTCCTGGAACAGTTGTAGGAGCCGCCGGTTCACCTGCGACGTGCCAGACACTCCACCGGCTCCCGTGCAGGTCCCGAAGTTCACACACCGCTTCTCCGCCAACGCATACGGCTGTACTCCTGCCCCAGATCCCGCAATGCCCTCCAGTGATCCGGCGTAGAACACCCACGCCTCGTCCCATGCATGCACACCACGGTCGTTGGCCTGCAGGTCGCCTGCCCGGCAGTCGTCAAGCGCGTCTTCCATCTCCAGAATCACGTACATCCACGTGTTGCCGTACTGCGATCCCTTGTTCGCACACTCCGCACGCATCACGTCAGCTGCCTGGGCAAACTCCCCGGTCCCACCGAGGGCTGCCCGCACAAACTCATCAGCATACGTTGCGGACTTGTAGTAGCTCACAAACTGTTGATACAGTGGCGCATCCGCCTTGCCAGCGCTGATCCCTGTGGAGAACCCTGCAAGCGTCCGCAGGCCCTGGCTCTTCTGAGAATGAGCCCCAAGTGTGTAGATGTCCAAGGCTTGGCTCCACTGCGGCGGGGACGCATCCACAAACTTCTCCAACGCGGCCTGATCAAGATCAATGCGACCGTGTTCCGTGACGTTCGTTGCAGCTGCATAACCTGCCAGTGGACCGTGGCAGGGCTCCATGCCTGGATAGTATGCATTCGCATTATTCTCATCCAGAAGGCCCCCCACAGCTGCACAGCTGATCCCCAGGCATCCGTACACTGACTCTGCGGCACGTTTCACAGCCTGGTATCCATCCGCAACTGCCACCGCTGCACTCATGTCCATGTTCCGCCGCACCAATGCTGCTGCACTGGGACTGCATGAATGGATCTGTGGCAACAAGCCGCGTGCAAATGCCCAGCCCTCAGCAATCTCCTTAGGCCCGCTGATGCCGTTGGCAGGGTCCGCCTTGTACGCATACCGCAGCATGCCCTGCATCATCGGCACAGCCATCTGCTGGACAATGCCCGTCACAGTGGTCCGGGCCTCATCGCACAGCCCAGAAGTCAGCTGCCCTCGCAACACCTCAAAGTGCTGCCTCAGCATTTGGTTCACAGTCGCTTCTCCACTGATACCATCCGCACCACTGCACGTCCGGAAGTTCTGACACCGCTTTTCCGCAAGCCTGTAGGGCTGCACACCGGATCCACTGCCATCGCTGCCCTCCAGGGATCCCACGTAGAACGCCCACCCCTCATCCAAGGCATGGACCCCCATGTCGTTGTTGGCAAGCCTTCCGGTCTTGCAGTCAGCAATGGCATCCTCCAGCTCCAGCACCACGTACATCCAGCTGTTCCCATACGCAGACCCCTTGTTGGCACTCTCCTCCCGCATCACGTCAGGCTTGCCAACAAACGGCCCCGTCCCCAGCAGTGCTGCACGGACAAAATCATCTGCATACGTGGTGGAGTCGTAGTAGCGCACAAATTGTTGATACAATGGTGCCGCGGCCTTGATTGCACTGATTGCGGTCGAGAACCCCTGCAACGTGCGCAGTCCGGTGCTCTTGCGCGAGTGCTGGCCCTTCTCATACAGGGCCAGTGCCTTGCCCCATTCAGCAGCTTTCAATAACCTCGCAAACTCCTGCTGGTCTAGATCGATCCGTGCATGCTGCACCACATCCGTCGTCAGCAAGAACGACGCCAGCGTGTACCCACAGGGTGCCATTCCACCGTAGTATTCACCATTTTCTCGCAGGATTCCTCCAACATCTGCGCAGCTGATCCCCATGCATCCGTACACCGACTCCACGGCCTGTTTCACAGCACGGTACCCGTCGGCAACTGGAGTTGCCGCACTGATGTCCATGTTCCGCCGCACCAATGCTGCCGCATTGGCATCGCAGCCATGGATCTGTGGCAACACTCCCCGTGTAAACGCCCAGCCCTCAGCAATCTCCTTGGGGCCGCTGATTCCATTAACAGGGTCCGCTTTGTACGCATACCGCAGCATGCCCTGCATCATCGGCACAGCCATTGTCTGGCTGATCTGCGTATACACGGACGCTGCCTCATCACAACGGCCCGTTGCCAACAACCCCTGGCCCTCCTGGAACAGTTGTAGGAGCCGCCGGTTCACCTGCGACGTGCCAGACACTCCACCGGCTCCCGTGCAGGTCCCGAAGTTCACACACCGCTTCTCCGCCAACGCATACGGCTGTACTCCTGCCCCAGATCCCGCAATGCCCTCCAGTGATCCGGCGTAGAACACCCACGCCTCGTCCCATGCATGCACACCACGGTCGTTGGCCTGCAGGTCGCCTGCCCGGCAGTCGTCAAGCGCGTCTTCCATCTCCAGAATCACGTACATCCACGTGTTGCCGTACTGCGATCCCTTGTTCGCACACTCCGCACGCATCACGTCAGCTGCCTGGGCAAACTCCCCGGTCCCACCGAGGGCTGCCCGCACAAACTCATCAGCATACGTTGCGGACTTGTAGTAGCTCACAAACTGTTGATACAGTGGCGCATCCGCCTTGCCAGCGCTGATCCCTGTGGAGAACCCTGCAAGCGTCCGCAGGCCCTGGCTCTTCTGAGAATGAGCCCCAAGTGTGTAGATGTCCAAGGCCTGGCTCCACTGCGGCGGGGACGCATCCACAAACTTCTCCAACGCGGCCTGATCAAGATCAATGCGACCGTGTTCCGTGACGTTCGTTGCAGCTGCATAACCTGCCAGTGGACCGTGGCAGGGCTCCATGCCTGGATAGTATGCATTCGCATTATTCTCATCCAGAAGGCCCCCCACAGCTGCACAGCTGATCCCCAGGCATCCGTACACTGACTCTGCGGCACGTTTCACAGCCTGGTATCCATCCGCAACTGCCACCGCTGCACTCATGTCCATGTTCCGCCGCACCAATGCTGCTGCACTGGGACTGCATGAATGGATCTGTGGCAACAAGCCGCGTGCAAATGCCCAGCCCTCAGCAATCTCCTTAGGCCCGCTGATGCCGTTGGCAGGGTCCGCCTTGTACGCATACCGCAGCATGCCCTGCATCATCGGCACAGCCATCTGCTGGACAATGCCCGTCACAGTGGTCCGGGCCTCATCGCACAGCCCAGAAGTCAGCTGCCCTCGCAACACCTCAAAGTGCTGCCTCAGCATTTGGTTCACAGTCGCTTCTCCACTGATACCATCCGCACCACTGCACGTCCGGAAGTTCTGACACCGCTTTTCCGCAAGCCTGTAGGGCTGCACACCGGATCCACTGCCATCGCTGCCCTCCAGGGATCCCACGTAGAACGCCCACCCCTCATCCAAGGCATGGACCCCCATGTCGTTGTTGGCAAGCCTTCCGGTCTTGCAGTCAGCAATGGCATCCTCCAGCTCCAGCACCACGTACATCCAGCTGTTCCCATACGCAGACCCCTTGTTGGCACTCTCCTCCCGCATCACGTCAGGCTTGCCAACAAACGGCCCCGTCCCCAGCAGTGCTGCACGGACAAAATCATCTGCATACGTGGTGGAGTCGTAGTAGCGCACAAATTGTTGATACAATGGTGCCGCGGCCTTGATTGCACTGATTGCGGTCGAGAACCCCTGCAACGTGCGCAGTCCGGTGCTCTTGCGCGAGTGCTGGCCCTTCTCATACAGGGCCAGTGCCTTGCCCCATTCAGCAGCTTTCAACAACCTCGCAAACTCCTGCTGGTCTAGATCGATCCGTGCATGCTGCACCACATCCGTCGTCAGCAAGAACGACGCCAGCGTGTACCCACAGGGTGCCATTCCACCGTAGTATTCACCATTTTCTCGCAGGATTCCTCCAACATCTGCGCAGCTGATCCCCATGCATCCGTACACCGACTCCACAGCCTGTTTCACAGCACGGTACCCGTCGGCAACTGGAGTTGCCGCACTGATGTCCATGTTCTGCCGCACCAATGCTGCCGCATTGGCATCGCAGCCATGGATCTGTGGCAACACTCCCCGTGTAAACGCCCAGCCCTCAGCAATCTCCTTGGGGCCGCTGATTCCATTAACAGGGTCCGCTTTGTACGCATACCGCAGCATGCCCTGCATCATCGGCACAGCCATTGTCTGGCTGATCTGCGTATACACGGACGCTGCCTCATCACAACGGCCCGTTGCCAACAACCCCTGGCCCTCCTGGAACAGTTGTAGGAGCCGCCGGTTCACCTGCGACGTGCCAGACACTCCACCGGCTCCCGTGCAGGTCCCGAAGTTCACACACCGCTTCTCCGCCAACGCATACGGCTGTACTCCTGCCCCAGATCCCGCAATGCCCTCCAGTGATCCGGCGTAGAACACCCACGCCTCGTCCCATGCATGCACACCACGGTCGTTGGCCTGCAGGTCGCCTGCCCGGCAGTCGTCAAGCGCGTCTTCCATCTCCAGAATCACGTACATCCACGTGTTGCCGTACTGCGATCCCTTGTTCGCACACTCCGCACGCATCACGTCAGCTGCCTGGGCAAACTCCCCGGTCCCACCGAGGGCTGCCCGCACAAACTCATCAGCATACGTTGCGGACTTGTAGTAGCTCACAAACTGTTGATACAGTGGCGCATCCGCCTTGCCAGCGCTGATCCCTGTGGAGAACCCTGCAAGCGTCCGCAGGCCCTGGCTCTTCTGAGAATGAGCCCCAAGTGTGTAGATGTCCAAGGCCTGGCTCCACTGCGGCGGGGACGCATCCACAAACTTCTCCAACGCGGCCTGATCAAGATCAATGCGACCGTGTTCCGTGACTTTCGTTGCAGCTGCATAACCTGCCAGTGGACCGTGGCAGGGCTCCATGCCTGGATAGTATGCATTCGCATTATTCTCATCCAGAAGGCCCCCCACAGCTGCACAGCTGATCCCCAGGCATCCGTACACTGACTCTGCGGCACGTTTCACAGCCTGGTATCCATCCGCAACTGCCACCGCTGCACTCATGTCCATGTTCCGCCGCACCAATGCTGCTGCACTGGGACTGCATGAATGGATCTGTGGCAACAAGCCGCGTGCAAATGCCCAGCCCTCAGCAATCTCCTTAGGCCCGCTGATGCCGTTGGCAGGGTCCGCCTTGTACGCATACCGCAGCATGCCCTGCATCATCGGCACAGCCATCTGCTGGACAATGCCCGTCACAGTGGTCCGGGCCTCATCGCACAGCCCAGAAGTCAGCTGCCCTCGCAACACCTCAAAGTGCTGCCTCAGCATTTGGTTCACAGTCGCTTCTCCACTGATACCATCCGCACCACTGCACGTCCGGAAGTTCTGACACCGCTTTTCCGCAAGCCTGTAGGGCTGCACACCGGATCCACTGCCATCGCTGCCCTCCAGGGATCCCACGTAGAACGCCCACCCCTCATCCAAGGCATGGACCCCCATGTCGTTGTTGGCAAGCCTTCCGGTCTTGCAGTCAGCAATGGCATCCTCCAGCTCCAGCACCACGTACATCCAGCTGTTCCCATACGCAGACCCCTTGTTGGCACTCTCCTCCCGCATCACGTCAGGCTTGCCAACAAACGGCCCCGTCCCCAGCAGTGCTGCACGGACAAAATCATCTGCATACGTGGTGGAGTCGTAGTAGCGCACAAATTGTTGATACAATGGTGCCGCGGCCTTGATTGCACTGATTGCGGTCGAGAACCCCTGCAACGTGCGCAGTCCGGTGCTCTTGCGCGAGTGCTGGCCCTTCTCATACAGGGCCAGTGCCTTGCCCCATTCAGCAGCTTTCAATAACCTCGCAAACTCCTGCTGGTCTAGATCGATCCGTGCATGCTGCACCACATCCGTCGTCAGCAAGAACGACGCCAGCGTGTACCCACAGGGTGCCATTCCACCGTAGTATTCACCATTTTCTCGCAGGATTCCTCCAACATCTGCGCAGCTGATCCCCATGCATCCGTACACCGACTCCACGGCCTGTTTCACAGCACGGTACCCGTCGGCAACTGGAGTTGCCGCACTGATGTCCATGTTCCGCCGCACCAATGCTGCCGCATTGGCATCGCAGCCATGGATCTGTGGCAACACTCCCCGTGTAAACGCCCAGCCCTCAGCAATCTCCTTGGGGCCGCTGATTCCATTAACAGGGTCCGCTTTGTACGCATACCGCAGCATGCCCTGCATCATCGGCACAGCCATTGTCTGGCTGATCTGCGTATACACGGACGCTGCCTCATCACAACGGCCCGCTGCCAACAACCCCTGGCCCTCCTGGAACAGTTGTAGGAGCCGCCGGTTCACCTGCGACGTGCCAGACACTCCACCGGCTCCCGTGCAGGTCCCGAAGTTCACACATGGTATTGAACTGGCTACATTATGAAGCACCATTAACAGCAGGAGTAGCACCATTAACAGCAGGAGTAGCACCATTAACAGCAGGAGTAGCACCATTAACAGCAGGAGTAGCACCATTAACAGCAGGAGTAGCATCGTTAACAGCAGGAGTAGCATCGTTAACAGCAGGAGTAGCATCGTTAACAGCAGGAGTAGCATCGTTAACAGCTTGAGGCTGACCTTGAGGCTGACCTTGAGGCTGACCTTGAGGCTGAGCAGCAAGAACAGCAAGAGCAGCTTGATTGAGCTGTTCTTCTTTGATATCAAGCTGTTCATTCAACGCTTCGACATGGGTTTTGGAAATAACTAACTCTGATTCCAAGTTGTCGCACACAAATTCTATGTGTTCGATTTGCTGTTTCAGGGATTCTTTCTCCGATACGTGTTGCGTTATAGTCGTATTGAGACACGCATTTGTCGACTGAAGGGCACTGATCTCCTGACTAAAGGCTTCGGTTTGAGCTTCAGAAACTCGAAGCTTCTGTTCAATCTCACTCCAACTATTCTGCAACAGTTGGTTTCGAACAACCAGTTGATTATTGTTCTCGGAAGTTGCATCTAACAAAGATGCGTATAGAGATTTAGGCATCACTGCAGAAGGGATAGCCTGGGGGGCAAGGGTGTTGATGGCTTTGGCGTGTGCGATATTAAAAGATTCCTGGAGACAAGAATTCTCATCAATTGGCACCGTTTGTTCCATCTCCTTGAAGGACTTGGAGTTACGTGAGTGGAATCGGAAACTGTGAGGTTGGGGACTAACATTTTTCATAGTTCCATCGGGTTCGATCACATAATTAAACTCCACAGTCACATGTGTGATAATGTGTTCAGGGGTGTGAACACCTGGGGGAAGGTGTGGAGCACCTGGGGGAAGGTGTGGAGCACCTGGGGGAAGGTGTGGAGCACCTGGGGGAAGGTGTGGAGCACCTGGGGGAAGGTGTGGAGCACCTGGGGGAAGGTGTGGAGCACCTGGGGGAAGGTGTGGAGCACCTGGGGGAAGGTGTGAAGCACCTGGGGGAAGGTGTGGAGCACCTTGGAGAAGGTGTGGAGCACCTTGGAGAAGGTGTGGAGCACCTTGGAGAAGGTGTGGAGCACCTTGGAGAAGGTGTGGAGCACCTTGGAGAAGGTGTGGAGCACCTTGGAGAAGGTGTGGAGCACCTTGGAGAAGGTGTGGAGCACCTGGGGGAAGGTGTGGAGCACCTTGGGGAAGGTGTGGAGAGGCAATAACACCTGGGGAAGATCCGTACTTGCTCTTGAAGAGGTCACTCTTGTAGAACGCGACGAGCTTTTCTGGGGTTGAATACTCAGACGTGTATGCCTTGGTCAGTATATCGAGAGTGTGAATGTTCTTTTTGACTTGAGCAACGGCGTTATCGGGTGTATCGATTGGCCAGTCAAACAAACAGACAACAGATCCCACGATAGATGTGCCATGCACACCTCTGAGGAGAGTACGTTTCTGTGCGGTGTTATACGGAGTATCCTTATTTCTCAGCTTCAAATCGAAGTTAACAGTAGTAGACATGCTTCTGGCTGTTTACGAGAATGAAAGCGAATAATAAGAATAGAGGGGAATGCGGTGGCGTAAAAGGCTTAGAAAGCTTTAAAACGACGAATGCTGAATCCCTATATTGGGATGCATGCACACCACGGTCGTTGGCCTGCAGGTCGCCTGCCCGGCAGTCGTCAAGCGCGTCTTCCATCTCCAGAATCACGTACATCCACGTGTTGCTGTACTGCGATCCCTTGTTCGCACACTCCGCACGCATCACGTCAGCTGCCTGGGCAAACTCCCCGGTCCCACCGAGGGCTGCCCGCACAAACTCATCAGCATACGTTGCGGACTTGTAGTAGCTCACAAACTGTTGATACAGTGGCGCATCCGCCTTGCCAGCGCTGATCCCTGTGGAGAACCCTGCAAGCGTCCGCAGGCCCTGGCTCTTCTGAGAATGAGCCCCAAGTGTGTAGATGTCCAAGGCCTGGCTCCACTGCGGCGGGGACGCATCCACAAACTTCTCCAACGCGGCCTGATCAAGATCAATGCGACCGTGTTCCGTGACGTTCGTTGCAGCTGCATAACCTGCCAGTGGACCGTGGCAGGGCTCCATGCCTGGATAGTATGCATTCGCATTATTCTCATCCAGAAGGCCCCCCACAGCTGCACAGCTGATCCCCAGGCATCCGTACACTGACTCTGCGGCACGTTTCACAGCCTGGTATCCATCCGCAACTGCCACCGCTGCACTCATGTCCATGTTCCGCCGCACCAATGCTGCTGCACTGGGACTGCATGAATGGATCTGTGGCAACAAGCCGCGTGCAAATGCCCAGCCCTCAGCAATCTCCTTAGGCCCGCTGATGCCGTTGGCAGGGTCCGCCTTGTACGCATACCGCAGCATGCCCTGCATCATCGGCACAGCCATCTGCTGGACAATGCCCGTCACAGTGGTCCGGGCCTCATCGCACAGCCCAGAAGTCAGCTGCCCTCGCAACACCTCAAAGTGCTGCCTCAGCATTTGGTTCACAGTCGCTTCTCCACTGATACCATCCGCACCACTGCACATCCGGAAGTTCTGACACCGCTTTTCCGCAAGCCTGTAGGGCTGCACACCGGATCCACTGCCATCGCTGCCCTCCAGGGATCCCACGTAGAACGCCCACCCCTCATCCAAGGCATGGACCCCCATGTCGTTGTTGGCAAGCCTTCCGGTCTTGCAGTCAGCAATGGCATCCTCCAGCTCCAGCACCACGTACATCCAGCTGTTCCCATACGCAGACCCCTTGTTGGCACTCTCCTCCCGCATCACGTCAGGCTTGCCAACAAACGGCCCCGTCCCCAGTAGTGCTGCACGGACAAAATCATCTGCATACGTGGTGGAGTCGTAGTAGCGCACAAATTGTTGATACAATGGTGCCGCGGCCTTGATTGCACTGATTGCGGTCGAGAACCCCTGCAACGTGCGCAGTCCGGTGCTCTTGCGCGAGTGCTGGCCCTTCTCATACAGGGCCAGTGCCTTGCCCCATTCAGCAGCTTTCAACAACCTCGCAAACTCCTGCTGGTCTAGATCGATCCGTGCATGCTGCACCACATCCGTCGTCAGCAAGAACGACGCCAGCGTGTACCCACAGGGTGCCATTCCACCGTAGTATTCACCATTTTCTCGCAGGATTCCTCCAACATCTGCGCAGCTGATCCCCATGCATCCGTACACCGACTCCACGGCCTGTTTCACAGCACGGTACCCGTCGGCAACTGGAGTTGCCGCACTGATGTCCATGTTCCGCCGCACCAATGCTGCCGCATTGGCATCGCAGCCATGGATCTGTGGCAACACTCCCCGTGTAAACGCCCAGCCCTCAGCAATCTCCTTGGGGCCGCTGATTCCATTAACAGGGTCCGCTTTGTACGCATACCGCAGCATGCCCTGCATCATCGGCACAGCCATTGTCTGGCTGATCTGCGTATACACGGACGCTGCCTCATCACAACGGCCCGCTGCCAACAACCCCTGGCCCTCCTGGAACAGTTGTAGGAGCCGCCGGTTCACCTGCGACGTGCCAGACACTCCACCGGCTCCCGTGCAGGTCCCGAAGTTCACACACCGCTTCTCCGCCAACGCATACGGCTGTACTCCTGCCCCAGATCCCGCAATGCCCTCCAGTGATCCGGCGTAGAACACCCACGCCTCGTCCCATGCATGCACACCACGGTCGTTGGCCTGCAGGTCGCCTGCCCGGCAGTCGTCAAGCGCGTCTTCCATCTCCAGAATCACGTACATCCACGTGTTGCCGTACTGCGATCCCTTGTTCGCACACTCCGCACGCATCACGTCAGCTGCCTGGGCAAACTCCCCGGTCCCACCGAGGGCTGCCCGCACAAACTCATCAGCATACGTTGCGGACTTGTAGTAGCTCACAAACTGTTGATACAGTGGCGCATCCGCCTTGCCAGCGCTGATCCCTGTGGAGAACCCTGCAAGCGTCCGCAGGCCCTGGCTCTTCTGAGAATGAGCCCCAAGTGTGTAGATGTCCAAGGCCTGGCTCCACTGCGGCGGGGACGCATCCACAAACTTCTCCAACGCGGCCTGATCAAGATCAATGCGACCGTGTTCCGTGACGTTCGTTGCAGCTGCATAACCTGCCAGTGGACCGTGGCAGGGCTCCATGCCTGGATAGTATGCATTCGCATTATTCTCATCCAGAAGGCCCCCCACAGCTGCACAGCTGATCCCCAGGCATCCGTACACTGACTCTGCGGCACGTTTCACAGCCTGGTATCCATCCGCAACTGCCACCGCTGCACTCATGTCCATGTTCCGCCGCACCAATGCTGCTGCACTGGGACTGCATGAATGGATCTGTGGCAACAAGCCGCGTGCAAATGCCCAGCCCTCAGCAATCTCCTTAGGCCCGCTGATGCCGTTGGCAGGGTCCGCCTTGTACGCATACCGCAGCATGCCCTGCATCATCGGCACAGCCATCTGCTGGACAATGCCCGTCACAGTGGTCCGGGCCTCATCGCACAGCCCAGAAGTCAGCTGCCCTCGCAACACCTCAAAGTGCTGCCTCAGCATTTGGTTCACAGTCGCTTCTCCACTGATACCATCCGCACCACTGCACGTCCGGAAGTTCTGACACCGCTTTTCCGCAAGCCTGTAGGGCTGCACACCGGATCCACTGCCATCGCTGCCCTCCAGGGATCCCACGTAGAACGCCCACCCCTCATCCAAGGCATGGACCCCCATGTCGTTGTTGGCAAGCCTTCCGGTCTTGCAGTCAGCAATGGCATCCTCCAGCTCCAGCACCACGTACATCCAGCTGTTCCCATACGCAGACCCCTTGTTGGCACTCTCCTCCCGCATCACGTCAGGCTTGCCAACAAACGGCCCCGTCCCCAGCAGTGCTGCACGGACAAAATCATCTGCATACGTGGTGGAGTCGTAGTAGCGCACAAATTGTTGATACAATGGTGCCGCGGCCTTGATTGCACTGATTGCGGTCGAGAACCCCTGCAACGTGCGCAGTCCGGTGCTCTTGCGCGAGTGCTGGCCCTTCTCATACAGGGCCAGTGCCTTGCCCCATTCAGCAGCTTTCAATAACCTCGCAAACTCCTGCTGGTCTAGATCGATCCGTGCATGCTGCACCACATCCGTCGTCAGCAAGAACGACACCAGCGTGTACCCACAGGGTGCCATTCCACCGTAGTATTCACCATTTTCTCGCAGGATTCCTCCAACATCTGCGCAGCTGATCCCCATGCATCCGTACACCGACTCCACAGCCTGTTTCACAGCACGGTACCCGTCGGCAACTGGAGTTGCCGCACTGATGTCCATGTTCCGCCGCACCAATGCTGCCGCATTGGCATCGCAGCCATGGATCTGTGGCAACACTCCCCGTGTAAACGCCCAGCCCTCAGCAATCTCCTTGGGGCCGCTGATTCCATTAACAGGGTCCGCTTTGTACGCATACCGCAGCATGCCCTGCATCATCGGCACAGCCATTGTCTGGCTGATCTGCGTATACACGGACGCTGCCTCATCACAACGGCCCGTTGCCAACAACCCCTGGCCCTCCTGGAACAGTTGTAGGAGCCGCCGGTTCACCTGCGACGTGCCAGACACTCCACCGGCTCCCGTGCAGGTCCCGAAGTTCACACACCGCTTCTCCGCCAACGCATACGGCTGTACTCCTGCCCCAGATCCCGCAATGCCCTCCAGTGATCCGGCGTAGAACACCCACGCCTCGTCCCATGCATGCACACCACGGTCGTTGGCCTGCAGGTCGCCTGCCCGGCAGTCATCAAGCGCGTCTTCCATCTCCAGAATCACGTACATCCACGTGTTGCCGTACTGCGATCCCTTGTTCGCACACTCCGCACGCATCACGTCAGCTGCCTGGGCAAACTCCCCGGTCCCACCGAGGGCTGCCCGCACAAACTGATCAGCATACGTTGCAGACTTGTAGTAGCTCACAAACTGTTGATACAGTGGCGCATCCGCCTTGCCAGCGCTGATCCCTGTGGAGAACCCTGCAAGCGTCCGCAGGCCCTGGCTCTTCTGAGAATGAGCCCCAAGTGTGTAGATGTCCAAGGCCTGGCTCCACTGCGGCGGGGACGCATCCACAAACTTCTCCAACGCGGCCTGATCAAGATCAATGCGACCGTGTTCCGTGACGTTCGTTGCAGCTGCATAACCTGCCAGTGGACCGTGGCAGGGCTCCATGCCTGGATAGTATGCATTCGCATTATTCTCATCCAGAAGGCCCCCCACAGCTGCACAGCTGATCCCCAGGCATCCGTACACTGACTCTGCGGCACGTTTCACAGCCTGGTATCCATCCGCAACTGCCACCGCTGCACTCATGTCCATGTTTCGCCGCACCAATGCTGCTGCACTGGGACTGCATGAATGGATCTGTGGCAACAAGCCGCGTGCAAATGCCCAGCCCTCAGCAATCTCCTTAGGCCCGCTGATGCCGTTGGCAGGGTCCGCCTTGTACGCATACCGCAGCATGCCCTGCATCATCGGCACAGCCATCTGCTGGACAATGCCCGTCACAGTGGTCCGGGCCTCATCGCACAGCCCAGAAGTCAGCTGCCCTCGCAACACCTCAAAGTGCTGCCTCAGCATTTGGTTCACAGTCGCTTCTCCACTGATACCATCCGCACCACTGCACGTCCGGAAGTTCTGACACCGCTTTTCCGCAAGCCTGTAGGGCTGCACACCGGATCCACTGCCATCGCTGCCCTCCAGGGATCCCACGTAGAACGCCCACCCCTCATCCAAGGCATGGACCCCCATGTCGTTGTTGGCAAGCCTTCCGGTCTTGCAGTCAGCAATGGCATCCTCCAGCTCCAGCACCACGTACATCCAGCTGTTCCCATACGCAGACCCCTTGTTGGCACTCTCCTCCCGCATCACGTCAGGCTTGCCAACAAACGGCCCCGTCCCCAGCAGTGCTGCACGGACAAAATCATCTGCATACGTGGTGGAGTCGTAGTAGCGCACAAATTGTTGATACAATGGTGCCGCGGCCTTGATTGCACTGATTGCGGTCGAGAACCCCTGCAACGTGCGCAGTCCGGTGCTCTTGCGCGAGTGCTGGCCCTTCTCATACAGGGCCAGTGCCTTGCCCCATTCAGCAGCTTTCAATAACCTCGCAAACTCCTGCTGGTCTAGATCGATCCGTGCATGCTGCACCACATCCGTCGTCAGCAAGAACGACGCCAGCGTGTACCCACAGGGTGCCATTCCACCGTAGTATTCACCATTTTCTCGCAGGATTCCTCCAACATCTGCGCAGCTGATCCCCATGCATCCGTACACCGACTCCACAGCCTGTTTCACAGCACGGTACCCGTCGGCAACTGGAGTTGCCGCACTGATGTCCATGTTCCGCCGCACCAATGCTGCCGCATTGGCATCGCAGTCATGGATCTGTGGCAACACTCCCCGTGTAAACGCCCAGCCCTCAGCAATCTCCTTGGGGCCGCTGATTCCATTAACAGGGTCCGCTTTGTACGCATACCGCAGCATGCCCTGCATCATCGGCACAGCCATTGTCTGGCTGATCTGCGTATACACGGACGCTGCCTCATCACAACGGCCCGTTGCCAACAACCCCTGGCCCTCCTGGAACAGTTGTAGGAGCCGCCGGTTCACCTGCGACGTGCCAGACACTCCACCGGCTCCCGTGCAGGTCCCGAAGTTCACACACCGCTTCTCCGCCAACGCATACGGCTGTACTCCTGCCCCAGATCCCGCAATGCCCTCCAGTGATCCGGCGTAGAACACCCACGCCTCGTCCCATGCATGCACACCACGGTCGTTGGCCTGCAGGTCGCCTGCCCGGCAGTCATCAAGCGCGTCTTCCATCTCCAGAATCACGTACATCCACGTGTTGCCGTACTGCGATCCCTTGTTCGCACACTCCGCACGCATCACGTCAGCTGCCTGGGCAAACTCCCCGGTCCCACCGAGGGCTGCCCGCACAAACTCATCAGCGTACGTTGCGGACTTGTAGTAGCTCACAAACTGTTGATACAGTGGCGCATCCGCCTTGCCAGCGCTGATCCCTGTGGAGAACCCTGCAAGCGTCCGCAGGCCCTGGCTCTTCTGAGAATGAGCCCCAAGTGTGTAGATGTCCAAGGCCTGGCTCCACTGCGGCGGGGACGCATCCACAAACTTCTCCAACGCGGCCTGATCAAGATCAATGCGACCGTGTTCCGTGACGTTCGTTGCAGCTGCATAACCTGCCAGTGGACCGTGGCAGGGCTCCATGCCTGGATAGTATGCATTCGCATTATTCTCATCCAGAAGGCCCCCCACAGCTGCACAGCTGATCCCCAGGCATCCGTACACTGACTCTGCGGCACGTTTCACAGCCTGGTATCCATCCGCAACTGCCACCGCTGCACTCATGTCCATGTTCCGCCGCACCAATGCTGCTGCACTGGGACTGCATGAATGGATCTGTGGCAACAAGCCGCGTGCAAATGCCCAGCCCTCAGCAATCTCCTTAGGCCCGCTGATGCCGTTGGCAGGGTCCGCCTTGTACGCATACCGCAGCATGCCCTGCATCATCGGCACAGCCATCTGCTGGACAATGCCCGTCACAGTGGTCCGGGCCTCATCGCACAGCCCAGAAGTCAGCTGCCCTCGCAACACCTCAAAGTGCTGCCTCAGCATTTGGTTCACAGTCGCTTCTCCACTGATACCATCCGCACCACTGCACGTCCGGAAGTTCTGACACCGCTTTTCCGCAAGCCTGTAGGGCTGCACACCGGATCCACTGCCATCGCTGCCCTCCAGGGATCCCACGTAGAACGCCCACCCCTCATCCAAGGCATGGACCCCCATGTCGTTGTTGGCAAGCCTTCCGGTCTTGCAGTCAGCAATGGCATCCTCCAGCTCCAGCACCACGTACATCCAGCTGTTCCCATACGCAGACCCCTTGTTGGCACTCTCCTCCCGCATCACGTCAGGCTTGCCAACAAACGGCCCCGTCCCCAGTAGTGCTGCACGGACAAAATCATCTGCATACGTGGTGGAGTCGTAGTAGCGCACAAATTGTTGATACAATGGTGCCGCGGCCTTGATTGCACTGATTGCGGTCGAGAACCCCTGCAACGTGCGCAGTCCGGTGCTCTTGCGCGAGTGCTGGCCCTTCTCATACAGGGCCAGTGCCTTGCCCCATTCAGCAGCTTTCAACAACCTCGCAAACTCCTGCTGGTCTAGATCGATCCGTGCATGCTGCACCACATCCGTCGTCAGCAAGAACGACGCCAGCGTGTACCCACAGGGTGCCATTCCACCGTAGTATTCACCATTTTCTCGCAGGATTCCTCCAACATCTGCGCAGCTGATCCCCATGCATCCGTACACCGACTCCACAGCCTGTTTCACAGCACGGTACCCGTCGGCAACTGGAGTTGCCGCACTGATGTCCATGTTCCGCCGCACCAATGCTGCCGCATTGGCATCGCAGCCATGGATCTGTGGCAACACTCCCCGTGTAAACGCCCAGCCCTCAGCAATCTCCTTGGGGCCGCTGATTCCATTAACAGGGTCCGCTTTGTACGCATACCGCAGCATGCCCTGCATCATCGGCACAGCCATTGTCTGGCTGATCTGCGTATACACGGACGCTGCCTCATCACAACGGCCCGCTGCCAACAACCCCTGGCCCTCCTGGAACAGTTGTAGGAGCCGCCGGTTCACCTGCGACGTGCCAGACACTCCACCGGCTCCCGTGCAGGTCCCGAAGTTCACACACCGCTTCTCTGCCAACGCATACGGCTGTACTCCTGCCCCAGATCCCGCAATGCCCTCCAGTGATCCGGCGTAGAACACCCACGCCTCGTCCCATGCATGCACACCACGGTCGTTGGCCTGCAGGTCGCCTGCCCGGCAGTCGTCAAGCGCGTCTTCCATCTCCAGAATCACGTACATCCACGTGTTGCCGTACTGCGATCCCTTGTTCGCACACTCCGCACGCATCACGTCAGCTGCCTGGGCAAACTCCCCGGTCCCACCGAGGGCTGCCCGCACAAACTCATCAGCATACGTTGCGGACTTGTAGTAGCTCACAAACTGTTGATACAGTGGCGCATCCGCCTTGCCAGCGCTGATCCCTGTGGAGAACCCTGCAAGCGTCCGCAGGCCCTGGCTCTTCTGAGAATGAGCCCCAAGTGTGTAGATGTCCAAGGCCTGGCTCCACTGCGGCGGGGACGCATCCACAAACTTCTCCAACGCGGCCTGATCAAGATCAATGCGACCGTGTTCCGTGACGTTCGTTGCAGCTGCATAACCTGCCAGTGGACCGTGGCAGGGCTCCATGCCTGGATAGTATGCATTCGCATTATTCTCATCCAGAAGGCCCCCCACAGCTGCACAGCTGATCCCCAGGCATCCGTACACTGACTCTGCGGCACGTTTCACAGCCTGGTATCCATCCGCAACTGCCACCGCTGTACTCATGTCCATGTTCCGCCGCACCAATGCTGCTGCACTGGGACTGCATGAATGGATCTGTGGCAACAAGCCGCGTGCAAATGCCCAGCCCTCAGCAATCTCCTTAGGCCCGCTGATGCCGTTGGCAGGGTCCGCCTTGTACGCATACCGCAGCATGCCCTGCATCATCGGCACAGCCATCTGCTGGACAATGCCCGTCACAGTGGTCCGGGCCTCATCGCACAGCCCAGAAGTCAGCTGCCCTCGCAACACCTCAAAGTGCTGCCTCAGCATTTGGTTCACAGTCGCTTCTCCGCTGATACCATCCGCACCACTGCACGTCCGGAAGTTCTGACACCGCTTTTCCGCAAGCCTGTAGGGCTGCACACCGGATCCACTGCCATCGCTGCCCTCCAGGGATCCCACGTAGAACGCCCACCCCTCATCCAAGGCATGGACCCCCATGTCGTTGTTGGCAAGCCTTCCGGTCTTGCAGTCAGCAATGGCATCCTCCAGCTCCAGCACCACGTACATCCAGCTGTTCCCATACGCAGACCCCTTGTTGGCACTCTCCTCCCGCATCACGTCAGGCTTGCCAACAAACGGCCCCGTCCCCAGTAGTGCTGCACGGACAAAATCATCTGCATACGTGGTGGAGTCGTAGTAGCGCACAAATTGTTGATACAATGGTGCCGCGGCCTTGATTGCACTGATTGCGGTCGAGAACCCCTGCAACGTGCGCAGTCCGGTGCTCTTGCGCGAGTGCTGGCCCTTCTCATACAGGGCCAGTGCCTTGCCCCATTCAGCAGCTTTCAATAACCTCGCAAACTCCTGCTGGTCTAGATCAATCCGTGCATGCTGCACCACATCCGTCGTCAGCAAGAACGACGCCAGCGTGTACCCACAGGGTGCCATTCCACCGTAGTATTCACCATTTTCTCGCAGGATTCCTCCAACATCTGCGCAGCTGATCCCCATGCATCCGTACACCGACTCCACAGCCTGTTTCACAGCACGGTACCCGTCGGCAACTGGAGTTGCCGCACTGATGTCCATGTTCCGCCGCACCAATGCTGCCGCATTGGCATCGCAGCCATGGATCTGTGGCAACACTCCCCGTGTAAACGCCCAGCCCTCAGCAATCTCCTTGGGGCCGCTGATTCCATTAACAGGGTCCGCTTTGTACGCATACCGCAGCATGCCCTGCATCATCGGCACAGCCATTGTCTGGCTGATCTGCGTATACACGGACGCTGCCTCATCACAACGGCCCGCTGCCAACAACCCCTGGCCCTCCTGGAACAGTTGTAGGAGCCGCCGGTTCACCTGCGACGTGCCAGACACTCCACCGGCTCCCGTGCAGGTCCCGAAGTTCACACACCGCTTCTCCGCCAACGCATACGGCTGTACTCCTGCCCCAGATCCCGCAATGCCCTCCAGTGATCCGGCGTAGAACACCCACGCCTCGTCCCATGCATGCACACCACGGTCGTTGGCCTGCAGGTCGCCTGCCCGGCAGTCGTCAAGCGCGTCTTCCATCTCCAGAATCACGTACATCCACGTGTTGCCGTACTGCGATCCCTTGTTCGCACACTCCGCACGCATCACGTCAGCTGCCTGGGCAAACTCCCCGGTCCCACCGAGGGCTGCCCGCACAAACTCATCAGCGTACGTTGCGGACTTGTAGTAGCTCACAAACTGTTGATACAGTGGCGCATCCGCCTTGCCAGCGCTGATCCCTGTGGAGAACCCTGCAAGCGTCCGCAGGCCCTGGCTCTTCTGAGAATGAGCCCCAAGTGTGTAGATGTCCAAGGCCTGGCTCCACTGCGGCGGGGACGCATCCACAAACTTCTCCAACGCGGCCTGATCAAGATCAATGCGACCGTGTTCCGTGACGTTCGTTGCAGCTGCATAACCTGCCAGTGGACCGTGGCAGGGCTCCATGCCTGGATAGTATGCATTCGCATTATTCTCATCCAGAAGGCCCCCCACAGCTGCACAGCTGATCCCCAGGCATCCGTACACTGACTCTGCGGCACGTTTCACAGCCTGGTATCCATCCGCAACTGCCACCGCTGTACTCATGTCCATGTTCCGCCGCACCAATGCTGCTGCACTGGGACTGCATGAATGGATCTGTGGCAACAAGCCGCGTGCAAATGCCCAGCCCTCAGCAATCTCCTTAGGCCCGCTGATGCCGTTGGCAGGGTCCGCCTTGTACGCATACCGCAGCATGCCCTGCATCATCGGCACAGCCATCTGCTGGACAATGCCCGTCACAGTGGTCCGGGCCTCATCGCACAGCCCAGAAGTCAGCTGCCCTCGCAACACCTCAAAGTGCTGCCTCAGCATTTGGTTCACAGTCGCTTCTCCACTGATACCATCCGCACCACTGCACGTCCGGAAGTTCTGACACCGCTTTTCCGCAAGCCTGTAGGGCTGCACACCGGATCCACTGCCATCGCTGCCCTCCAGGGATCCCACGTAGAACGCCCACCCCTCATCCAAGGCATGGACCCCCATGTCGTTGTTGGCAAGCCTTCCGGTCTTGCAGTCAGCAATGGCATCCTCCAGCTCCAGCACCACGTACATCCAGCTGTTCCCATACGCAGACCCCTTGTTGGCACTCTCCTCCCGCATCACGTCAGGCTTGCCAACAAACGGCCCCGTCCCCAGTAGTGCTGCACGGACAAAATCATCTGCATACGTGGTGGAGTCGTAGTAGCGCACAAATTGTTGATACAATGGTGCCGCGGCCTTGATTGCACTGATTGCGGTCGAGAACCCCTGCAACGTGCGCAGTCCGGTGCTCTTGCGCGAGTGCTGGCCCTTCTCATACAGGGCCAGTGCCTTGCCCCATTCAGCAGCTTTCAATAACCTCGCAAACTCCTGCTGGTCTAGATCGATCCGTGCATGCTGCACCACATCCGTCGTCAGCAAGAACGACGCCAGCGTGTACCCACAGGGTGCCATTCCACCGTAGTATTCACCATTTTCTCGCAGGATTCCTCCAACATCTGCGCAGCTGATCCCCATGCATCCGTACACCGACTCCACAGCCTGTTTCACAGCACGGTACCCGTCGGCAACTGGAGTTGCCGCACTGATGTCCATGTTCCGCCGCACCAATGCTGCCGCATTGGCATCGCAGCCATGGATCTGTGGCAACACTCCCCGTGTAAACGCCCAGCCCTCAGCAATCTCCTTGGGGCCGCTGATTCCATTAACAGGGTCCGCTTTGTACGCATACCGCAGCATGCCCTGCATCATCGGCACAGCCATTGTCTGGCTGATCTGCGTATACACGGACGCTGCCTCATCACAACGGCCCGCTGCCAACAACCCCTGGCCCTCCTGGAACAGTTGTAGGAGCCGCCGGTTCACCTGCGACGTGCCAGACACTCCACCGGCTCCCGTGCAGGTCCCGAAGTTCACACACCGCTTCTCCGCCAACGCATACGGCTGTACTCCTGCCCCAGATCCCGCAATGCCCTCCAGTGATCCGGCGTAGAACACCCACGCCTCGTCCCATGCATGCACACCACGGTCGTTGGCCTGCAGGTCGCCTGCCCGGCAGTCGTCAAGCGCGTCTTCCATCTCCAGAATCACGTACATCCACGTGTTGCCGTACTGCGATCCCTTGTTCGCACACTCCGCACGCATCACGTCAGCTGCCTGGGCAAACTCCCCGGTCCCACCGAGGGCTGCCCGCACAAACTCATCAGCGTACGTTGCGGACTTGTAGTAGCTCACAAACTGTTGATACAGCGGCGCATCCGCCTTGCCAGCGCTGATCCCTGTGGAGAACCCTGCAAGCGTCCGCAGGCCCTGGCTCTTCTGAGAATGAGCCCCAAGTGTGTAGATGTCCAAGGCCTGGCTCCACTGCGGCGGGGACGCATCCACAAACTTCTCCAACGCGGCCTGATCAAGATCAATGCGACCGTGTTCCGTGACGTTCGTTGCAGCTGCATAACCTGCCAGTGGACCGTGGCAGGGCTCCATGCCTGGATAGTATGCATTCGCATTATTCTCATCCAGAAGGCCCCCCACAGCTGCACAGCTGATCCCCAGGCATCCGTACACTGACTCTGCGGCACGTTTCACAGCCTGGTATCCATCCGCAACTGCCACCGCTGCACTCATGTCCATGTTCCGCCGCACCAATGCTGCTGCACTGGGACTGCATGAATGGATCTGTGGCAACAAGCCGCGTGCAAATGCCCAGCCCTCAGCGATCTCCTTAGGCCCGCTGATGCCGTTGGCAGGGTCCGCCTTGTACGCATACCGCAGCATGCCCTGCATCATCGGCACAGCCATCTGCTGGACAATGCCCGTCACAGTGGTCCGGGCCTCATCGCACAGCCCAGAAGTCAGCTGCCCTCGCAACACCTCAAAGTGCTGCCTCAGCATTTGGTTCACAGTCGCTTCTCCACTGATACCATCCGCACCACTGCACGTCCGGAAGTTCTGACACCGCTTTTCCGCAAGCCTGTAGGGCTGCACACCGGATCCACTGCCATCGCTGCCCTCCAGGGATCCCACGTAGAACGCCCACCCCTCATCCAAGGCATGGACCCCCATGTCGTTGTTGGCAAGCCTTCCGGTCTTGCAGTCAGCAATGGCATCCTCCAGCTCCAGCACCACGTACATCCAGCTGTTCCCATACGCAGACCCCTTGTTGGCACTCTCCTCCCGCATCACGTCAGGCTTGCCAACAAACGGCCCCGTCCCCAGTAGTGCTGCACGGACAAAATCATCTGCATACGTGGTGGAGTCGTAGTAGCGCACAAATTGTTGATACAATGGTGCCGCGGCCTTGATTGCACTGATTGCGGTCGAGAACCCCTGCAACGTGCGCAGTCCGGTGCTCTTGCGCGAGTGCTGGCCCTTCTCATACAGGGCCAGTGCCTTGCCCCATTCAGCAGCTTTCAATAACCTCGCAAACTCCTGCTGGTCTAGATCAATCCGTGCATGCTGCACCACATCCGTCGTCAGCAAGAACGACGCCAGCGTGTACCCACAGGGTGCCATTCCACCGTAGTATTCACCATTTTCTCGCAGGATTCCTCCAACATCTGCGCAGCTGATCCCCATGCATCCGTACACCGACTCCACAGCCTGTTTCACAGCACGGTACCCGTCGGCAACTGGAGTTGCCGCACTGATGTCCATGTTCCGCCGCACCAATGCTGCCGCATTGGCATCGCAGCCATGGATCTGTGGCAACACTCCCCGTGTAAACGCCCAGCCCTCAGCAATCTCCTTGGGGCCGCTGATTCCATTAACAGGGTCCGCTTTGTACGCATACCGCAGCATGCCCTGCATCATCGGCACAGCCATTGTCTGGCTGATCTGCGTATACACGGACGCTGCCTCATCACAACGGCCCGCTGCCAACAACCCCTGGCCCTCCTGGAACAGTTGTAGGAGCCGCCGGTTCACCTGCGACGTGCCAGACACTCCACCGGCTCCCGTGCAGGTCCCGAAGTTCACACACCGCTTCTCCGCCAACGCATACGGCTGTACTCCTGCCCCAGATCCCGCAATGCCCTCCAGTGATCCGGCGTAGAACACCCACGCCTCGTCCCATGCATGCACACCACGGTCGTTGGCCTGCAGGTCGCCTGCCCGGCAGTCGTCAAGCGCGTCTTCCATCTCCAGAATCACGTACATCCACGTGTTGCCGTACTGCGATCCCTTGTTCGCACACTCCGCACGCATCACGTCAGCTGCCTGGGCAAACTCCCCGGTCCCACCGAGGGCTGCCCGCACAAACTCATCAGCATACGTTGCGGACTTGTAGTAGCTCACAAACTGTTGATACAGTGGCGCATCCGCCTTGCCAGCGCTGATCCCTGTGGAGAACCCTGCAAGCGTCCGCAGGCCCTGGCTCTTCTGAGAATGAGCCCCAAGTGTGTAGATGTCCAAGGCCTGGCTCCACTGCGGCGGGGACGCATCCACAAACTTCTCCAACGCGGCCTGATCAAGATCAATGCGACCGTGTTCCGTGACGTTCGTTGCAGCTGCATAACCTGCCAGTGGACCGTGGCAGGGCTCCATGCCTGGATAGTATGCATTCGCATTATTCTCATCCAGAAGGCCCCCCACAGCTGCACAGCTGATCCCCAGGCATCCGTACACTGACTCTGCGGCACGTTTCACAGCCTGGTATCCATCCGCAACTGCCACCGCTGCACTCATGTCCATGTTCCGCCGCACCAATGCTGCTGCACTGGGACTGCATGAATGGATCTGTGGCAACAAGCCGCGTGCAAATGCCCAGCCCTCAGCGATCTCCTTAGGCCCGCTGATGCCGTTGGCAGGGTCCGCCTTGTACGCATACCGCAGCATGCCCTGCATCATCGGCACAGCCATCTGCTGGACAATGCCCGTCACAGTGGTCCGGGCCTCATCGCACAGCCCAGAAGTCAGCTGCCCTCGCAACACCTCAAAGTGCTGCCTCAGCATTTGGTTCACAGTCGCTTCTCCACTGATACCATCCGCACCACTGCACGTCCGGAAGTTCTGACACCGCTTTTCCGCAAGCCTGTAGGGCTGCACACCGGATCCACTGCCATCGCTGCCCTCCAGGGATCCCACGTAGAACGCCCACCCCTCATCCAAGGCATGGACCCCCATGTCGTTGTTGGCAAGCCTTCCGGTCTTGCAGTCAGCAATGGCATCCTCCAGCTCCAGCACCACGTACATCCAGCTGTTCCCATACGCAGACCCCTTGTTGGCACTCTCCTCCCGCATCACGTCAGGCTTGCCAACAAACGGCCCCGTCCCCAGTAGTGCTGCACGGACAAAATCATCTGCATACGTGGTGGAGTCGTAGTAGCGCACAAATTGTTGATACAATGGTGCCGCGGCCTTGATTGCACTGATTGCGGTCGAGAACCCCTGCAACGTGCGCAGTCCGGTGCTCTTGCGCGAGTGCTGGCCCTTCTCATACAGGGCCAGTGCCTTGCCCCATTCAGCAGCTTTCAATAACCTCGCAAACTCCTGCTGGTCTAGATCAATCCGTGCATGCTGCACCACATCCGTCGTCAGCAAGAACGACGCCAGCGTGTACCCACAGGGTGCCATTCCACCGTAGTATTCACCATTTTCTCGCAGGATTCCTCCAACATCTGCGCAGCTGATCCCCATGCATCCGTACACCGACTCCACAGCCTGTTTCACAGCACGGTACCCGTCGGCAACTGGAGTTGCCGCACTGATGTCCATGTTCCGCCGCACCAATGCTGCCGCATTGGCATCGCAGCCATGGATCTGTGGCAACACTCCCCGTGTAAACGCCCAGCCCTCAGCAATCTCCTTGGGGCCGCTGATTCCATTAACAGGGTCCGCTTTGTACGCATACCGCAGCATGCCCTGCATCATCGGCACAGCCATTGTCTGGCTGATCTGCGTATACACGGACGCTGCCTCATCACAACGGCCCGCTGCCAACAACCCCTGGCCCTCCTGGAACAGTTGTAGGAGCCGCCGGTTCACCTGCGACGTGCCAGACACTCCACCGGCTCCCGTGCAGGTCCCGAAGTTCACACACCGCTTCTCCGCCAACGCATACGGCTGTACTCCTGCCCCAGATCCCGCAATGCCCTCCAGTGATCCGGCGTAGAACACCCACGCCTCGTCCCATGCATGCACACCACGGTCGTTGGCCTGCAGGTCGCCTGCCCGGCAGTCGTCAAGCGCGTCTTCCATCTCCAGAATCACGTACA
This sequence comes from Eutreptiella sp. 'Long Island Sound 2002', assembly GCA_964036045.1. Lineage (NCBI taxonomy): Eukaryota > Euglenozoa > Euglenophyceae > Eutreptiales > Eutreptiaceae > Eutreptiella > Eutreptiella sp. 'Long Island Sound 2002'. The sequence continues at coordinate 57,391,431 of OZ038386.1, forward strand.
TCCACGTGTTGCCGTACTGCGATCCCTTGTTCGCACACTCCGCACGCATCACGTCAGCTGCCTGGGCAAACTCCCCGGTCCCACCGAGGGCTGCCCGCACAAACTCATCAGCATACGTTGCGGACTTGTAGTAGCTCACAAACTGTTGATACAGCGGCGCATCCGCCTTGCCAGCGCTGATCCCTGTGGAGAACCCTGCAAGCGTCCGCAGGCCCTGGCTCTTCTGAGAATGAGCCCCAAGTGTGTAGATGTCCAAGGCCTGGCTCCACTGCGGCGGGGACGCATCCACAAACTTCTCCAACGCGGCCTGATCAAGATCAATGCGACCGTGTTCCGTGACGTTCGTTGCAGCTGCATAACCTGCCAGTGGACCGTGGCAGGGCTCCATGCCTGGATAGTATGCATTCGCATTATTCTCATCCAGAAGGCCCCCCACAGCTGCACAGCTGATCCCCAGGCATCCGTACACTGACTCTGCGGCACGTTTCACAGCCTGGTATCCATCCGCAACTGCCACCGCTGCACTCATGTCCATGTTCCGCCGCACCAATGCTGCTGCACTGGGACTGCATGAATGGATCTGTGGCAACAAGCCGCGTGCAAATGCCCAGCCCTCAGCGATCTCCTTAGGCCCGCTGATGCCGTTGGCAGGGTCCGCCTTGTACGCATACCGCAGCATGCCCTGCATCATCGGCACAGCCATCTGCTGGACAATGCCCGTCACAGTGGTCCGGGCCTCATCGCACAGCCCAGAAGTCAGCTGCCCTCGCAACACCTCAAAGTGCTGCCTCAGCATTTGGTTCACAGTCGCTTCTCCACTGATACCATCCGCACCACTGCACGTCCGGAAGTTCTGACACCGCTTTTCCGCAAGCCTGTAGGGCTGCACACCGGATCCACTGCCATCGCTGCCCTCCAGGGATCCCACGTAGAACGCCCACCCCTCATCCAAGGCATGGACCCCCATGTCGTTGTTGGCAAGCCTTCCGGTCTTGCAGTCAGCAATGGCATCCTCCAGCTCCAGCACCACGTACATCCAGCTGTTCCCATACGCAGACCCCTTGTTGGCACTCTCCTCCCGCATCACGTCAGGCTTGCCAACAAACGGCCCCGTCCCCAGCAGTGCTGCACGGACAAAATCATCTGCATACGTGGTGGAGTCGTAGTAGCGCACAAATTGTTGATACAATGGTGCCGCGGCCTTGATTGCACTGATTGCGGTCGAGAACCCCTGCAACGTGCGCAGTCCGGTGCTCTTGCGCGAGTGCTGGCCCTTCTCGTACAGGGCCAGTGCCTTGCCCCATTCAGCAGCTTTCAATAACCTCGCAAACTCCTGCTGGTCTAGATCGATCCGTGCATGCTGCACCACATCCGTCGTCAGCAAGAACGACGCCAGCGTGTACCCACAGGGTGCCATTCCACCGTAGTATTCACCATTTTCTCGCAGGATTCCTCCAACATCTGCGCAGCTGATCCCCATGCATCCGTACACCGACTCCACAGCCTGTTTCACAGCACGGTACCCGTCGGTAACTGGAGTTGCCGCACTGATGTCCATGTTCCGCCGCACCAATGCTGCCGCATTGGCATCGCAGCCATGGATCTGTGGCAACACTCCCCGTGTAAACGCCCAGCCCTCAGCAATCTCCTTGGGGCCGCTGATTCCATTAACAGGGTCCGCTTTGTACGCATACCGCAGCATGCCCTGCATCATCGGCACAGCCATTGTCTGGCTGATCTGCGTATACACGGACGCTGCCTCATCACAACGGCCCGCTGCCAACAACCCCTGGCCCTCCTGGAACAGTTGTAGGAGCCGCCGGTTCACCTGCGACGTGCCAGACACTCCACCGGCTCCCGTGCAGGTCCCGAAGTTCACACACCGCTTCTCTGCCAACGCATACGGCTGTACTCCTGCCCCAGATCCCGCAATGCCCTCCAGTGATCCGGCGTAGAACACCCACGCCTCGTCCCATGCATGCACACCACGGTCGTTGGCCTGCAGGTCGCCTGCCCGGCAGTCGTCAAGCGCGTCTTCCATCTCCAGAATCACGTACATCCACGTGTTGCCGTACTGCGATCCCTTGTTCGCACACTCCGCACGCATCACGTCAGCTGCCTGGGCAAACTCCCCGGTCCCACCGAGGGCTGCCCGCACAAACTCATCAGCATACGTTGCGGACTTGTAGTAGCTCACAAACTGTTGATACAGTGGCGCATCCGCCTTGCCAGCGCTGATCCCTGTGGAGAACCCTGCAAGCGTCCGCAGGCCCTGGCTCTTCTGAGAATGAGCCCCAAGTGTGTAGATGTCCAAGGCCTGGCTCCACTGCGGCGGGGACGCATCCACAAACTTCTCCAACGCGGCCTGATCAAGATCAATGCGACCGTGTTCCGTGACGTTCGTTGCAGCTGCATAACCTGCCAGTGGACCGTGGCAGGGCTCCATGCCTGGATAGTATGCATTCGCATTATTCTCATCCAGAAGGCCCCCCACAGCTGCACAGCTGATCCCCAGGCATCCGTACACTGACTCTGCGGCACGTTTCACAGCCTGGTATCCATCCGCAACTGCCACCGCTGTACTCATGTCCATGTTCCGCCGCACCAATGCTGCTGCACTGGGACTGCATGAATGGATCTGTGGCAACAAGCCGCGTGCAAATGCCCAGCCCTCAGCAATCTCCTTAGGCCCGCTGATGCCGTTGGCAGGGTCCGCCTTGTACGCATACCGCAGCATGCCCTGCATCATCGGCACAGCCATCTGCTGGACAATGCCCGTCACAGTGGTCCGGGCCTCATCGCACAGCCCAGAAGTCAGCTGCCCTCGCAACACCTCAAAGTGCTGCCTCAGCATTTGGTTCACAGTCGCTTCTCCGCTGATACCATCCGCACCACTGCACGTCCGGAAGTTCTGACACCGCTTTTCCGCAAGCCTGTAGGGCTGCACACCGGATCCACTGCCATCGCTGCCCTCCAGGGATCCCACGTAGAACGCCCACCCCTCATCCAAGGCATGGACCCCCATGTCGTTGTTGGCAAGCCTTCCGGTCTTGCAGTCAGCAATGGCATCCTCCAGCTCCAGCACCACGTACATCCAGCTGTTCCCATACGCAGACCCCTTGTTGGCACTCTCCTCCCGCATCACGTCAGGCTTGCCAACAAACGGCCCCGTCCCCAGCAGTGCTACACGGACAAAATCATCTGCATACGTGGTGGAGTCGTAGTAGCGCACAAATTGTTGATACAATGGTGCCGCGGCCTTGATTGCACTGATTGCGGTCGAGAACCCCTGCAACGTGCGCAGTCCGGTGCTCTTGCGCGAGTGCTGGCCCTTCTCATACAGGGCCAGTGCCTTGCCCCATTCAGCAGCTTTCAATGACCTCGCAAACTCCTGCTGGTCTAGATCGATCCGTGCATGCTGCACCACATCCGTCGTCAGCAAGAACGACGCCAGCGTGTACCCACAGGGTGCCATTCCACCGTAGTATTCACCATTTTCTCGCAGGATTCCTCCAACATCTGCGCAGCTGATCCCCATGCATCCGTACACCGACTCCACAGCCTGTTTCACAGCACGGTACCCGTCGGCAACTGGAGTTGCCGCACTGATGTCCATGTTCCGCCGCACCAATGCTGCCGCATTGGCATCGCAGCCATGGATCTGTGGCAACACTCCCCGTGTAAACGCCCAGCCCTCAGCAATCTCCTTGGGGCCGCTGATTCCATTAACAGGGTCCGCTTTGTACGCATACCGCAGCATGCCCTGCATCATCGGCACAGCCATTGTCTGGCTGATCTGCGTATACACGGACGCTGCCTCATCACAACGGCCCGCTGCCAACAACCCCTGGCCCTCCTGGAACAGTTGTAGGAGCCGCCGGTTCACCTGCGACGTGCCAGACACTCCACCGGCTCCCGTGCAGGTCCCGAAGTTCACACACCGCTTCTCCGCCAACGCATACGGCTGTACTCCTGCCCCAGATCCCGCAATGCCCTCCAGTGATCCGGCGTAGAACACCCACGCCTCGTCCCATGCATGCACACCACGGTCGTTGGCCTGCAGGTCGCCTGCCCGGCAGTCGTCAAGCGCGTCTTCCATCTCCAGAATCACGTACATCCACGTGTTGCCGTACTGCGATCCCTTGTTCGCACACTCCGCACGCATCACGTCAGCTGCCTGGGCAAACTCCCCGGTCCCACCGAGGGCTGCCCGCACAAACTGATCAGCATACGTTGCAGACTTGTAGTAGCTCACAAACTGTTGATACAGTGGCGCATCCGCCTTGCCAGCGCTGATCCCTGTGGAGAACCCTGCAAGCGTCCGCAGGCCCTGGCTCTTCTGAGAATGAGCCCCAAGTGTGTAGATGTCCAAGGCCTGGCTCCACTGCGGCGGGGACGCATCCACAAACTTCTCCAACGCGGCCTGATCAAGATCAATGCGACCGTGTTCCGTGACGTTCGTTGCAGCTGCATAACCTGCCAGTGGACCGTGGCAGGGCTCCATGCCTGGATAGTATGCATTCGCATTATTCTCATCCAGAAGGCCCCCCACAGCTGCACAGCTGATCCCCAGGCATCCGTACACTGACTCTGCGGCACGTTTCACAGCCTGGTATCCATCCGCAACTGCCACCGCTGCACTCATGTCCATGTTCCGCCGCACCAATGCTGCTGCACTGGGACTGCATGAATGGATCTGTGGCAACAAGCCGCGTGCAAATGCCCAGCCCTCAGCAATCTCCTTAGGCCCGCTGATGCCGTTGGCAGGGTCCGCCTTGTACGCATACCGCAGCATGCCCTGCATCATCGGCACAGCCATCTGCTGGACAATGCCCGTCACAGTGGTCCGGGCCTCATCGCACAGCCCAGAAGTCAGCTGCCCTCGCAACACCTCAAAGTGCTGCCTCAGCATTTGGTTCACAGTCGCTTCTCCACTGATACCATCCGCACCACTGCACGTCCGGAAGTTCTGACACCGCTTTTCCGCAAGCCTGTAGGGCTGCACACCGGATCCACTGCCATCGCTGCCCTCCAGGGATCCCACGTAGAACGCCCACCCCTCATCCAAGGCATGGACCCCCATGTCGTTGTTGGCAAGCCTTCCGGTCTTGCAGTCAGCAATGGCATCCTCCAGCTCCAGCACCACGTACATCCAGCTGTTCCCATACGCAGACCCCTTGTTGGCACTCTCCTCCCGCATCACGTCAGGCTTGCCAACAAACGGCCCCGTCCCCAGCAGTGCTGCACGGACAAAATCATCTGCATACGTGGTGGAGTCGTAGTAGCGCACAAATTGTTGATACAATGGTGCCGCGGCCTTGATTGCACTGATTGCGGTCGAGAACCCCTGCAACGTGCGCAGTCCGGTGCTCTTGCGCGAGTGCTGGCCCTTCTCATACAGGGCCAGTGCCTTGCCCCATTCAGCAGCTTTCAATAACCTCGCAAACTCCTGCTGGTCTAGATCGATCCGTGCATGCTGCACCACATCCGTCGTCAGCAAGAACGACGCCAGCGTGTACCCACAGGGTGCCATTCCACCGTAGTATTCACCATTTTCTCGCAGGATTCCTCCAACATCTGCGCAGCTGATCCCCATGCATCCGTACACCGACTCCACAGCCTGTTTCACAGCACGGTACCCGTCGGCAACTGGAGTTGCCGCACTGATGTCCATGTTCCGCCGCACCAATGCTGCCGCATTGGCATCGCAGCCATGGATCTGTGGCAACACTCCCCGTGTAAACGCCCAGCCCTCAGCAATCTCCTTGGGGCCGCTGATTCCATTAACAGGGTCCGCTTTGTACGCATACCGCAGCATGCCCTGCATCATCGGCACAGCCATTGTCTGGCTGATCTGCGTATACACGGACGCTGCCTCATCACAACGGCCCGCTGCCAACAACCCCTGGCCCTCCTGGAACAGTTGTAGGAGCCGCCGGTTCACCTGCGACGTGCCAGACACTCCACCGGCTCCCGTGCAGGTCCCGAAGTTCACACACCGCTTCTCCGCCAACGCATACGGCTGTACTCCTGCCCCAGATCCCGCAATGCCCTCCAGTGATCCGGCGTAGAACACCCACGCCTCGTCCCATGCATGCACACCACGGTCGTTGGCCTGCAGGTCGCCTGCCCGGCAGTCGTCAAGCGCGTCTTCCATCTCCAGAATCACGTACATCCACGTGTTGCCGTACTGCGATCCCTTGTTCGCACACTCCGCACGCATCACGTCAGCTGCCTGGGCAAACTCCCCGGTCCCACCGAGGGCTGCCCGCACAAACTCATCAGCGTACGTTGCGGACTTGTAGTAGCTCACAAACTGTTGATACAGCGGCGCATCCGCCTTGCCAGCGCTGATCCCTGTGGAGAACCCTGCAAGCGTCCGCAGGCCCTGGCTCTTCTGAGAATGAGCCCCAAGTGTGTAGATGTCCAAGGCCTGGCTCCACTGCGGCGGGGACGCATCCACAAACTTCTCCAACGCGGCCTGATCAAGATCAATGCGACCGTGTTCCGTGACGTTCGTTGCAGCTGCATAACCTGCCAGTGGACCGTGGCAGGGCTCCATGCCTGGATAGTATGCATTCGCATTATTCTCATCCAGAAGGCCCCCCACAGCTGCACAGCTGATCCCCAGGCATCCGTACACTGACTCTGCGGCACGTTTCACAGCCTGGTATCCATCCGCAACTGCCACCGCTGCACTCATGTCCATGTTCCGCCGCACCAATGCTGCTGCACTGGGACTGCATGAATGGATCTGTGGCAACAAGCCGCGTGCAAATGCCCAGCCCTCAGCAATCTCCTTAGGCCCGCTGATGCCGTTGGCAGGGTCCGCCTTGTACGCATACCGCAGCATGCCCTGCATCATCGGCACAGCCATCTGCTGGACAATGCCCGTCACAGTGGTCCGGGCCTCATCGCACAGCCCAGAAGTCAGCTGCCCTCGCAACACCTCAAAGTGCTGCCTCAGCATTTGGTTCACAGTCGCTTCTCCACTGATACCATCCGCACCACTGCACGTCCGGAAGTTCTGACACCGCTTTTCCGCAAGCCTGTAGGGCTGCACACCGGATCCACTGCCATCGCTGCCCTCCAGGGATCCCACGTAGAACGCCCACCCCTCATCCAAGGCATGGACCCCCATGTCGTTGTTGGCAAGCCTTCCGGTCTTGCAGTCAGCAATGGCATCCTCCAGCTCCAGCACCACGTACATCCAGCTGTTCCCATACGCAGACCCCTTGTTGGCACTCTCCTCCCGCATCACGTCAGGCTTGCCAACAAACGGCCCCGTCCCCAGCAGTGCTGCACGGACAAAATCATCTGCATACGTGGTGGAGTCGTAGTAGCGCACAAATTGTTGATACAATGGTGCCGCGGCCTTGATTGCACTGATTGCGGTCGAGAACCCCTGCAACGTGCGCAGTCCGGTGCTCTTGCGCGAGTGCTGGCCCTTCTCATACAGGGCCAGTGCCTTGCCCCATTCAGCAGCTTTCAATAACCTCGCAAACTCCTGCTGGTCTAGATCGATCCGTGCATGCTGCACCACATCCGTCGTCAGCAAGAACGACGCCAGCGTGTACCCACAGGGTGCCATTCCACCGTAGTATTCACCATTTTCTCGCAGGATTCCTCCAACATCTGCGCAGCTGATCCCCATGCATCCGTACACCGACTCCACAGCCTGTTTCACAGCACGGTACCCGTCGGCAACTGGAGTTGCCGCACTGATGTCCATGTTCCGCCGCACCAATGCTGCCGCATTGGCATCGCAGCCATGGATCTGTGGCAACACTCCCCGTGTAAACGCCCAGCCCTCAGCAATCTCCTTGGGGCCGCTGATTCCATTAACAGGGTCCGCTTTGTACGCATACCGCAGCATGCCCTGCATCATCGGCACAGCCATTGTCTGGCTGATCTGCGTATACACGGACGCTGCCTCATCACAACGGCCCGCTGCCAACAACCCCTGGCCCTCCTGGAACAGTTGTAGGAGCCGCCGGTTCACCTGCGACGTGCCAGACACTCCACCGGCTCCCGTGCAGGTCCCGAAGTTCACACACCGCTTCTCCGCCAACGCATACGGCTGTACTCCTGCCCCAGATCCCGCAATGCCCTCCAGTGATCCGGCGTAGAACACCCACGCCTCGTCCCATGCATGCACACCACGGTCGTTGGCCTGCAGGTCGCCTGCCCGGCAGTCGTCAAGCGCGTCTTCCATCTCCAGAATCACGTACATCCACGTGTTGCCGTACTGCGATCCCTTGTTCGCACACTCCGCACGCATCACGTCAGCTGCCTGGGCAAACTCCCCGGTCCCACCGAGGGCTGCCCGCACAAACTCATCAGCATACGTTGCGGACTTGTAGTAGCTCACAAACTGTTGATACAGTGGCGCATCCGCCTTGCCAGCGCTGATCCCTGTGGAGAACCCTGCAAGCGTCCGCAGGCCCTGGCTCTTCTGAGAATGAGCCCCAAGTGTGTAGATGTCCAAGGCCTGGCTCCACTGCGGCGGGGACGCATCCACAAACTTCTCCAACGCGGCCTGATCAAGATCAATGCGACCGTGTTCCGTGACGTTCGTTGCAGCTGCATAACCTGCCAGTGGACCGTGGCAGGGCTCCATGCCTGGATAGTATGCATTCGCATTATTCTCATCCAGAAGGCCCCCCACAGCTGCACAGCTGATCCCCAGGCATCCGTACACTGACTCTGCGGCACGTTTCACAGCCTGGTATCCATCCGCAACTGCCACCGCTGCACTCATGTCCATGTTCCGCCGCACCAATGCTGCTGCACTGGGACTGCATGAATGGATCTGTGGCAACAAGCCGCGTGCAAATGCCCAGCCCTCAGCAATCTCCTTAGGCCCGCTGATGCCGTTGGCAGGGTCCGCCTTGTACGCATACCGCAGCATGCCCTGCATCATCGGCACAGCCATCTGCTGGACAATGCCCGTCACAGTGGTCCGGGCCTCATCGCACAGCCCAGAAGTCAGCTGCCCTCGCAACACCTCAAAGTGCTGCCTCAGCATTTGGTTCACAGTCGCTTCTCCACTGATACCATCCGCACCACTGCACGTCCGGAAGTTCTGACACCGCTTTTCCGCAAGCCTGTAGGGCTGCACACCTGATCCACTGCCATCGCTGCCCTCCAGGGATCCCACGTAGAACGCCCACCCCTCATCCAAGGCATGGACCCCCATGTCGTTGTTGGCAAGCCTTCCGGTCTTGCAGTCAGCAATGGCATCCTCCAGCTCCAGCACCACGTACATCCAGCTGTTCCCATACGCAGACCCCTTGTTGGCACTCTCCTCCCGCATCACGTCAGGCTTGCCAACAAACGGCCCCGTCCCCAGCAGTGCTGCACGGACAAAATCATCTGCATACGTGGTGGAGTCGTAGTAGCGCACAAATTGTTGATACAATGGTGCCGCGGCCTTGATTGCACTGATTGCGGTCGAGAACCCCTGCAACGTGCGCAGTCCGGTGCTCTTGCGCGAGTGCTGGCCCTTCTCATACAGGGCCAGTGCCTTGCCCCATTCAGCAGCTTTCAATAACCTCGCAAACTCCTGCTGGTCTAGATCGATCCGTGCATGCTGCACCACATCCGTCGTCAGCAAGAACGACGCCAGCGTGTACCCACAGGGTGCCATTCCACCGTAGTATTCACCATTTTCTCGCAGGATTCCTCCAACATCTGCGCAGCTGATCCCCATGCATCCGTACACCGACTCCACAGCCTGTTTCACAGCACGGTACCCGTCGGCAACTGGAGTTGCCGCACTGATGTCCATGTTCCGCCGCACCAATGCTGCCGCATTGGCATCGCAGTCATGGATCTGTGGCAACACTCCCCGTGTAAACGCCCAGCCCTCAGCAATCTCCTTGGGGCCGCTGATTCCATTAACAGGGTCCGCTTTGTACGCATACCGCAGCATGCCCTGCATCATCGGCACAGCCATTGTCTGGCTGATCTGCGTATACACGGACGCTGCCTCATCACAACGGCCCGTTGCCAACAACCCCTGGCCCTCCTGGAACAGTTGTAGGAGCCGCCGGTTCACCTGCGACGTGCCAGACACTCCACCGGCTCCCGTGCAGGTCCCGAAGTTCACACACCGCTTCTCCGCCAACGCATACGGCTGTACTCCTGCCCCAGATCCCGCAATGCCCTCCAGTGATCCGGCGTAGAACACCCACGCCTCGTCCCATGCATGCACACCACGGTCGTTGGCCTGCAGGTCGCCTGCCCGGCAGTCATCAAGCGCGTCTTCCATCTCCAGAATCACGTACATCCACGTGTTGCCGTACTGCGATCCCTTGTTCGCACACTCCGCACGCATCACGTCAGCTGCCTGGGCAAACTCCCCGGTCCCACCGAGGGCTGCCCGCACAAACTCATCAGCGTACGTTGCGGACTTGTAGTAGCTCACAAACTGTTGATACAGTGGCGCATCCGCCTTGCCAGCGCTGATCCCTGTGGAGAACCCTGCAAGCGTCCGCAGGCCCTGGCTCTTCTGAGAATGAGCCCCAAGTGTGTAGATGTCCAAGGCCTGGCTCCACTGCGGCGGGGACGCATCCACAAACTTCTCCAACGCGGCCTGATCAAGATCAATGCGACCGTGTTCCGTGACGTTCGTTGCAGCTGCATAACCTGCCAGTGGACCGTGGCAGGGCTCCATGCCTGGATAGTATGCATTCGCATTATTCTCATCCAGAAGGCCCCCCACAGCTGCACAGCTGATCCCCAGGCATCCGTACACTGACTCTGCGGCACGTTTCACAGCCTGGTATCCATCCGCAACTGCCACCGCTGCACTCATGTCCATGTTCCGCCGCACCAATGCTGCTGCACTGGGACTGCATGAATGGATCTGTGGCAACAAGCCGCGTGCAAATGCCCAGCCCTCAGCAATCTCCTTAGGCCCGCTGATGCCGTTGGCAGGGTCCGCCTTGTACGCATACCGCAGCATGCCCTGCATCATCGGCACAGCCATCTGCTGGACAATGCCCGTCACAGTGGTCCGGGCCTCATCGCACAGCCCAGAAGTCAGCTGCCCTCGCAACACCTCAAAGTGCTGCCTCAGCATTTGGTTCACAGTCGCTTCTCCACTGATACCATCCGCACCACTGCACGTCCGGAAGTTCTGACACCGCTTTTCCGCAAGCCTGTAGGGCTGCACACCGGATCCACTGCCATCGCTGCCCTCCAGGGATCCCACGTAGAACGCCCACCCCTCATCCAAGGCATGGACCCCCATGTCGTTGTTGGCAAGCCTTCCGGTCTTGCAGTCAGCAATGGCATCCTCCAGCTCCAGCACCACGTACATCCAGCTGTTCCCATACGCAGACCCCTTGTTGGCACTCTCCTCCCGCATCACGTCAGGCTTGCCAACAAACGGCCCCGTCCCCAGCAGTGCTGCACGGACAAAATCATCTGCATACGTGGTGGAGTCGTAGTAGCGCACAAATTGTTGATACAATGGTGCCGCGGCCTTGATTGCACTGATTGCGGTCGAGAACCCCTGCAACGTGCGCAGTCCGGTGCTCTTGCGCGAGTGCTGGCCCTTCTCATACAGGGCCAGTGCCTTGCCCCATTCAGCAGCTTTCAATAACCTCGCAAACTCCTGCTGGTCTAGATCGATCCGTGCATGCTGCACCACATCCGTCGTCAGCAAGAACGACGCCAGCGTGTACCCACAGGGTGCCATTCCACCGTAGTATTCACCATTTTCTCGCAGGATTCCTCCAACATCTGCGCAGCTGATCCCCATGCATCCGTACACCGACTCCACAGCCTGTTTCACAGCACGGTACCCGTCGGCAACTGGAGTTGCCGCACTGATGTCCATGTTCTGCCGCACCAATGCTGCCGCATTGGCATCGCAGCCATGGATCTGTGGCAACACTCCCCGTGTAAACGCCCAGCCCTCAGCAATCTCCTTGGGGCCGCTGATTCCATTAACAGGGTCCGCTTTGTACGCATACCGCAGCATGCCCTGCATCATCGGCACAGCCATTGTCTGGCTGATCTGCGTATACACGGACGCTGCCTCATCACAAAGGCCCGCTGCCAACAACCCCTGGCCCTCCTGGAACAGTTGTAGGAGCCGCCGGTTCACCTGCGACGTGCCAGACACTCCACCGGCTCCCGTGCAGGTCCCGAAGTTCACACACCGCTTCTCCGCCAACGCATACGGCTGTACTCCTGCCCCAGATCCCGCAATGCCCTCCAGTGATCCGGCGTAGAACACCCACGCCTCGTCCCATGCATGCACACCACGGTCGTTGGCCTGCAGGTCGCCTGCCCGGCAGTCGTCAAGCGCGTCTTCCATCTCCAGAATCACGTACATCCACGTGTTGCCGTACTGCGATCCCTTGTTCGCACACTCCGCACGCATCACGTCAGCTGCCTGGGCAAACTCCCCGGTCCCACCGAGGGCTGCCCGCACAAACTCATCAGCGTACGTTGCGGACTTGTAGTAGCTCACAAACTGTTGATACAGTGGCGCATCCGCCTTGCCAGCGCTGATCCCTGTGGAGAACCCTGCAAGCGTCCGCAGGCCCTGGCTCTTCTGAGAATGAGCCCCAAGTGTGTAGATGTCCAAGGCCTGGCTCCACTGCGGCGGGGACGCATCCACAAACTTCTCCAACGCGGCCTGATCAAGATCAATGCGACCGTGTTCCGTGACGTTCGTTGCAGCTGCATAACCTGCCAGTGGACCGTGGCAGGGCTCCATGCCTGGATAGTATGCATTCGCATTATTCTCATCCAGAAGGCCCCCCACAGCTGCACAGCTGATCCCCAGGCATCCGTACACTGACTCTGCGGCACGTTTCACAGCCTGGTATCCATCCGCAACTGCCACCGCTGCACTCATGTCCATGTTCCGCCGCACCAATGCTGCTGCACTGGGACTGCATGAATGGATCTGTGGCAACAAGCCGCGTGCAAATGCCCAGCCCTCAGCAATCTCCTTAGGCCCGCTGATGCCGTTGGCAGGGTCCGCCTTGTACGCATACCGCAGCATGCCCTGCATCATCGGCACAGCCATCTGCTGGACAATGCCCGTCACAGTGGTCCGGGCCTCATCGCACAGCCCAGAAGTCAGCTGCCCTCGCAACACCTCAAAGTGCTGCCTCAGCATTTGGTTCACAGTCGCTTCTCCGCTGATACCATCCGCACCACTGCACGTCCGGAAGTTCTGACACCGCTTTTCCGCAAGCCTGTAGGGCTGCACACCTGATCCACTGCCATCGCTGCCCTCCAGGGATCCCACGTAGAACGCCCACCCCTCATCCAAGGCATGGACCCCCATGTCGTTGTTGGCAAGCCTTCCCGTCTTGCAGTCAGCAATGGCATCCTCCAGCTCCAGCACCACGTACATCCAGCTGTTCCCATACGCAGACCCCTTGTTGGCACTCTCCTCCCGCATCACGTCAGGCTTGCCAACAAACGGCCCCGTCCCCAGCAGTGCTGCACGGACAAAATCATCTGCATACGTGGTGGAGTCGTAGTAGCGCACAAATTGTTGATACAATGGTGCCGCGGCCTTGATTGCACTGATTGCGGTCGAGAACCCCTGCAACGTGCGCAGTCCGGTGCTCTTGCGCGAGTGCTGGCCCTTCTCATACAGGGCCAGTGCCTTGCCCCATTCAGCAGCTTTCAATGACCTCGCAAACTCCTGCTGGTCAAGATCTATCTCAGCGTGTTCTCGCACGTCTGTTGCAGTGTTGAAACCGGCAAGTTTATCTGCAGCTGCTAGGCACAGAATGCTAGTGCAGAGCAGAAACCGGATTAACCCCAGTATTCTGTTGGGTCGTATCATATCACCTCGTATAAATGCAGACGGACAAAATATGCTGTGAGTGATAAGAGAGGCAGAACACCTTGGGCTTCGTGCTGCACCATTTTCGACCGCGTGTGCAGGTGTGCAACCCGGAGCACGCACGAGTGGACCAGTGCACAAGGGGGTTTGGGGTGTCCTCCTTTTCTTAGCATGTCCAAAAGACGACAAACGACATGTCCCAAAGCTCCGCCTCGAGAGTATGCGCCAAGTTGGTAGACTCTGCGCCTTGGGGCCTTGTTTTCACCGAGGGGACCGAACCTACCAGCAAAGAGATGGCAAATTGGTAGTTGGACTGCGTAGTCCATTCTCACCTGGGCCAAATGGGAACTACCTCGTACGTGTCTCCGCTTCTGGAACACTTCTCATCTATTGTTGAGAACCCGCAGGTATGTTACGGTAACAACAGTCTTCGAGCATGCAGGTGCCTCTGCGAGCGCCGTTAACCGAGCTGCCAAGTTGTCACCGAAAAAGAAGGTACAAAGTAGCTCCCCCTCACGATCTGTGCTACCACTATTATATGCGACTATTATATTTCGAACCACGAGAAGCATTTTGCTGCACTCCGCTGCTGCAACTCTCGTGGGCAAATCCGCCGCCTCTGTCGCGACATGAACGTCTGTACCCCCCCCCCCCTTTGAGTGCCGGGAGTTCTTCCGGTTTCGTCTCTTGGTGCGTTTTGGACAAAATACCTGAAGGCAGGAATCATATTTCTTGCGCTACGCCGCACTTGGTGTTGCCGCTCTGCGAGCGAAAACTTCTCCCGCATTTCGTAGTGACGTGAGCAACTGATGAGGAGCGACAAGGCAGAGATCAGTGGACCTCAGATGGGTCGTTGCCGGGAGATGCTCAGTGGAAATAGCGCAAAGAAATGCTGTGTTATTTCTCATGATGGCACTCACGAAGTGCATCTGAAATTGTAACCACATGACCCAAAACACACTCAAAGACACAATATCGGCGATTTTCGCTCTGTTTGTACCCACAAATGCAATAACCGAAGAGTCAAGACCAGAAATGGATGAATATCACCCTATTTCGCAACTGTTGCCACCCTTGAATATATCCTATTTCCGATAATTCTTGACTGGTTCTGAATAATCCGAATTTTACCCTGTTCCATCTGACTTTCTGTCCAGGGTGACACTATCTTCTGTCGCCTGTGCTAACATTGCGGCCCGCGGCGACGCCGTCTGGCCAAAGACTTGCGGTGGCAACGAGTCCGTTGCCTTGGCTCCTCTTCACTTCCTTCCCTACTGCCAGTCGACATTGGTGAGGTAGCCTCAAGGGCGAAGTTTTCCATTATGGACACCCAGCTTCGCACGAAAGTTCAAAATCTGCCTGGTGCTTGGCCTCGTCTCCTCTCCTTTGCTCTTCACGTCTGTTTGTGGGAATATGATCCGTCGGCGGTACCGAATTCCACTCGCTGAAGTTTTAACACCTATCTTATTTCCTGCATTTTAGTGATTTCCCTTCTGGTGTGGAATATTGTTTTTGAGTCAACTTTATTTCCATGGTACCCTGAGAGGGGTGCTTTTCATTCCTTTTTCTTGTGTCAACTGTTGCGACACATCATGGAGAGGAGTTGAGTGCGAAGGTTGCGCAACTTGTAGAGCGGTCAAGGTCTCATGTTAAAGATGCTTTGGATTCACACAATGTGTGTTACCTACAAGCCATGGAGGATCAACACGCCCTTGATCTATTTCTTCACTTTTGACTCACAAGTTCATGCAAAAGATGCAATGTGTGTTGCCTGCAAGCCATGGAGGATCACCGCGCCTTGAATGGATTTCTTCACTATGGTCGAGAGGTTATTTGGGACATTAGCATCATGGCTAGGTAACCCACTCTTCACCCCTTTTGTGTAAAGAAAACAACTGCTCTCGATTTGAGCAACGGCCATTGGAACATGTTATCTTACCACAAGCTACATTCCTTATGATGAATGCCCTTGCCAAGCCCAAAGCCAAGCCCACTACAAGTGCTCAATCAAGCCTCATTGAGGCGTCAAGCTCATGGAGGAATCCTTCCAGAAGATGTTTGTGTGTGAAGCAAATGGCTACTCAAACTCCGTTTTGTCCCGAATAGTTAAACAATGGTGGTTCGCCTGCGGGGACGCATCCATTTTGTGTCAAATGAGGGAACAACCAAAATATGCCCCGGCTTGGGACCAGACACTTGACAAAGCACAAGAAAAGCAAGGCAATCCAATTAATTTCAACCGAATGGATTGTGGATTCCCTTTTATTGGAGAGTGTGTTGGCCCACGGTGCACACGGTTTTGCTTATGTTCAGTCCGGTGTAGCATCTGGTGCCCCAACTACCTCGAATGCTGCGCTCCATGGATACCACTTGCCCTCTTTGGTCGGACGTTTTGAGGTAGCATGAAAATTAGAAAAGCAAACAAAATCGTCGATGAAAAAGCCAAATGGGAAAGGATAAGGGAAAGTTTCCCATGAAAAGACCCATGACATCTGAAATTGCGGCCCACTTAGCTTCACCCCCAGGGATGCGATTTCACAATGATGACTATGATGGTCGCTATGCAACGATTATGTCATGATCAACAGGGTGCCTCGATCCCTTAGGATGCCAGGCATGCACATCGATTTTCACAAATTCCACGTTTCGATTTGTATGTTGCACCAATGTGACGCGTGGTGAGCATTCAGAAAGGAAATGACTCGGGCTGTGCCCTTTTGCATGCTCTCCAACCATCCGCGATGAAACCCAATTTTCAGCCTACCCTCAGTGTGTATGCTTTGATCAATCACAGCACACATTGTGTGCAGTTGGGATGGGATTGGGATGGATGAACATTCGCAACCGACATGCATGTACAAAGCAATGGTGGCTGGCTAGGTGGATGGCTGGCGTAGGTGGCCGGCTAGGTGGCCGGCTAGGTGGCTGGCTGGCTGGCTAGTGGCCGAAACCCCCCCCCCCTTGCCGGCGCGCCTCCTCTGTCTCTCCCTTGCCTCACAAATCCACGTGTGCATTCGTTTTGAAACCAATCAACGATCGAGTCAATATTTAGCCGAGCACTTTCGAAACCGAGACCCCAAGCTAGGGTCCTGAGGTACATCGGAAGCCGTCCATGCATACCACAGAGATTTGCTAAACGAGGAGGGCGGCATGGTGCGCCAAACCAACCGCGCAATTGGCGGTTGGGGGCACACCTAGCGCTGCCACTCCCCCAAAGGGCCTCCTCCGGAGTCATAGACGCCCCTTTGCGGAGGTCGGGTCGGGTCGGGTCACGAGGGCTAATATGGTGGTTGTACCCACCCGCAAAATATGTTTTGCAGCAATCCAGTCTTCTCGTATCCCCTCTTTGTAACCCTTGCAGCACGTCTTCAGGCACAAGAGAGCATGATCATATTCACATGCAAACAATTGCTTTCCGTGCGCAAGGGTGAGTGACAACACTTGTGCAGGCAAACTAGCATTTGGCATATTTAGTGCCTGTTTGTCTATTTGTGCGTGTGCTCTATCATTCCAGGCGCTGGTAAACAACCCATACCAAAGTCTGCAATTGTACAAAATGCACTTTTTCTGCAAGAATGAATTAAATGAACCTACAAATGCACAAAATCAATGTTGTGCAAGCTTGCATTGGGCGGGTTCCGGTCAGTGGGGGGGAGGGGGGGGGGGGGGGCTCCAGCCGCCCAGCCACCCAGCCGCCCAGCCACCCAGCCGCCCAACCGTCTAGCCACCATATTGTGTTGGGCCTTGCACTTTTGCATTTTGCCTCTTTGCCTTTGCTCTCAAGATTACATGATGATGATGTGTCTCTGCAGCAGGTATTGGTACAATTTCCATGCACCTACGTTTGTCATGTTTGTGTAATTAGGTAATTAGGTAATTAGGTAATTAGGTAATTAGTTGCATTATGCATCGGGATGTGGTTATGGGATGTTTGGTCCAGTTGCACAATCACCAACACAACTGCCGTTGCAGTGTGTTGTAGCGTCCCCGTGTCCGACTAAGGTCGGCGAGCATGCATGGAGCTGCCCCAGTGCATGTGTTTTTTAGATAGGAAAAAATGTGTGAACTTGTTGGCATCTTTGCACAACAAATTCACATGCGTCGACAGGAGCGGGGATGTAGAATGGCCGAGCCCCATGGCGCGTTGGGGTTTAAAGACGGGACGCGCCACCATTCGCAAACCAGCCTTACTGGCACTGGAAAGCATGCCGCAATGCAACATGTCACGCGTGGTTTGCGGCACTTGTGTCAAGTGATGCGGACGGAAATTAGCCCGGATCATTTCCGCCATCCAAACAATGAGGTGCCCCATTTCCCTGGCACAATCGGTAGTTGGGACACATTCCCAATTCGTGTTTTTTCCGGCCGTGGCCGATATCAGCCCAAGTCAGGGTTTTGCTTAATGTCCGTCCTACCCTACCCTGGGGGGGGGGTGGGTGGGTGGGTCTGGCAGAATTTCAGGGTGGGTGGGTGTCCAACCCCCCCCCCCCCAAAGGGTAGGGTGGGACTTTGTGGGGGCCTTGGGTCTATTGAGCCAGTGCCACTTCTTTCTTTCTTCTGTTGCAGGTTCCGTGTAACATGTTTACGGTGTATTTACCTGTCATTGCATGTCACGTGTGCATGCCCCACTCCCATAAAGGGGCTAGGATTCTTTGTGCTTTGTGTTGGCTGCGGAGGGGGTAACGCTAGAACCCCACAGTTCTTGTCTCTGCCCCACGCCCATAAAGACGCGTGGCACGTAGCGACCGCGGCTCTGCAAAAAAGAAAGAGACAGAAAAAGAGACAAGGGGGAAGAAGCGGAAGCACTCCGATGTCATTCACATCGATGTTTCAGACAGTGACGCTTCAGCCTCGTCCTCCAGCTGTAATCTGGTTTCATCCTCTGAGTCGAGCAGTGATGATGACAATTAGACTGACATGATGGTTGTTCACCTCTGTGAAAAACTTGGTCTTCTGTATTGCATGTCTCAGTTGGGTAGCTGGGTGGGTGGGTGGGTGGGTGGGTGTCAGACCCCCCCCCCCCCCTGGGGGGGGGTGGGACATTTGTCGGGCTGTGGGTATGCCAAAATTCTGGGTGGGTGGGTCCCTGAATTAACCCCCCCCCCCCCCCTAGGGTGGCTAAGCAAAACACTGGCCCAAGTACAAGAATGCAGTGGTGAAATTCCAGGGAATTACCACTCACATGGGCTTGTTTGCGTATGTGTCCGGACCCCATCCGGGGCAAATGTCCGACACCACGTTGGCGCGAAAATATCGCCCGTTGCTGCGTGCTTCGGACATGTTACTCGCCGACTTGGCGTATTTGTCCGTCCCAAATTGCCTTCCCCCGGTGAAAAAGCCACAAGGTGGTGACATCACATGATATTGAGCATGGGAGGGAGGGTGGTCATTTCGCACTTCAAAAGAGGCCACACAACCTAGTAGCCCCAAATGCAGTAGCACATATAGCCACAAGTCAAAAGGGGTTGGCTTGCACCCCTAGGGACCCCAAGTGTGGCCGTTTTTTCTTCGTTTTCCTTGATTTTGGCCAAATTTCCCCCCCAGCCATTTTTGGCCAGCCGTGGCCAGCCACGGGGGGGGAGGGGGGGAGGGGGGGGGGGGGAGGGGGGGTCCAACCCGCCCAGCCGCGGCTAGCCGCGGCTAGGAACACCCCCATTGTGTTGTAATGGAGCACATACACAACCGCAATTGGGAAATGTCGCATCAATTGTTCAACATCGGTTGTCTACATCACACGAAGGCAAGGAACCTGATTCACAATTGGGCTCCGTCTTCTTGGAGGCTGCGACCAACGGCCTGTCCCTCACTAGCCTCCTTGGACTAGGGCTGGCGGTGTAACACAAAGTCTTTGCTGCAACCCGCACCTCTTGAGGGAGCATCTCTCTCCACCTTTGCAAGTATGAGGCGGTGCAATCTCCACGATCATGTGTTTCGTCCGAGGATTGTGCTTTGTTCGGTGCGTACTTGCCCGTGATCCACCATTAAGCATAGCATACTAAAGCTATTTGCGTGCCTAGTGCAATCAGCCTGACCTTGGGCCACCAGAACATCCTGTCTACTGTTGCATTGTTTGTTTGCACTAGCCTCATGGGCATGGCCGTGTTTGTCTGAGGAGTTTTTGTACTTGTGCTCGCCCCTTGCAGCCATCAGGCTTTCATCCCACTTACAAGCATCGTGGTCAAACTTTGAAGCACCAGACAATACCACACGACTGCACTACTGATGTCACTTGTCTCAATTGTTGTTGCACTGCAAAAAAAAAAGAGCAAGCCTAGCTGCCCGGTCGCTTGGCTGAGATGTTGATCAGCTAAGGTGGCCTTGAGTCAGTCTGCATTAAGCCCCCACACTTTGCATGGCGCTTTACACTTGTCGTAGCCGCAGATGTGCTTCCCACATTGCAATGAATGCATTCCATGCACCCTATTTCAGACCCTACCATGCTCAATTGATTTTGGCTGAGGAGTTGGTGCTTGTTTGCCTGTTGGAGTAGTTGTTATTTGCAGAAGCCACAGCTGTAGCCGTCCAAGTTGCATCGGGGGCTCCTCGTTGAGGGGCAACCGTATGCATAAGATTGGGATGGCGCACAATGTTTTCTCCGTTTTCTCTTCCTTCTTCATGAATCCAATGGTTGCCTCCAATGACTTCAATTGCTTGGAAAGGGCACAGGTGGATGCTAAACCGAAAACACTATGATCATTGTGGGCATCATGGTCATCATCATCATCATCGTCATCAACATCATTCTGGCGTGTTGAGCGGGTGCGCTGTGGTGAAAGGCTGCATCAAATTGGATGTGTATCTGTTTGCCTCACCGCCCTTGCTCTCAAGATCTCAAGATGATGTCACTGATCCATGGAGTGTGTGCACATGCATCGGGATGGGTTTTGGGTTGTTTGCTCGTGTGGGAATCCGGACCTAGTGGTCCAGTTGCACAATCACCAACACAATTGTCGTTGCATTGTGTTGTAGCGTCCCCGTGTCCAACTAACGTTGGCAAGCATGCATGGACATTTTTTCCGACCTGACCTGTTTTGTCTGTGCCTTGTCTGACAGTGTACCACAGGTGCCTGCATGTTCTCAGGTGATACCTACAGTGCACAGCGTACATGATTGTTGGTGAATAAATGTTTAAAAGCGTGGTGGACACGAAAGGTGAGGGCCGAGAAGGGGAGTGGGGTGCAAGGGCAACCAGAAAACTGAGTGAGAGTCATGGGCGTTTGGACATTGGCCTGCACCTTTTCCCGTCTCAGCCTATGGTCCGGTGAGCAGTGTTTGCCTTTGTCTCGCTTTTTGCTTGCTCCTAGTGCATGCAATTTTTAAATGGGACAAAATGTGTGATTTTGTTGGCATGCCCAACAAATTCACACATGTCGACAGGACCGGGGCTGTAGAATGGCCGAGCCAGCCGCGTTGGGGTCCCAAGATGGGACGCGGACCACTCACACTTGCCACAATCATATAGAGAGGCCAAAACTTGTTTTTCTTGGATGGTGCTTAATTAGGTGTTTGTTATAATTATGTGTTTTGTTTTATGTTCAGTGCATGCGCATGCCCCTTTCCTTTGTGTAGTGTGCTTTGCTGTTTGCGATATGTCTGAACCATCTCCGGAGTATGGCCCTGATTTTTGGGTCAAAGCTTGTGGGGGAAAATACCTCGTTACTTCCAAGATCGGGGTTCATTGGACTCTTGCCGAACTAATATACGACAAATATTGCCGTCCCAATGTTGATATCACCCGTGAGCACTTGTACTACATTCTCGCGTGGTTGAAGCAAGCACCCACGTACCGATTCATTCAAAGCATTTGCCCGAGCAATGTTTCCCCCCATTGCAAATGTGGCAAAGGTGCAAGCGGCTGCCACTACGGTTTGCAAGCGGTACGATCGGCATCGGAAAAAGGGCGCGGCGCCTGCGTTGGCTCTCGCGACGGAATGTGGCTACCCTTTCGTTGCTAGCCCCGCTAGCTCTGCAAGCCCTGCAAGCTCTGCAAGCCCCACATGTACATGTCAAAATGTGAGAAAACTTTCAAGACCGCCCAAGGGCTTGTGGGGCACCTTCCGACATGTAACCCCCCAAGCCAAGATTCTAAGGGGCATACAAATGTGAAGTGTCCCAAGTGTGAGAAAGTTTTCAAGACCCCTCAAGGCGTTACTGGCCACCTTCCACCATGTAACCCCAAAAGCCCCCATACCCCGCAACCCAGTGGTCGTCCAAAGAAAGCACAAAAAGTTGACGTAAAGTCAAGTGTCGGTGCTTGGGTTGTTGCAAGCGCCAAAAGTTTGTGCACTACATCCTTTGTATTGCCTGCCTACCGGTGGGAGCCAAGCTGAAGAGTCCCTAGCCGAAGTGTGCAAGTAGGAATTAGACAACTTTTTTTCCACCTTGATGCAGCTGGCGGATTGCAACCGCGTAATGGAAGGTGTTTTGTGATTTGCCCCCTTTGTGTTTGCACACCTACCTAACCTGTCGGCGGGTCCATAGTGGGTTGATGGGTGTTCTCTCCACTTTCCTGCACTCACTGTACAATATAAAAGTGGGGACCACATGGTAGTGTAGTCCAGCTCTGTGAGTGCGAGTTTGACAGCTCAGCACCACTTTTCATGTTGAGGAAAGGAGTGGTACTCAGCCTGCAGTCAGAACTCAGGCCTGATTTTGAGTGGCAGCGGTGGCTGCCTGTGACATCGCCCAATGCTAGAGAGGTACTAAGGTCAACCTTCCCTTCCCTCCTGCATAAAAGTTTGCTTTACTGCTGCAGCACCCAGGGCCTAATTGCAAATGTAAGGTCCCTGATTTGGGGTGCAGGGTGGCACTGCTACCCTAGTGACTAGTGGAAAAAGTCAGTGAAGGGTTTTCTGTGTGAGCTGGCGCTGACCAGCACCATAAGCTTTGCGGACGTGGACCGATGGTTTCTAGAAGGAAAAGAATTTAAAGCCAGAGTTACAAAGGATACATGACGTATAGGGTCGTGTCGTGTCATAGGGCATGCCGGCGGCGTGTGTGGTGACCGTCAGCACGCAGACAGGACCTGACAGCCCCACCTACTGCGGGAGGGATAGTGTGGGGGCCAGGGACCATTACCCTGTGAGTTATGTTTTTAAGCTCCCAAAGTCCGTGAACGGAGAAACACACAAGCGCCAGGGTATGTACCTAATTAGAAATGATTTAAGCAAGCTTTTGTGACAGCACCGCGAAAGGGATGGGTTGAGAAGAAGTAATACACACCAAACTTTCTGCATGTGTATGCCATGGCATGTCCAGTGGATTTGTTGCACAAACATGCACCCTATTTCGGACCCTACCACGTTCAATACTATTGATTTTTGCTGAGGAGTTGGTGCCTGTTGTGCTTTGCTGAAGTAGTTGTCAAAGAGTATGCAAAAAGAATCGTGGCAGGTGAGTATGATGAAGTTGATAATGATGGTGGTGTGATAGACGAGGATCCTTTGGGCAATGATGATGGTGATTGGATGTTTGATGGCAATGGATCGGAAGTGGAAGTGGACGAGGATGACAATGTGGAGGTGGAAGTCAGTGGATTGGATAGTGGGTTGGAAGTCGGGGCCTTGGATAGTGGGTTGGAAGTCGGGGCCTTGGAGAGTGAGTTTGAAGAGTGGGCCTTGGATGGTGTGGTGCAAGCAGAGCCCTTGAATAGTGCATTGCAAGCGGGGGGGCTCGGATAGTGGGTCAGGAGCGAGGGTTGACCCCATCCGTCCTATGACACCGCAACCTTTCCGATCTGTTGCAGGCGAACAATGTCGTCCTCAAACTCCTCTGTTTGAGACCTGGCACACCCCTTCTTTTTCTTTGCGTACGGATTTTTGTCGGTTTTTCCGGCACCAAAAATTGGAGTATTAGTGGCCTTTGCCCGAATGTCGGTTTGAAGGTCACATGCAGGAGAATTGGGGTGGGGAAAGTAGCCTGAGTTGGGGTGTGCCTTCCACTCTTTGATAAAATTTTTGGCCGCCGCGGTGGCCTTGGGGGTGTCCGTCTCTCTCCGGGGGTTTCTAGAGGACGATGCTAGGCAAAAGGCGGCACAGTAAAGCAAAGAAAACCTTCTTCAGCAGGACATGTTCCCGAAAGGCTAAAAGGGGTCAGAGGACCACGTTACCTTCAATCCATCCTTTTTGAATAATGGGTTAGGGGCAAGGAACAGGCACATGAAAAACAGGCCAAGATAACCAAGGTGCGGGCGGTGGATAAATTTTTGATTGGGACGATTCTCACATACGTTGACAATGAGAAAGTTTACCTTGCAGAGACCATGCGGACTGTTGCTGGTCACCTAACCTTTCAGGTAAGGAACTTGCTGCGGCATTCCAAACCATTCCAGGCTCCTTGATTTGCGAATGGGATGGGGGAAACAAAACAATTCCTTTTGCAAATGTGGTGCATGATGACATGCCCGTTTCCCATGACAAGCATCAAGGGTACTTTGTTCTGACCCAGAAGGTGTATGACTTTGTGTTGGGTTACATGTTGCGGAATGAGGAGTTGGAGACGTAAGCGTTCTTTGGAAAGGTGCCTTGGGATATATAATGCAATATGGATGGTATATATGTCGGATTGAAGACAATTGTGTACTTTGAGGTATTGGAGGCAACCCCTTTACATCGGTAACACGAACATTTGTAGTTGAACATTCATCTGATGCGGTGATTCTATGTTTTGTGTTTTTGATCTTTATGGGAGGTTCCGAAGGCAAGGCAACTTGGAGTATGAGGTAAGGGTGTTATTGAAAGGTGGCTAACCCCCCCCACCCTTGTAAACCCATATCCATACCCATACCATGCGTGAGAAGAGGCGGTATAGTGGTGCACTACGTATTTTGGCTGTTTTCCGGGGGCGCGCCAGCCAGCCAGCCAGCCAGCCAGAGGGGGGGGGGGGGGTCCAAAGCCTCCCAGCCACCCAGCTGCGGCTAGGCGCACTTTCAGGGACGCTAGCAGGAGGAACACTTAGGACACTTTCAGTGAGTTCATGTGTAATCCAAGCCAGGTTTGGGGCCGGGTGGATCTCCTTTTTTGATGCCTTGCGGTGGCTTTTGTTTGTGGGCATGCCTTGCACACATTTTTATGATGTTCGCCTTGTAAGATCGGAAGTGCCCATAACGTACTTCCTTTGCTGTGCGCATGTCTGTACATATGACCCAAGCATTTGCTGCAGGTGTGCAGCTTGCGTGGCACCTTTCTTTGACGGCCAGAAGTAGTGCTGAAGCAGGTGAAAGGCGTGGGTGTGTGTGTGGTGGGCAGTGCAATCAGCACAAGGGCTGCAGGGCGCTCAAGAGGGGGCCATGTCTTGCACTCCGCAACTCTTGGTCTCTTTTGAACGCTAGGTCTTCCCTTGTTTTGGCACTTAGCCTAGGCCGGCCATTGACGAGTCTGCTTTGTTTTGCTGCGCTAACTTGCCCATGACCGTTGCTTGTTTTGCGGAAGGTGAGGGGAGGCGAGACAGTCTAGTGCGTGTGGATGGGTAAAACACCACGTGAGAGTCTTCATGTGATTTGGTGCTGTTCACATGTGCTATGCCATGGGCTACCATGTGTTGAAGTGGAGGTTCAAGACTACGACACGGTTTGTGACACAACACTGCGCAATAGCCAGACTTGTGACCTTCCTACTTCCCAATCGTTTTTACGAAGTGGTTGTTGCTGGCGAGCTTTTTGCTGCGTGTTTGATCTTCCCCATATTTGTTGTCTTGAGACATGGTTGTCACAGCCTCCGTTGCATTGGTGAGGGGAGCTTATTTCGTTGTGTGCTTTGCTTTGCTTTGTGTGTGCAAGGAGGTTGGTGTTTATAGTAGATTAGAGTTGTTGGCACGATAAAGTGTCCCATACCGGGGGGTTGGGTAGTCAATGGTTGAGGCGTGCTTTGGTAAGGAGGCCACCCTCTTTTGCTCTTGGCAGTCGGAGATGCCGAATGCACAAGACACGCTTGTGCCGGTTTTTGTAGATTCAGTGCCGGTCTACAGTCGCGAGTGTGACACGGCCAATTTCCAGGTGCTTCTTGTATCTCCCTAACTCGCAAGCACACCAGCCGCTGCACCACATGTTGACTCAATTGCAGACTGGTTATTAAGGCAAGGTGGATATTCATTATGGAGTATGAATGCTGGGGAACTTGTGTGTGGGGGGGGGGGGAGCACACTCCGATTCTCATGGCTTGGCTTTGGTTGTATGGGAGGCCTCTTCGCGGTCGTGGTAGAGTGGGCATGACGAGAGCTGTGCTGCTGCAAACACACAAAAAGCGCAAAATATGAACGGAAACAGACTGAAGACCCAACGCCACACTGTGGTGGAGAAAGCATTAATTAAGTGTCTTGGGCCTCGTTTTTATGCAATAATGATTGATGCCATTGGGCTATTCTTGCCAATGATTCCATGGCTTGCAAGGTGAAAAACTGCGGATGTTCGGTCGTACGCTTCTGGATGGGGTTTGGCGCTGCGCCTCCACTAACCATTTTCTATTTGCTGCAGTGTAGCATGCGCATTTGTGTGCATGTGCACCGTGTCGCACCTTCTTGTAGTTTGTAGTAGTGGTGTTGGTCAACAAACACATGTGGAACATCCTGTTCTGTATCAAGGATCCCCGTTCAGCTCAGTTGTGTGGGGGAGGGGGTGGGGGGTCCAGAAATGAGTCCAGTTGGCTCATTGCTGAGGCACTCGCTGCCTGAAGATGGGCGCTTGCAGTCAGCCCTTCGCACTTCTGTGCAAATAAAATGTAGCTCAAGCCTTCCTTGCAGCTGGCTCGGCGGTAGGTGATTGACCAGCGCCGCAGGCTTAGTACTGCCGTAGAGTTGCAAAAAGGCTCCTGCCATGTTTGTGTTGCATCTATTGCCCCCTACCGCAACTCCCAAAGTCACGCCTTATCACAGGTCCCTCTATTGCCTCCCAGATGTACATACCTGTGCCCTTCCTCGGTATAAGCCCCTAACCTCCCAATCGCAGTAGCGTCCAGGACTTGAAAAGGAAGATGCCTTCCTCGGTATAATTGCGATTGGCACCAGCGCCATGTGGTCGGCAGCCTGCGGGCCTGCAATTCAAGTGAGGGACCCTTCAAGGGGGGTCTAGCCTGTTTCCACAGCGCGCAAACCCGGAGCAGTGGGATGGGGTGGGCAGGACAGGATGTTCCACATGTGGCAAGGGTGTCTAACTAATGGTCCAATGTCTGACATCCGCATATGCAGTGAGA
This sequence comes from Eutreptiella sp. 'Long Island Sound 2002', assembly GCA_964036045.1. NCBI lineage: Eukaryota > Euglenozoa > Euglenophyceae > Eutreptiales > Eutreptiaceae > Eutreptiella > Eutreptiella sp. 'Long Island Sound 2002'. The sequence goes on from OZ038386.1 coordinate 57,418,440, forward strand.
CTGCCACGTGCAACTTAACTTGAAGAGAAAGGAAATTCTTCGGGGGATGTTTCCATCTTGCATCCTCGTTGTGTCAAGGCCTGCACCTGCCTAAAAACCACCAAACAACAAAGGCTGCTTTGGCGTCCGTAGTGGTGTGAGCTTCCCTGTCCTCCAGCCTTTTGTAGACTGTTGTCATGGGGTCGGTCCCAGGAAGGGTGATGGTGGTAGTCGCTTTGGTTGCCTACAGTATGCTTGCCACAATCTCGTAGGCCGTCAGGGTGTCATCCTCGCCATCTGGATAGAAAGGGTCGGAATGCTTGATGCACTGGACGGCTTCAGAACCGGGAGTGTGGGGCTTCTTGGCGGAGTCAGCTAGCCACCTACCTGTGTGCTGGTAGGGGCATGGCTTCCCTATTCCTCATCTTTAGCCTCCTTCGCAGAATTCATCCTCTGTTCCTCACACGATCCCTCTTCAACGACCTGCTCGCAGTCGGATGATACGTTCAGTGTCAGTTCCTCATTGTTCTCGTCAGTTCCTCATTGTCTTCGCGGACATTCACCGAGCCGGACTGCTTTGTTTGGTTGTCCTTTTCGTTTGTGTTCCCTTTGGCTCCGCGCAAGCCTTGGGATTGGCTTTGATTCACTCACGGTTGACATGCTGGCAGCGTGATTGTATTCGGCTGTCGCTGAGGAATGCCTGGGGCCATAGTGGCCAGTGGTCTGCGCTCGATTTGAGCATCCGCTTTCACTCTCCACGTCGGCTATATTTGGGTGGCAGTTTGCCGATTTTGAAAGTCCTGATTCAGAGCAGTTTTCTGCTCTTCTCTCCTGAATCTGCCACCATCATTGCTTTCAAGCCTCCCTCCTTGACACAGTGAGCCCTCTTAACTTCCCACCGCTCAACACATGCATCAGTTTGTGCCTCTTTACCTGCAGGGGTCCTTGGCCCCAGGCTTCTGGTGGACCCTCCGCCGGGCGGTGCTGCCGGCCCCCCGCCCCCACAGCCCGGCCAAGGGCAGCCCTGCGCCGATGCACCGCCCACTCCGGCTCACAGCCCCCCCCTCAGTGCACCGACCTCCCCAACCACTGCTCTCTGCCAAAGAGAAGGGGCACACCCGCTGCTCGGCGCTCCAGTTCCTCTCTGAACTGGACCTCCAACGTGAAGTCCTTGGCAGGGGCTGCAGGGGCCAGGTGGTGTGGGGGGGTTTCCTGCACGGCAGGTGAGCCAGAACGCCCAGGAATAAACACGCACTGCCTAACTGGCAAGTTGCAGGCATCGTTGCTGCGGGCACCCCTCGCTGCTTGTGACACATCCTGTACACCTCAAGACTTTTTCTTGAAGTTTGGACTCTGGACCGTCCTTTAAGGACCACTCCCTGGGCCGGAGGTTACTGCCATTGCGATCAGTTGACCGCCAGCGGCCAACGACGGGGTGAAGGCTCATGTGTCTTACCAATGACAAACGCTCGACGGATACGAGATGATTTGCAATTTTGGCGGGTGTAGTGCCCGGGTGCCTTCCGGTGGTGTGCTTGTCGGGTGAGGTGGCCATTCACTGTTTTTGTACTTTTGCATTAAGGACCCCCTGCATGTGCGTGCCCTGGCCCCCGCCTCGCATTCGCGTGCCCCAGACTGTGCATGTGAGCTCGGCCCCTTCCGTTCCGTGCAGTTCACCTACATTCGAGACTTGGTCGGTGCCGACGCCGAGCCGCTGCCCATCGCCGCTGTGGGCTGCAGCTGTTGCATTTCGTGCGCATCCCCAGCCATGATGCAGGACTGCGTTTGCCTGCAGCGCACGCCTTTAGGTCTGTTCGTGAGGGGTGCAGGACCGGGGGGGAGTGCTGTCCCAGGGATGGTTGTGGGTTCGGACGCCCTGAGTCTGCGGTCGGCAGTTTGTGCTCATGGTACTTGGGAAGTGGAAAAGTCTTCTGTGGGGATGGGTGTCATTCAAGCCTCCCAAGGCAGAGGGGAGGCTTGGTACACGCAATCAACAGGCCGCACAACGCCAACAACGCCCAGGGGCTCAAGAGCGCCGCCGGTTGGTGGCGCTTCAACGGGAGCGCGGCGCTCCCAGCGCTGTCGCGTGGCCGCATGCGCAACCTGGACGCGCTGTATGGCCTGCCCACGGGCATGTTCAATGGCGATGAGCTGCTGCCAGACCCGGCGTCCCGCAACCCGAGCCGTGGGAACACACAACAAGCACAAGCACAACGCAACATCCAAAATATGCGCGGGAACATGCGCCAAGCCCAGCAGCAGTCACCAGGCAGATGTTTGACGGAAGGGACGTATACGTCCCCACAGAAGCAGCATCACTCCCAATGCTCCCCCCCCTCCCCCATGGCCGAATGGGGCCAGCAGAAGCAAGTGCCCGCCCACTGGTGACCCCTGACCTGCATGTACGCCCCTGATCCTATAGAAAAACGGCCAGGCGTACGGGCGTGAGCCTGGCTGCATGTTTGCACTCCTACAGCCCAACAGGCGACAGCTGACCTGGTACAGAGCCGCAGGGAGGAAGGGACCTTGGCCCTCAACCCCAGCCATTGAACACTCGGACAGCAAGCACAGAGAACAATGATCTGGAACACTGAACTGAGAGCAATGAAGACCGTGGGGCAGGCGCAGTTGGAGCTAATTGCGGTGAAGCAAACCTGACCCATTGTGGCCCCCCCCCCACTCACCAGCAAACCATTACCATTCCCCGTTGCATCCGAGTCTCCGGTGGCCCAGTGAATTTCGCAGGGTCCGATGAATCTTTTGCTCCCCGCAACCGCCAATGTTTTGCACGGACGACCCCCCGCAGGTGCCTGCTGCCCCACCTCATGCCCGGCACTGTACGCATTGGCAGGTTGTGTCTATACAGCGGATGGGCGCTTGTCCCCGGAGTATATGGCTTTGGATCCCTTGGTGGTGTATCCGATCTTTGAATGTATGCTGCTGCGCGCCGCAAGGGTTGCCTTGTGGCATTGCAAGCCATGTTTTGGAGTCAGGCGCGGCGCGAAGCAATATTCAAAACCAGGGAATGGCCCTACGCAAGACCTTCAATATTCACCGCATTGGGCACGCGCACGGCCCGTCCAACGACGGGAACCCCGTGCCTTTGGCGTTCCCCAACCTTGCACCAATTGCAGTGTTACAGGGGGCAGGAAAATTTCGTGGAGAGATAATTCACATGAGAAATTTCGTGTCTCAGATTGACCCCGAAACTTACCACACAAATTCTGGGGGTCTCCGCAAAATTTCCCATGCCTCTTGTAGATGCCCCAAATTAATCTTCGACGCTTTTGGCCCCTCTGAGTCTGTGGGTCAGGGCTCTTTCATGCCATGCACTTCCACCCATTGACGTGTATGTGCACATTGATATGTACCCTTTGCTTAGCCCCTCCATGGAAGGCTTCTAGAAATGCAAGCTGCGCCATGGGTTGTCATGTCCGCCTGAATCTACCCCCCATTAATTTCCCCGGGGGCATAAATAAATCAGGGTTGGCTGGCTCGTCAAAGGGGGGAATTATTTGGGAGGGGGATTACTTGACACTTTTGCTGTGCACCAGGGATGGGGCCAAAAACATTGTCCCTGGTGTGCCTGAGATCGACTGAACTTGTCTGAACGTGCTGCACGCCTTGGGTATGTAGGACAAGACATGTCCCAACTCAAAATTCGAGGGTTGGAAGACTTTGTGTATGACGGTGATGAAGCGGAAATTTCAGATGAGGATGAGGATGCCCTGCAGCAATTGCCTCTGCACAAGGGGGGGAATATATTCGGCCATTTAAAATCATCATTAAAAGGGGGGAATTATTAAGGGTGGGGGGATTGTTAAGGAGGGGGCTTATTAGGGGGGGGGATTATTAAGAGGGGGGGATTATTTGGGGAGGGAGCGCCTCTTGCTTACGCCTGGAAGAATTCATTTCAAAAAGGGCCAGGGCAGGGGTGCATGGGAGAAAAACCTGACCAGAGCTGAGGTCCACCACCGATACTGCTGCACCAATGACCAGGCTGCTGATGGGGCCGGAAAAGGACAACCACATGCCCGGATCACCGCGCAACACTTGCCCCACAACTGATCACAAATGGCAGTAACCTCCGGCCCAGGGAGTGGCCCTTAAAGGACGGTCCAGAGTCCAAACTTCAAGAAAAAGTCTTGAGGTGTACAGGATGTGTCACAAGCAGCGAGGGGTGCCCGCAGCAACGATGCCTGCAACTTGCCAGTCAGGCGGTGCGTGTTTATTCCTGGGCGTTCTGGCTCACCCGGCGTGCAGGGTCAATTTGCTTGTTTGGGATGTAAAGGTTGCTGTACTGGGTTACATAGCTTCAATGGGAGGTCCCTGGGAAGTTGACTGCTGTGGAGGATAAGGCTTTGCCCACTTATCTCAGTGCAAAGTGTGGCAGCATAGTGAGTGGCACCTGAGGCTCCGACTCTTTTTTGTGATTGCACACAATTGGCCTTGACATTTTTGGTCCAAACCACGCAGAGAACTACACTTGCGATGGTCCGTGAAATTTCCCATGGCTTTTTCAGTGCCCCAGAGTTGGGATGTGCTGCCCCGGAGTCGATGCGGTGCCCCCGAGTTGGGGGATGTCCCAATCCCAAGCCCATCTTGCCGTTTTGTCCTTTTTTGTCTCATGTGTGGTGTGGTGTGGTGTGGTGTGGTGTGGTGTGGTGTGTGGTGTGGTGTGGTGTGGTGTGGTGTGGTGTGGTGTGGTGTGGTGTGGTGTGGTGTGCCGAAGGCGCTGTTACCAAAAGGCAAAAGGCCGGGATGTCTACCCACGGGTAAAGGTAAACGGGCTGGGCTGTGTGTGTTGTGTGCGCGCCGTGCGTAAGTGTGTAGGCCTCGGCAGGGGGAGGGGGAGTCGGGGAGACCTGGTGAGTTCGCCTCTGGCGACCGCGCTTATCCCAGGAGCTCCCGCTGCACCCCTTCCCTCTCTGCTTGCTGGTGCAGGCGCAGCTCCTGCAACGCCCACGCCATCGTGCTGCCCGGGCCCAGGCGGGCCTTCGGTAGTGTGGCACGCGCCTTGGCGTGGGCGTACCAGATCCGTATGGAGTCCCCCACGACGTGGCGGAGGAACTCCGTGCCCAGCGAGTGGGGCCCCGTACACTCCAGGTGGGCTAGCTGCATGGAGGGGGTCCGCAGGGCTGCCGCCCACTGCTCCAGCACAGTCGGTTCCCACACTGCCACTCCTGCAATGCATTGCCTCACTGCCCTCGGGCAGTAGGCAGTGGAACTCCTGCAATGCACTGCCTCACTGCCTGGGGGCAGTGGGTAGTGCAACTCCTGCAATGCACTACCTCACTGCCTGGGGGCAGTGGGCAGTGGAACTCCTGCAACACACTGCCGCACCGCCTGGGGGCAGTGGGCAGTGGAACTCCTGCAATGCACTGCCCCACTGCCGGGGGGCAGTGGGCAGTGGACCTCCTGCAATGCACTGCCTCACTGTCTGGGGCAGTGGGCAGTGCAACTCCTGCAATACACTGCCGCACTGCCTGGGGGCGGTGGGCAGTGCAACTCCTGCAATGCACTGCCTAGCTGCGTGGGGGCAGTGGGCAGTGCAACTTCTGCAATGCACTGCCTCACTTCCCTGGGGCAGTGGGCAGCGGAACTCCTGCAATGCACTGCCTCACTGCCCTGGGGCAGTGGGCAGTGAAACTCCCGCAATGCACTGCCGCACTGCCTGGGGGCAGTGGGCAGTGCAACTCCTGCAATGCACTGCCTCACTGCCTGGGGGCAGTGGGCAGTGCAACTCCAACTCCTGCAATGCACTGCCTCACTGCCTGGGGGCAGTGGGCAGTGCAACTCTTGCAATGCACTGCCTCACTGCCCTGCGGCAGTGGGCAGTGGAACTCCTGCAATGCACTGCCTCACTGCCTGGGGGCAGTGGGCAGTGGAACTCCTGCAATGCACTGCCCCACTGCCTGGGGGCAGTGGGCAGTGCAACTCCTGCAATGCACTGCCTCACTGTCCCAGAGCAGTGGGCAGTGGAACTCCTGCAATGCACTACCCCAGTGCCCTGGGGCAGTGGGCAGTGGTACTCTTGCAATGCACTGCCTCACTGCCTGGGGGCAGTGGGCAGTGCAACTCCAACTCCTGCAATGCACTGCCTCACTGCCCCGGGGGCAGTGGGCAGTGCAACTCCTGCAATGCACTGCCTCACTGCCTGGGGGCAGTGGGCAGTGCAACTCCAACTCCTGCAATGCACTGCCTCACTGCCTGGGGGCAGTGGGCAGTGCAACTCCTGCAATGCATTGCCTCACTGCCTCGGGGCAGTGGGCAGTGCAACTCCAACTCCTGCAATGCACTGCCTCACTGCCTGGGGGCAGTGGGCAGTGCAACTCCTGCAATGCACTGCCTCACTGCCTGGGGGCAGTGGGCAGTGCAACTCCCACTCCTGCAATGCACCGCCTCACCGCCCTGGGGCAGTGGGCGGTGCAACTTCTACAATGCACGGCCTCACTGCCTGCGGGCAGTGGGCAGTGCAACTCCTGCAATGCACTGCCTCACTGTCTTGGGGGCAGTGGGCAGTGCAACTCCTGCAATCCACTGCCTCACTGCCCTGGGGCAGTGGGCAGTGAAAATCCTGCAATGCACTGCCTCACTGCCCTGGGGGCAGTGGGCAGTGCAACTCCTGCAATGCACCGCCTCACTGCCTGGGGGCAGTGGGCAGTGCAACTCCTGCAATGCACTGCCTTGCTGCGTGGGAGCAGTGGGCAGTGGAACTCCTGCAATGCACCGCCCACCGCCCTGGGGCAGTGGGCAGTGAAACTCCCGCAATGCACTGCCGCACTGCCTCGGGGCAGTGGGCAGTGCAACTTTTGCAATGCACTGCCTCACTGCCTGGGGGCAGTGGGCAGTGCAACTCCTGCAATGCACTGCCTCACTGCCCTGCGGCAGTGGGCAGTGGAACTCCTGCAATGCACTGCCTCACTGCCTGGGGGCAGTGGGCAGTGGAACTCCTGCAATGCACTGCACCACTGCCTCGAGTCAGCGAGCAGTGTAACTCTTGCAATGCACTGCCTCACTGCCCTGCGGCAGTGGGCAGTGGAACTCCTGCAATGCACTGCCTCACTGCCTGGGGGCAGTGGGCAGTGGAACTCCTGCAATGCACTGCCTCACTGTCCCAGAGCAGTGGGCAGTGGAACTCCTGCAATGCACTACCCCAGTGCCCTGGGGCAGTGGGCAGTGGTACTCTTGCAATGCACTGCCTCACTGCCTGGGGGCAGTGGGCAGTGCAACTCCAACTCCTGCAATGCACTGCCTCACTGCCTGGGGGCAGTGGGCACTGCAACTCCTGCAATGCACTGCCTCACTGCCTGGGGGCAGTGGGCAGTGCAACTCCCACTCCTGCAATGCACCGCCTCACCGCCCTGGGGCAGTGGGCGGTGCAACTTCTACAATGCACGGCCTCACTGCCTGCGGGCAGTGGGCAGTGCAACTCCTGCAATGCACTGCCTCACTGTCTTGGGGGCAGTGGGCAGTGCAACTCCTGCAATCCACTGCCTCACTGCCCTGGGGCAGTGGGCAGTGAAAATCCTGCAATGCACTGCCTCACTACCCTGGGGGCAGTGGGCAGTGCAACTCCTGCAATGCACCGCCTCACTGCCTGGGGGCAGTGGGCAGTGCAACTCCTGCAATGCACTGCCTTGCTGCGTGGGGGCAGTGGGCAGTGGAACTCCTGCAATGCACCGCCCACCGCCCTGGGGCAGTGGGCAGTGAAACTCCCGCAATGCACTGCCGCACTGCCTCGGGGCAGTGGGCAGTGCAACTTTTGCAATGCACTGCCTCACTGCCTGGGGGCAGTGGGCAGTGCAACTCCTGCAATGCACTGCCTCACTGCCCTGCGGCAGTGGGCAGTGGAACTCCTGCAATGCACTGCCTCACTGCCTGGGGGCAGTGGGCAGTGGAACTCCTGCAATGCACTGCACCACTGCCTCGAGTCAGCGAGCAGTGTAACTCTTGCAATGCACTGCCTCACTGCCCTGCGGCAGTGGGCAGTGGAACTCCTGCAATGCACTGCCTCACTGCCTGGGGGCAGTGGGCAGTGGAACTCCTGCAATGCACTGCCTCACTGTCCCAGAGCAGTGGGCAGTGGAACTCCTGCAATGCACTACCCCAGTGCCCTGGGGCAGTGGGCAGTGGTACTCTTGCAATGCACTGCCTCACTGCCTGGGGGCAGTGGGCAGTGCAACTCCAACTCCTGCAATGCACTGCCTCACTGCCTGGGGGCAGTGGGCAGTGCAACTCCTGCAATGCACTGCCTCACTGCCTGGGGGCAGTGGGCAGTGCAACTCTAACTCCTGCAATGCACTGCCTCACTGCCTGGGGGCAGTGGGCAGTGCAACTCCTGCAATGCACTGCCTCACTGCCTCGGGGCAGTGGGCAGTGCAACTCCCACTCCTGCAATGCACCGCCTCACCGCCCTGGGGCAGTGGGCGGTGCAACTTCTACAATGCACGGCCTCACTGCCTGCGGGCAGTGGGCAGTGCAACTCCTGCAATGCACTGCCTCATTGTCCTGGGGGCAGTGGGCAGTGCAACTCCTGCAATCCACCGCCTCACTGCCCTGGGGCAGTGGGCAGTGAAAATCCTGCAATGCACTGCCTCACTGCCCTGGGGGCAGTGGGCAGTGCAACTCCTGCAATGCACCGCCTCACTGCCTGGGGGCAGTGGGCAGTGCAACTCCTGCAATGCACTGCCTTGCTGCGTGGGGGCAGTGGGCAGTGGAACTCCCGCAATGCACTGCCCCACTGCCTGGGGGCAGTGGGCATTGCAACTCCTGCAATGCACTGCCTCACTGCCTTGGGGCAGTGGGCAGCGGAACTCCTGCAATGCACTGCCTCACTGCCTGGGGGCAGTGGGCAGTGCAACTCGTGCAATGCACTGCCTCACTGCCTGGGGCAGTGGACAGTGCAACTCCTGCAATGCACCGCCCACCGCCCTGGGGCAGTGGGCAGTGAAACTCCCGCAATGCACTGCCGCACTGCCTCGGGGCAGTGGGCAGTGCAACTTTTGCAATGCACTGCCTCACTGCCTGGGGGCAGTGGGCAGTGCAACTCCTGCAATGCACTGCCTCACTGCCCTGCGGCAGTGGGCAGTGGAACTCCTGCAATGCACTGCCTCACTGCCTGGGGGCAGTGGGCAGTGGAACTCCTGCAATGCACTGCACCACCGCCTCGAGTCAGCGAGCAGTGTAACTCTTGCAATGCACTGCCTCACTGCCCTGCGGCAGTGGGCAGTGGAACTCCTGCAATGCACTGCCTCACTGCCTGGGGGCAGTGGGCAGTGGAACTCCTGCAATGCACTGCCTCACTGTCCCAGAGCAGTGGGCAGTGGAACTCCTGCAATGCACTACCCCAGTGCCCTGGGGCAGTGGGCAGTGGTACTCTTGCAATGCACTGCCTCACTGCCTGGGGGCAGTGGGCAGTGCAACTCCAACTCCTGCAATGCACTGCCTCACTGCCTGGGGGCAGTGGGCAGTGCAACTCCTGCAATGCACTGCCTCACTGCCTGGGGGCAGTGGGCAGTGCAACTCTAACTCCTGCAATGCACTGCCTCACTGCCTGGGGGCAGTGGGCAGTGCAACTCCTGCAATGCACTGCCTCACTGCCTCGGGGCAGTGGGCAGTGCAACTCCAACTCCTGCAATGCACTGCCTCACTGCCTGGGGGCAGTGGGCAGTGCAACTCCTGCAATGCACTGCCTCACTGCCTGGGGGCAGTGGGCAGTGCAACTCCCACTCCTGCAATGCACCGCCTCACCGCCCTGGGGCAGTGGGCGGTGCAACTTCTACAATGCACTGCCTCACTGCCTGGGGGCAGTGGGCAGTGCAACTCCTGCAATGCACTGCCTCACTGTCGTGGGGGCAGTGGGCAGTGCAACACCTGCAATCCACTGCCTCACTGCCCTGGGGCAGTGGGCAGTGAAAATCCTGCAATGCACTGCCTCACTGCCCTGGGGGCAGTGGGCAGTGCAACTCCTGCAAGGCACCGCCTCACTGCCTGGGGGCAGTGGGCAGTGCAACTCCTGCAATGCACCGCCTCACTGCCTTGGGGCAGTGGGCAGCGGAACTCCTGCAATGCACTGCCTCACTGCCTGGGGGCAGTGGGCAGTGCAACTCCTGCAATGCACTGCCTCACTGCCTGGGGCAGTGGACAGTGCAACTCCTGCAATGCACCGCCCACCGCCCTGGGGCAGTGGGAGGAGGAGGAGGAGGAGGAGGAGCGCCTGCCGCGGTCCCACGTACGGTGAGCCTTGGCGTCGTCCCTCGGGGGCCCCACGCAGGCTCTGCCGAGGGAGTCCTCCGTCTTACCTCCGCTAGAGTAAGACGAATCTCGCCGCACACCTGAGAACGCCCCTCCCAGCAGGCCGTCTGGGTCTAAGCGCCGGTGTACGACCACGCTACGGTCCGATCTGCTCTCCGGTCCCGGCCACCGACCGCTCCGAACTGTCCTGGATAACACCCGAGGAGATGTCCCAGGATCAACGGGCACGGAAGGTGTGGGTCTCCCGGGGCATCACCCCCGACTTGAAAACGTCGCCGGGCTAAATAGAACGCGGCCCTGCACGACTTTGCGCACTGCCGGCGGGCTGAGTACCGCCGGCGGCGCGAGTACGGTCACGTTACACGATCACGCGCACCGCCGGTGGCCTGGGTACCCCCGGGTTCTGTGGGTGCGGGACGTGCGTCAGCGCCTTGTTGGCGCACGGTTGTCTGGGCGCCGCCATGGTGGCGCACTGCCCCGGAGGTCGTGCTGTGGCGACGCACTGGTGAGTTGGCGGCACCACGGTGGTGCTCCGCCATCGTTGTCGCGGCACATTGGTGCTTGGCTGTTGGGGCGGTGCTTCTGTGGTGCTCTGCCCTGGAGGTCGCGCCACGACGGCGTACGTCTACGGCGAAGGCACCACGACGGTGTCCTGCCATTGCGCCTGGTGGCTGGGCGAGGCGGTGAGGACCGCCGAAGTCACGCGAGGCGGTGAGCACCGCCGACGACAAAGCACCCCTGCACGAGGTGTCACGGTTAGCGGAGCGCCAGGTGCAGACCCAACAATGGTGCCTCGAATATTGGCCTGGAGGAAACACCATGGCAAGGCTGGCGCAAACGTTCCACGGGTCTGGGCGGCGCCACGGTGGCGCTCTGCACCGGAAACCGCGCCACGGCGGCGCACGCGCGTGTTGGCGGCACAACGATTGTGCTCTGCCACTGAGCCGGCGCCACGACAACGCACGGGCGTTCAGTCGGCGCCGCGACGGCGTACCCGGGCGTTGGCGGCACCACGGTGGTGCTCTGCGACTGTGCTGGTGTCGCATGGCCCTAGAGGAGGCACAGCAATGGCATACCTGTGCGTCAGCCGCGCCACGATGGCGCACGTGCACGCTGGCGGCACCACGATGGCGCTTCGCCACTGGACTGGCGTCACGGCTGGGCAGTGCCACGATGGCGCTCTGCCCCGAAGATCTTGCCACGGACTGTTTGGGCGGCGCCACGGCGGCGCTCTGCCAAGAAGGCCGCGCCACGACGGCGCTCTGCCCAGAAGGCCGCGCCACGACGGCGCTCTGCCCAGAAGGCCGCGCCACGACGGCGCACGGGTACGTTCGCGGCGCCACGATGGTGCCCTGCCATTGAGCCCGCGCCATGTCGGCGCAGAGCTGTCGGGGCAGGCGCCACGTTGGCGTCTGGCGGTCGGGGGGAGGCCACGTATGTGCATCTGTCCCCCACAGGACTGCATGTCTGGCCCAGGGAGGGGTCCTGGACGGTTGGCGGGCGGGGTGGGCCCGGCCTGACACAGGGAAGACGCACGAGAAATCGAGACGTATCACGACTGACTTCGAGCGTGGCAGTGCGTGTGGGCAATCCGTCCCACAGCTACCATCCTGAGGGTTTTTAGACTGGTGCCAGGTCACCAGTCAGTGGGCAGTGAAACTCCCGCAATGCACTGCCGCACTGCCTCGGGGCAGTGGGCAGTGCAACTTTTGCAATGCACTGCCTCACTGCCTGGGGGCAGTGGGCAGTGCAACTCCTGCAATGCACCGCCTTGCTGCGTGGGGGCAGCGGGCAGTGCAACTCTTGCAATGCACTGCCTCGCTGCCTGGGGGCAGTGGGCAGTGGAACTCCTGCAATGCAATGCCTCACTGCCCCGGGGGCAGTGGACACTGGAACTCCTGCAATGCACTGCCCCACTGCTTGGGGGCAGTGGGCAGTGCAACTCCTGCAATGCACTGCCTCATCCCAGAGCAGTGGGCAGTGGAACTCCTGCAATGCACTACCTCACTGCCCTGGGGCAGTGGGCAGTGGAACTCTTGCAATGCACTGCCTCACTGCCTCTGCCTGGGGGCAGCGGACAGTGCAACCTCTGCAATGCACTGCCTCACTGCCCTGGGTCAGTGGGCAGTGCAACTCCTGCAATACACTGCCGCACTGCCTGGGGGCAGTGGGCAGTGCAACTCCTGCAATGCACTGCCTCATTGCCTGGGGGCAGTGGGCAGTGCAAGTCCAACTCCTGCAAAGCACTGCCTCACTCCCTGGGGGCAGTGGCGGTGCAATTTCTACAATGCACGGCCTCACTGCCTGGGGGCAGTGGACAGTGTAACTCCTGCAATGCACCGCCTCACTGCCCTGGGGCAGTGGGCAGCGAAACTCCCGCAATGCATTGCCGCACTACCTGGGGGCAGTGGGCAGTGCAACTCCTGCACGCTCTGCCTTACTGCCTGGGGGCAGTGGGCAGTGCAACTCCTGCAATGCACTGCCTCACTGCCTGGGGGCCATGGACAGTGCAACTCCTGCAATGCACCGCCTCACTGCCCTGGGGCAGTGGGCAGCGAAACTCCCGCAATGCACTGCCGCACTGCCTGGGGGCAGTGGGCAGTGCAACTCCTGCAATGCACTGCCTCACTGCCTGGGGGCAGCGGGCAGTGGAACTCCTGCAATGCACTGCCTTGCTGCGTGGGGGCAGTGGGCAGTGGAACTCCTGCAATGCACTGCCTCACTGCCTGGGGGCAGTGGGCAGTGCAACTCCTGCAATGCACTGCCTCACTGCCTGGGGCAGTGGACAGTGCAACTCCTGCAATGCACCGCCCACCGCCCTGGGGCAGTGGGCAGTGAAACTCCCGCAATCCACTGCCGCACTGCCTCGGGGCAGTGGGCAGTGCAACTTTTGCAATGCACTGCCTCACTGCCTGGGGGCAGTGGGCAGTGCAACTCCTGCAATGCACTGCCTCACTGCCCTGCGGCAGTGGGCAGTGGAACTCCTGCAATGCACTGCCTCACTGCCTGGGGGCAGTGGGCAGTGGAACTCCTGCAATGCACTGCACCACCGCCTCGAGTCAGCGAGCAGTGTAACTCTTGCAATGCACTGCCTCACTGCCCTGCGGCAGTGGGCAGTGGAACTCCTGCAATGCACTGCCTCACTGCCTGGGGGCAGTGGGCAGTGGAACTCCTGCAATGCACTGCCTCACTGTCCCAGAGCAGTGGGCAGTGGAACTCCTGCAATGCACTACCCCAGTGCCCTGGGGCAGTGGGCAGTGGTACTCTTGCAATGCACTGCCTCACTGCCTGGGGGCAGTGGGCAGTGCAACTCCAACTCCTGCAATGCACTGCCTCACTGCCTGGGGGCAGTGGGCAGTGCAACTCCTGCAATGCACTGCCTCACTGCCTGGGGGCAGTGGGCAGTGCAACTCTAACTCCTGCAATGCACTGCCTCACTGCCTGGGGGCAGTGGGCAGTGCAACTCCTGCAATGCACTGCCTCACTGCCTCGGGGCAGTGGGCAGTGCAACTCCAACTCCTGCAATGCACTGCCTCACTGCCTGGGGGCAGTGGGCAGTGCAACTCCTGCAATGCACTGCCTCACTGCCTGGGGGCAGTGGGCAGTGCAACTCCCACTCCTGCAATGCACCGCCTCACCGCCCTGGGGCAGTGGGCGGTGCAACTTCTACAATGCACGGCCTCACTGCCTGCGGGCAGTGGGCAGTGCAACTCCTGCAATGCACTGCCTCACTGTCGTGGGGGCAGTGGGCAGTGCAACTCCTGCAATCCACTGCCTCACTGCCCTGGGGCAGTGGGCAGTGAAAATCCTGCAATGCACTGCCTCACTGCCCTGGGGGCAGTGGGCAGTGCAACTCCTGCAATGCACCGCCTCACTGCCTGGGGGCAGTGGGCAGTGCAACTCCTGCAATGCACTGCCTCACTGCCTTGGGGCAGTGGGCAGCGGAACTCCTGCAATGCACTGCCTCACTGCCTGGGGGCAGTGGGCAGTGCAACTCCTGCAATGCACTGCCTCACTGCCTGGGGCAGTGGACAGTGCAACTCTTGCAATGCACCGCCCACCGCCCTGGGGCAGTGGGCAGTGAAACTCCCGCAATGCACTGCCGCACTGCCTCGGGGCAGTGGGCAGTGCAACTTTTGCAATGCACTGCCTCACTGCCTGGGGGCAGTGGGCAGTGCAACTCCTGCAATGCACCTCCCCGCTGCCTGGGGGCAGCGGGCAGTGCAACTCTTGCAATGCACTGCCTCGCTGCCTGGGGGCAGTGGGCAGTGGAACTCCTGCAATGCAATGCCTCACTGCCCCGGGGGCAGTGGACAGTGGAACTCCTGCAATGCACTGCCCCACTGCTTGGGGGCAGTGGGCAGTGCAACTCCTGCAATGCGGTGCCTCATCCCAGAGCAGTGGGCAGTGGAACTCCTGCAATGCACTACCTCACTGCCCTGGGGCAGTGGGCAGTGGAACTCTTGCAATGCACTGCCTCACTGCCTCTGCCTGGGGGCAGCGGACAGTGCAACCTCTGCAATGCACTGCCTCACTGCCCTGGGTCAGTGGGCAGTGCAACTCCTGCAATACACTGCCGCACTGCCTGGGGGCAGTGGGCAGTGCAACTCCTGCAATGCACTGCCTCATTGCCTGGGGGCAGTGGGCAGTGCAACTCCAACTCCTGCAAAGCACTGCCTCACTCCCTGGGGGCAGTGGGCGGTGCAATTTCTACAATGCACGGCCTCACTGCCTGGGGGCAGTGGACAGTGTAACTCCTGCAATGCACCGCCTCACTGCCCTGGGGCAGTGGGCAGCGAAACTCCCGCAATGCATTGCCGCACTACCTGGGGGCAGTGGGCAGTGCAACTCCTGCAATGCACTGCCTTACTGCCTGGGGGTAGTGGGCAGTGCAACTCCTGCAATGCACTGCCTCACTGCCTGGGGGCCATGGACAGTGCAACTCCTGCAATGCACCGCCTCACTGCCCTGGGGCAGTGGGCAGCGAAACTCCCGCAATGCACTGCCGCACTGCCTGGGGGCAGTGGGCAGTGCAACTCCTACAATGCACTGCCTCGCTGCCTGGGGGCAGCGGGCAGTGCAACTCCTGCAATGCACCGCCTCACTGCCTGGGGGCAGTGGGCGGTGGAACTCTTGCAATGCACTGCCCCACTGCTTGGGGGCAGTGGGGAGTGCAACCCCTGCAATGCACTGCCTCACTGTCCCAGAGCAGTGGGCAGTGGAACTCCTGCAATGCACTACCCCACCGCCCTGGGGCAGTGGGCAGTGGAACTCTTGCAATGCACTGCCCCACCGCCTCTGCCTGGGGGCAGCGGACAGTGCAACCTCTGCAATGCACTGCATCACTGCCCTGGGCCAGTAGGCATCGCAACTCCTGCAATACGCTGCCGCACTGCTTGGGGGCAGTGGGCAGTGCAACTCCTGCAATGCACTGCCTCACTGCCTGAGGGCAGTGGGCAGTGCAACTCCTGCAATGCACTGCCTCACTACCTGGGGGCAGTGGGCAGTGGAACTCCCGCAATGCACCGCCTCACTGCCCGGGGGCAGTGGGTAGTGCAACTCCTGCAATGCACTGCCTCACTGCCCTGGGGGCAGTGGACAGTGCAACTCCTGCAATGCACTGCCTCGCTGCCTGGGGGCAATGGGCAGCGGAACTCCTGCAATGCACTGCCCCACAGCTTGGGGGCAGTGGACAGTGCAACTCCTGCAATGCACTGCCGCACTGCCTGGGGGCAGTGGGCAGTGCAACTCTTGCAATGCACTGCCTCACTGCCTGGGGGCAGTGGGCAGTGCAATTCCTGCAATGCACCTCCCCGCTGCCTGGGGGCAGCAGGCAGTGCAACTCTTGCAATGCACTGCCTCACTGCCCTGGGGCAGTGGGCAATGGACCTCCTGCAATGCACTGCCTCGCTGCCTGGGGGCAGTGGGCAGTGGAACTCCTGCAATGCACTGCCTCACTGCCTGGGGGCAGTGGGCAGTGCAACTCCGCCAATGCACTGCCCCACTGCTTGGGGGCAGTGGGCAGTGCAACTCCTGCAATGTACTGCCTCATCCCAGAGCAGTGGGCAGTGGAACTCCTGCAATGCACTACCTCACTGCCCTGGGGCAGTGGGCAGTGGAACTCTTGCAATGCACTGCCTCACTGCCTCCGCCTGGGGGCAGCGGACAGTGCAACCTCTGCAATGCACTGCCTCACTGCCTTGGGTCAGTGGGCAGTGCAACTCGTCCAATGCACCGCCTAACTGCCCTGGGGCAGTGGGCAGCGAAACTCCCGCAATGCACTGCCGCACTGCCTCGGGGCAGTGGGCAATGCAACTCCTGCAATGCACTGCCTCACTGCCTGGGGGCAGTGGGCAGTGCAACTCCTGCAATGCACTACCCCACTGCCCTGGGGCAGTGGGCAGTGGACCTCTTGCAATGCACTGCCCCACCGCCTCTGCCTAGGGGCAGCGAACAATGCAACCTGTGCAATGCACTGCATCACTGCCCTGGGCCAGTAGGCATCGCAACTCCTGCAATACACTGCCGCACTGCTTGGGGGCAGTGGGCAGTGCAACTCCTGCAATGCACTGCCTCACTGCCCTGCGGCAGTGGGCAGTGGAACTCCTGCAATGCACTGCCTCACTGCCTGGGGGCAGTGGGCAGTGGAACTCCTGCAATGCACTGCACCACCGCCTCGAGTCAGCGAGCACTGTAACTCTTGCAATGCACTGCCTCACTGCCCTGCGGCAGTGGGCAGTGGAACTCCTGCAATGCACTGCCTCACTGCCTGGGGGCAGTGGGCAGTGGAACTCTTGCAATGCACTGCCTCACTGTCCCAGAGCAGTGGGCAGTGGAACTCCTGCAATGCACTACCCCAGTGCCCTGGGGCAGTGGGCAGTGGTACTCTTGCAATGCACTGCCTCACTGCCTGGGGGCAGTGGGCAGTGCAACTCCAACTCCTGCAATGCACTGCCTCACTGCCTGGGGGCAGTGGGCAGTGCAACTCCTGCAATGCACTGCCTCACTGCCTGGGGGCAGTGGGCAGTGCAACTCTAACTCCTGCAATGCACTGCCTCACTGCCTGGGGGCAGTGGGCAGTGCAACTCCTGCAATGCACTGCCTCACTGCCTCGGGGCAGTGGGCAGTGCAACTCCAACTCCTGCAATGCACTGCCTCACTGCCTGGGGGCAGTGGGCAGTGCAACTCCTGCAATGCACTGCCTCACTGCCCGGGGGCAGTGGGCAGTGCAACTCCCACTCCTGCAATGCACCGCCTCACCGCCCTGGGGCAGTGGGCGGTGCAACTTCTACAATGCACGGCCTCACTGCCTGCGGGCAGTGGGCAGTGCAACTCCTGCAATGCACTGCCTCACTGTCGTGGGGGCAGTGGGCAGTGCAACTCCTGCAATCCACTGCCTCACTGCCCTGGGGCAGTGGGCAGTGAAAATCCTGCAATGCACTGCCTCACTGCCCTGGGGGCAGTGGGCAGTGCAACTCCTGCAATGCACCGCCTCACTGCCTGGGGGCAGTGGGCAGTGCAACTCCTGCAATGCACTGCCTCACTGCCTTGGGGCAGTGGGCAGCGGAACTCCTGCAATGCACTGCCTCACTGCCTGGGGGCAGTGGGCAGTGCAACTCCTGCAATGCACTGCCTCACTGCCTGGGGCAGTGGACAGTGCAACCCCTGCAATGCACCGCCCACCGCCCTGGGGCAGTGGGCAGTGAAACTCCCGCAATGCACTGCCGCACTGCCTCGGGGCAGTGGGCAGTGCAACTTTTGCAATGCACTGCCTCACTGCCTGGGGGCAGTGGGCAGTGCAACTCCTGCAATGCACCTCCCCGCTGCCTGGGGGCAGCGGGCAGTGCAACTCTTGCAATGCACTGCCTCGCTGCCTGGGGGCAGTGGGCAGTGGAACTCCTGCAATGCAATGCCTCACTGCCCCGGGGGCAGTGGACAGTGGAACTCCTGCAATGCACTGCCCCACTGCTTGGGGGCAGTGGGCAGTGCAACTCCTGCAATGCACTGCCTCATCCCAGAGCAGTGGGCAGTGGAACTCCTGCAATGCACTACCTCACTGCCCTGGGGCAGTGGGCAGTGGAACTCTTGCAATGCACTGCCTCACTGCCTCTGCCTGGGGGCAGCGGACAGTGCAACCTCTGCAATGCACTGCCTCACTGCCCTGGGTCAGTGGGCAGTGCAACTCCTGCAATACACTGCCGCACTGCCTGGGGGCAGTGGGCAGTGCAACTCCTGCAATGCACTGCCTCATTGCCTGGGGGCAGTGGGCAGTGCAACTCCAACTCCTGCAAAGCACTGCCTCACTCCCTGGGGGCAGTGGGCGGTGCAATTTCTACAATGCACGGCCTCACTGCCTGGGGGCAGTGGACAGTGTAACTCCTGCAATGCACCGCCTCACTGCCCTGGGGCAGTGGGCAGCGAAACTCCCGCAATGCATTGCCGCACTACCTGGGGGCAGTGGGCAGTGCAACTCCTGCAATGCACTGCCTTACTGCCTGGGGGCAGTGGGCAGTGCAACTCCTGCAATGCACTGCCTCACTGCCTGGGGGCCATGGACAGTGCAACTCCTGCAATGCACCGCCTCACTGCCCTGGGGCAGTGGGCAGCGAAACTCCCGCAATGCACTGCCGCACTGCCTGGGGGCAGTGGGCAGTGCAACTCCTGCAATGCACTGCCTCACTGCCTGGGGGCAGCGGGCAGTGGAACTCCTGCAATGCACTGCCTCGCTGCCTGGGGGCAGCGGGCAGTGCAACTCCTGCAATGCACCGCCTCACTGCCTGGGGGCAGTGGGCGGTGGAACTCTTGCAATGCACTGCCCCACTGCTTGGGGGCAGTGGGCAGTGCAACCCCTGCAATGCACTGCCTCACTGTCCCAGAGCAGTGGGCAGTGGAACTCCTGCAATGCACTACCCCACCGCCCTGGGGCAGTGGGCACTGGAACTCTTGCAATGCACTGCCCCACCGCCTCTGCCTGGGGGCAGCGGACAGTGCAACTCCTGCAATGCACTGCATCACTGCCCTGGGCCAGTAGGCATCGCAACTCCTGCAATACGCTGCCGCACTGCTTGGGGGCAGTGGGCAGTGCAACTCCTGCAATGCACTGCCTCACTGCCTGAGGGCAGTGGGCAGTGCAACTCCTGCAATGCACTGCCTCACTGCCTGGGGGCAGTGGGCAGTGGAACTCCCGCAATGCACCGCCTCACTGCCCGGGGGCAGTGGGTAGTGCAACTCCTGCAATGCACTGCCTCACTGCCCTGGGGGCAGTGGACAGTGCAACTCCTGCAATGCACTGCCTCGCTGCCTGGGGGCAATGGGCAGCGGAACTCCTGCAATGCACTGCCCCACAGCTTGGGGGCAGTGGACAGTGCAACTCCTGCAATGCACTGCCGCACTGCCTGGGGGCAGTGGGCAGTGCAACTCTTGCAATGCACTGCCTCACTGCCTGGGGGCAGTGGGCAGTGCAACTCCTGCAATGCACCTCCCCGCTGCCTGGGGGCAGCAGGCAGTGCAACTCTTGCAATGCACTGCCTCACTGCCCTGGGGCAGTGGGCAATGGACCTCCTGCAATGCACTGCCTCACTGCCCTGCGGCAGTGGGCAGTGGAACTCCTGCAATGCACTGCCTCACTGCCTGGGGGCAGTGGGCAGTGCAACTCCGCCAATGCACTGCCCCACTGCTTGGGGGCAGTGGGCAGTGCAACTCCTGCAATGTACTGCCTCATCCCAGAGCAGTGGGCAGTGGAACTCCTGCAATGCACTACCTCACTGCCCTGGGGCAGTGGGCAGTGGAACTCTTGCAATGCACTGCCTCACTGCCTCCGCCTGGGGGCAGCGGACAGTGCAACCTCTGCAATGCACTGCCTCACTGCCTTGGGTCAGTGGGCAGTGCAACTCGTCCAATGCACCGCCTAACTGCCCTGGGGCAGTGGGCAGCGAAACTCCCGCAATGCACTGCCGCACTGCCTCGGGGCAGTGGGCAATGCAACTCCTGCAATGCACTGCCTCACTGCCTGGGGGCAGTGGGCAGTGGAACTCCTGCAATGCACTACCCCACTGCCCTGGGGCAGTGGGCAGTGGAACTCTTGCAATGCACTGCCCCACCGCCTCTGCCTAGGGGCAGCGAACAATGCGACCTGTGCAATGCACTGCATCACTGCCCTGGGCCAGTAGGCATCGCAACTCCTGCAATACACTGCCGCACTGCTTGGGGGCAGTGGGCAGTGCAACTCCTGCAATGCACTGCCTCACTCCCCGGGGGCAGTGGGGGGTGCAACTTCTACAATGCACGGCCTCACTGCCTGGGGGCAGTGGGCAGTGCAACTCCTGCAATGCACTGCCTCACTGCCTGGGGGCAGTGGGCAGTGCAACTCCTGCAATGCACTGCCTCACTGCCTGGGGGCAGTGGGCAGTGGAACTCCCGCAATGCACCGCCTCACCGCCTGGGGGCAGTGGGCCGTGCAACTCCTGCAATGCACTGCCTCACTGCCCTGGGGGCAGTGGACAGTGCAACTCCTGCAATGCACTGCCTCACTGCCTGGGGGCAGTGGGCAGTGCAACTCCTGCAATGCACTGCCCCACTACCTGGGGGCAGTGGGCAATGCAACTCCTGCAATGCACTGCCTCACTGCCCTCGGGCAGTGGGCAGCGGAACTCCTGCAATGCACTGCCTCACTGCCTGGGGGCAGTGGGCAGTGCAACTCCTGCAATGCACCGCCTCACTGCCTGGGGGCAGTGGGCAGTGCAACTGCTGCAATGCACCGCCCCACTGCCTGGGAGCAGCGGGCAGTGCAACTCTTGCAATGCACTGCCTCACTGCTCTGGGGCAGTGGGCAGTGGACCTCCTGCAATGCACTGCCTCACTGCCTGGGGGCACTGGGCAGTGCAACTCCTGCAATGCACTGCCTCACTGCTTGGGGGCAGTGGGCAGTGCAACTCCTGCAATGCACCGCCTCACTGCCTGGGGGCAGTGGGCAGTGCAACTGCTGCAATGCACTGCCCCACTGCCTGGGGGCAGCGGGCAGTGCAACTCTTGCAATGCACTGCCTCACTGCTCTGGGGCAGTGGGCAGTGGACCTCCTGCAATGCACTGCCTCACTGCCTGGGGGCACTGGGTAGTGCAACTCCTGCAATGCACTGCCTCACTGCCTGGGGGCAGTGGGCAGTGCAACTCCAACTCCTGCAATGCACCGCCTCACTGCCTGGGGGCAGTGGGCGGTGCAACTTCTACAATGCACGGCCTCACTGCCTCGGGGCAGTGGGCAGTGAAACTCCCGCAATGCACTGCCGCACTGCCTGGGGGCAGTGGGCAGTGCAACTTCTGCAATACACTGCCTCACTGCCCTGGGGCAGTGGGCAGTGCAACTCCTGCAACGCAATGCCTCACTGTCTGGGGGCAGTGGGCAGTGCAACTCCTGCAACACACTGCCGCACCGCCTGGGGCCAGTGGGCAGCGCAACTCCTGCAATGCACTGCCGCACTGGCTTGGGGGCAGTTGGCAGTGGACCTCCGGCAATACACCGCCGCACTGCCTGGGGGCAGTGAGCAGTGCAGCTCCTGCATTACTCTGCCCCACTGCCTGGGGGCAGTCGACAGTGCAACTCCTGCAATGCACTGCCTCACTGCCTGGGGGCAGTGGGCAGCGGAACTCCTGCAATGCACTGCCTCACTGCCCTGGGGGTAGTGGGCAGCGGAACTCCTGCAATGCACTGCCTCACTGCCTGGGGGCAGTGGGCAGTGCAACTCCTGCAATGCCTGCCCCACTGCCTGGGGGCATTGGGCAGTGCAACTTTTGCAATACACTGCCGCACTGCCTGGGGGCAGTGGGCAGCGCAACTCTTGCAATGCACTGCCTCACTGCCCTGGGGCAGTGGGCAGCGGAACTCCTGCAATGCAATGCCTCACTGCCCCGGGGGCAGTGGACAGTGGAACTCCTGCAATGCACTGCCCCACTGCTTGGGGGCAGTGGGCAGTGCAACTCCCGCAATGACCTGGCACCAGTCTAAAAACCCTCAGGATGGTAGCTGTAGGACGGATTGCCTACACGCACTGCCACGCTCGACACCAATCGTGAATCGTCGTGATAGTCGTGCCACCACGTGACTCAGCTCTGCCATCGTGGCCCCCTCTCCGCTCAGCTCCACCCGTATGGTGCACTCTCTCTCTCCCTCTTCATCCCGTGTCTCCAAGGGCTGAGTGCCGCACCTCAAGTGCGTCCCTCCCCCTTGCAAGCCGTTTCCTGCTCACAGTGGGCACGTCGTTATACGTTCGTCTCTGGCAAGACGTCGACCTCGCCGTGGCAATCTTCCAGGCCGCTACGCGGGGAGCCGCGACGGGGACTGCATTCGACGTATCCGCCGCTCAAGCGTGACGCCTTGTGCAGGGGTATCATCAGTCGTCCGATTCGTCGTCCCAACGTGGGGCCCCTCGCTCCCGTGCGCCACTAGGGTTGCAGCACCACGCGCCAGCGCGGTGCTCCCCTCGCATCCCCGCCCTGTGTGTCCTGGGACCCCCGCTCGCCGACCCGGTCCGCCAGGCGGCCCCATGTTACTCCGCGCCATCGCGCCATGCTCTTTGTTTTGTCACACTATGGCCACGCTCGTGGTACCCCTTGTTTCTCTCCTGCGCGCCCCATCCGACTGGGGCTGCCTATGATGTCAGTGCACCTCCGTTTGCCGACACCTCGATCTGCTCCCCCCCCCCAACATATTGCGGCCACAGGCCACCCGCTCTTTTCTCGCCACAGCTACCATGTCAGACCGCTCAACACCGTCCCAGGACACCCCCTCTCCCGCCCCCGACACCGGTCGAGGCGGCGCCATTCGTCAGGGGCCGTTCCCCATGTTTCTGATGGACATCGCCCAGTCCGACGATGCTGACCGTCTGCTGCGAGAACTGGACATGCTGAAGGATGACGCACTGGAAGCGGCAGATACGGCTATCCAGGCCACCGACCCCGCCCTGGCTGACTTGTGTGATGCCCTGCGGTGGACGGCTGCCAACGGCGACATCCAGGCTATTACAGCGGTGACGGGGGTGTGGACGCCGCGGGGGCTCCTGCTCACAGCCACCGTAACGGTCGCCGCAGGCCCGTCTGACACGAAGGTCATCGAGCACGTCCCCCTGTCGCTGGTACAAGGAGGCCCACTGCTGGAGTATATCTCCAAGGACCCTGAGGCCCTCACAGCGGCTCTCGTCACGCGGTGGAGCCCAAGCCATGCCCCAATTTCGGCGTCACGCCTCCGCAACCAAGTCTTCAAGGGCCTGTACACAGCCCGCGAACAGCCACCGCCCGTCGACACTGCCGGCCCTCCGGACATCCAAAGCCAGAAGGTCTCCCACAAGATCCACAAGCCCATCAGCCAGTTCCTTGCCCCCCACCTCAGACCGTCATGGGACCGCCTCCGCACCCGAGAGGTAGTTGCGGCCTTTTGGGCGCTACCCAACGACGTGCATGCGGTCCTGCAGGCGGCCCACATCCCGACAGCAGACCTCGTCCCGCTGAAGTTCGGGCTCCTAGTGTGGGCCTCCTCCGTCTGCCTCACAGGACAGTACACGCCAGCCCCCGTTCCCACACCCCCCGCCCTCGCCAACAAGGGCATGTGGACCCCCGAGCAGCTGCGGCCGCTGCTCGAGTGCTCGATCTTGCCGATCCGCAGCGTGGAGCTGCTGCATCAGATCGAGCAGGCTGGCGAGCACTCCTGGGCCACAGCCCCCACTTTCGCCCTGCTGCAGGCCGGCATCGCCGACACCGCCAACCCGCCCCCGCTCACACCACCCAGCCACGCACCTTACCTCACCAAAGGGCAAGCGGCGCCCAGCCCCGCCGGCACTCTGTTCGCCACGGCGGCGTTCACCCCAGCGTCAGCCCTGTACAAGGCCCAGAGCAAGCCCACCCCCTCAGGGTCCGAGCCATCGCCTTCGTCACTGTTGCCCGAACAGACAAGGCTTTCTTTCAATCTCCCAGAGCCTGCCTCCCAGGTACCACCGGCTGCCGCAGACCCCACGCCTCCGGAGTCACCGGCCCCGGCCGTCGGGTCGGCCCCCCCCAGCCCCTCCCAGGTGGGGGAGCCTTTCGTCCCGGACCTGGATGTCACGGCCTACTCCACCGACTACGCTCAATTGCATGACGAGTATGAGGCCCAACGACGGGAGCTGGCCGTGGCACGGGGCGACCTGGAGTCCCTCACGCGGGATCTGGACGCGATGCGCACCGAACGGGATAATGCCCAGCAGCAGGCCCAGCGTTGCGCCGCGGCACAGCGGCAGACCGAAGCCGTCAGGCTCAACAACTTCATCAGGTCGGTACCCCCCCTCCCGTCCATCGCCACCAGACTCCACGGCCTCCAGTCCACGCCGCCGGCATTCGCCAACGCCGTGCGCAGTACCGTTCCGGCTTCGTTCGAGCTGCCCCCCCCCGGCTCTCAGCAGTTCCTGGTCCTCGTGCCGGTCATCCTCGCCGCAGCAGTTCTCACCTCGCCCCAGGCACCCAACCTCGAGGAGTTGGCCGACGTCCTCCGTAGGGCTATGGCCGCGCCAGGCGCCGTGCCGGTCCCGGAGGCCCCTGCGCGTGCGCCCGAACTGTCGTTCGCAGTCCCGGAACCGATCCCTAAGCCGAGGGCGGTCTCTGCCTTTCGGGCACCGGGCGCGACCGCCCAGCCGCCGCCGTCTCTGCCGTCGCCTGCCGATGCCGCCCTGACCGACCTGCTGGAGTGGATCCCGGGGATCCCCAAGGGCTGTGAGGACGAGGTTGCGCACGCGCTCCACCTCCAGCTCTTCCGCCAGTACGGCGCGAAGGTCGACACCCTCCCGCAGTCGCCGATCCGGGAGCAGTGGGCCTGGGTCCACAGCCACGCGCCCAGCCTGCCCGGCATCGCGGAAGTCCTGCGCTCCTTCCTCTCCAACCCCCCTGCAGTCCAGCAGGTTTCCGCCAGCCCAGCCACCTCCCCATCAGAAGCTGCAGCCGCCAACCAGGCACAGGGCGCAGCGAAAAAGAAGGGGTATACACCCCAAAAAATCGATCCGCAAGTCTACTCGAAAGCCCTGTGGGTCGGCTGGCAAGAAGTCGACGATCCGCCGTCCGGTGAAGTTGATGCAGGACTCCTCGGTGGTATCCTTCGGGATAAATTTGGTGCAGGCCTTTCCTCCATTACTGAAGAACAATTGAACCATACATCCAAGTTCACAATCGTCGGAATCCGACCAGCAGAGTACGAGCGCGGCATGCGACTGACGAGGCAACACACGGCTCGTGGCTGGCGAGTGACCTGGGCCGAATCGAAGAAACAACCGTTTACGCCCTGGGTGCCTGACCCTGACCGAGACCGAGACCGTCCGCCCCGGAAGACTCATCGGGGAAGCCGCGGGAAGCAGCGCCGTCCACGGGACCCTGACGATCAGGTGGACCTTACGGCAACGTCGGGATCGGACGGAGAACCAGACTCCAAATATCAGCGCAGGTACAGCCCCCGCCGCTCGGACCGGTCCCCGTCCCGCCGCCGCAGCCCAGGCCATCGCCGCGACAGCCCGCCGCCGAGGCGTCGCAGCGCGTACCGCGATGAGCCACAAGCGCTCTCCAGCCGCCACGACCACCATGCAGCAGCCCCCCTCCTGCCCTACCCGTACTCGGGGGACCCCCACGACCCCCGAGTGGCCATGGCCCACAACCCCTACGCTCCCCCGCCCTGGAGCCCCCCAGCCGACCCCCACCGCTACCAGCCGTACTTCGGTCGGCGTCCGCGGGACCGGTAACCCGGGACATGGCGGGGCGCAACGAGGACATCCCTGCCGTCGTGTCTCAGCTCCGCCACTCCCACCTCGACGGCGTCCCCCATGTCCGTGACCTGCACCTGGGCGCATACACTCCCAGCTCCCCCCCCAGAGAGTGGGGCCTGGTACCGGTACCGGCCTCGGGCACTGCCCAGTTCATCACGCCCCCCTATGCCCTCGAAATGTGCCTGCACCTGCCGGTGGGGGTGCACTACTACCGGGCGTGCAGCGGGGCGGACCCCTGGCCCCGTAACGTTCTGTCGTTAGTGGGCGCCGTGCACTGTGTGCAGGTGACGGGCTCCCATCAGTTGCAGCTCTGCCGCAAGGGCCTGCCACCCACCTCCTTCATCTTGCCCGAGCATCACCACGTGGTCCTCCCACAATCCCTACACAGCCGCGTCTCCATCACAGCCACAGGCCTCACCCGGGCCAGTGTCTTGGCGATGGCGGCCACGTACCACCACCGGCACCTCCGCAAGTGGGTGCGAGGCCTACCTTGCGCCCTCCCCGCAGCCGTGGACCGCAAGCTAACCCAGCACTCCACCGCCGCCAGCTCCTGCCCTGGTCCCCCCCCCACCGGCCACGTGTCGCCCCGCCCAGACGTGATGACCCTCAACGTGCAGATGTCCCTGCGACCCAAGCTCCGCGCCCTGGACGTCCTGGTGCGCGAGTGCCAGTACCCGCTAACCCTGCATGTTCAAGAAGCGGGGCCCCAGATCATCCAACGGGTGCACCCCCTGTACCACACCATCCAGGCACCTGCAAGAATAGCTGGGGGATGTGCCACCCTCCTCTACAGGACCCCGGACCTGGTCGTGACCGGCCACAGCGCCCACCCGTCGGGACGAGCCCTCGTCACGCACTTCACCATGGCTGGCGTGACCCACTGCCACGCCAACGTGTATCTCCCCGCCGACGGGAACCTCGACACACTCCAAGAAGTCCTGGATTGGGTCTACCCGTACCTCCTCCTCACCCCGGCTAGAGTGGTTGTCCTGACAGGGGACCTGAACGCCAACTGCCGCTGGGTCTCGCACCTCCCTGTCTCCCCTGCCTCCCTCTGTGACCTCGTCCTCCCCACGCTCACGCGCCTTGGGATGCGCCGTCTACGCCCCCTTGCGGAGGCCCCCACGTGGGTGAGCCCGCAAGGTTTCGCCGGTGCCCTGGACCACATCTTCCTCCGCGCCCCTTCGGAGGCAGCCCACACCACGGAGGTGCGCTCCGATTCCAGTTTCCCATCTGACCACCTACCCGTGACTACCACCCTCCATGACCTCCCGCCAGCGCCCCAATTGGTATGCCCTTCGAAAAAGGGCCGCTTCCCCATCCCGCGGGAGCCCCTCGCCAGCCAGCTCCGCACCCTCAACGACACCTTTCGGGCCGAACTCGCTGCGCCGCCCCCAGGCGCACCCGCAGCGCAGCCACGCTATACCGAGGTGACCTCAGCGCTATACACCGCGGCTACGGCTGCCTACGGGCCCCCCGTCCCCAGCCAGCCGGTACCGTCGACGGTACGTGTCCACGTCACCAACCTTCAACGCTACACGCTCGCCTACCCGGATTGGGCGTCCCAATCGTCACACCTCGTGGAGGTCGCCCGCCTCAAAGAACGCATCCGAGCGGCCTGGGACGTTCTCCTTCTGGAGAAGGATGTAGGGCTGGCGCCCCTACCCGCTGCCCCTGGCCAACCCACCAAAGTGGACTACCGCCGCACGTTGGGGGCGCGCTACGTACCCCCAGCGGATCCGGTCTACGTGGTGGGCGTCCCAGTACCTCTTCATCAACAAGCCGCAGTTGCGTTGGACCAGCTGCGCCAAAGGCACCTTGCCCCTCTTGAGGCGCTCTCACTCGCGCGCGTCCGGACCATCACGGGATGGGAGGAAAGGCCGCTCGGCCCACCACCCAACGCCACCACCGCAAACCTGCGGGCCATCATCCGCCGGGCGGCGGCCACTGTGCCGTACCACGACTTACTGGAGTACCGGCTGTTCGGACAATTGGAGGATGCCCAGTTTGCGGCGATCGTGAGCCTGATCAACAGTATTCTCCGTGGGGTGCCCGTGCCCCAGGCACACTCTGCAGACTTCATCAACCTTCCGAAAAAGACGCCGCACGGCCCCATTGCGAACGGCAGACCGCTGACCAATCTGGCCACGATATGGAAGCTCACGGCTGCCCTCATCAAAGACCACTACCAGCCCCGCCTGGTCCAGAACGGCATCCTGCCGCCCTACCAGTTCGGGATGTCCCCGCACTGCTCCTCCGTGGAGCTACTCCGCGTCCTACACGATGTATGGTGGGACCGCTGGCGCAGACGCCTTGAAGCGTGGGTCCTGTCGGACGATGTCCGCCACGCGTATGGCTCCATCAACCACACCACCGAGTACGCCGTCCTCACCGCCGCAGGGATCTCCCCGGCCGACGCCGCGACCCTTCAGCACCACGACCGCGCCCTTGAGGTGCACATGGGGGGAGCTGACGGACGCTCTCCGTCCTCCACCCGGCTGGGGGCCGGCACGGGGCAAGGATGCCCCGTGTCCGGCATGAAGTACTGCATATATGGCGAGGTTCGGGGGCACGAAGCCTGCCGTTCCGTCCCCCCCACCGACACCCCCGCGGGCCCGCTGAACCGAGTTCTCCTGATGGATGACACCCAGTGGCTGCCCGGCGACCGTTGCCATTTGCCCGCCCTCGCCAGCGGCATTGAGAGAGCGGGCCGCCTCACCAACCTCCACTCAGACCCAACAAAAACGGTCTTGATCGGCACCGACATGCGCGATGGTCAGGTCTATTTCCTCAACGACACGGTATACCTCAATGGTCACCCCGTGCGATGTGCCACGAGCCAGGACTACGTCTGCGTCCTTGGCCGCCATGCCCTTCCCCACCTCTTCCATCCCGTCGACTCCCGGCGCCTGTTCTCGGGCGCCCGCGCTGCGTGCCGGGCGCTCCGCGCCCCACGACTCCCCGCCCACTACCCCCTCGCCATGTATACTGCCAAGTGTCATGGGACGGTCAACTGGTTTACCAGTGTCCGCCCCCCCTCCTACGGGGCCCTGCGCGTGCTGGACGCCATGACCGCCTCGGCCATGCGCGCCACCGCTGGGTGGACCCTCTCCGCCTCTTCTCACTTCCTCCGTGAGGTCCCCGAAGGGGGAGTCGGTATACCCCCGGCACCGGTCGTTGGGTTTACTAACTTCTTCGGCGTCTACATCCGACACCTGAACCACCCCAACTCCCTGGTCTGCCGGTCCACGCGCCACGGGCTCCTCACTGCCCTCTGGCGGTTCCATCCTTCCCAGCCCTGCCTCACCCCGGAGCTCGGACTCCGGTGCACCGCACACCCCACGGACCACGATCTATTTGTTGCCCTGTGCCACCGGTGCGACATCGCCATCCACTTACCCCCTGACAGCCATCTGCCACACCACACCCCCCATGTGCTGGCCCTGTCGTCACCCGGACTCGAGGTCCAGGACACCCACGCGTGGATGCTTGCGGGCCATCGCAGTACAGAGGACGCGCGACGCAAGGGGTGGCCCCGGGCCTCGCCCCGCCCCACTCCGCCGGTCGGCACCGTCCCCCCGGTTAGACGCTGCCAAGCGGTGACTGCGACCGTCCCCACGTTCTCCTGGCTCCCTGAGAACTATGGGATCCTCCACGACGCGTCGTGGTGCCCGAAGACCCGGCGGCGGGGCAGTGGCGGTGTTCTGCCCCGTCACCCTCCGGTACCAGGTGTACCCCGTCCCCATCCCCTTGAGGCTGGACAACGCCTACACGGCGGAGCTGTACACGGCATGGGTGGCCCTCACCGCCAAGGGGCCCTCAGCCGACCCTGCCATCGGCTTCCGATCCGGTGCGTGGCACTTCGCGGACTGCAAAGGGTACATCACGGCGCAGGAAGGGCGCCGCGAGCCGGAAGACTCGCTGTAGGGAGATCTCATAAGATCGTGTCGCGACATGGCCCACGGTCATGCCCCTCCCCATCACCTCTATTCCCATATCGCCGGCACCTGGCTCGATACCCTGCTGGACCGGGTGGACGAAGCGGCAGGGCAGGCTGCGGACAAGTGCCCGGACGCCGTGGGATGGCTCGGCCCCCTACAGAAACCCCGCGTCTGCTTCTCCCACGCGGGCCTCCAGGTCCACGACGCCGTGCCCCACGCGCGCCGCGCCTTGCTCGCCTCCCACCACGCCTTCTCTGCGTCCCCCCCGCCACAACACCTCCCCGATCTCAACGAGTACGCCAACGTCGTCAGCCACGGTCTCATCACGTGGGGGGACCACCTCACGGTCACCGGCATCCGCCTCTCCCTGTTCCCCCCAAGAGATACGTCCTGCCCCCTCTGCACCATGCCCGCCTCCGGGGGCCATATCCTCTCGTGCCCGCTAGACCCGCTCATCCGAGCCCACTACCATCGGTGGCTTGCGGCCCGACTCTCTCAGAGGTGCCATGCCTGGCGCCACTGTACGCCCACTGCTTGGGGCACCCTCGTCCTTTGGGGGGACGAGCCGTTCATACTGGCTGTGGATGGCTCCCCGGCCCACCACACCGTCGCAACCTACACTGTTGGTCGCCTCGGAGCCATCTCCACGCCACACAGGGATGCCCTGCTGCACAGAGGTCTGCGTCCTGCGCGTCTCCGTCGCCTACTCTGCGATGTCGTTCTCACTACCGTTCTCCTACATAAGCGGCACGCGGTGCCCGTTCTACCTCTTGCCGACTACCTCTCTCCCCTACCGCGGGCCCCTGTTAACCAGTCCCTCGCCAACGATCCACCACCAGAGTGGTATCACGTAGCCAACTGGGCCCCAACGCCCGGCTCGGGCAGGTGGCCGGCCTGGGACGTCCTCCTAGGACTCTGGCTATCAGGGGACCTCCTCCTGGCCCCTAAGGTGAAGTCCGCCATCTCCACCCGGAACAAGCGCAGTCCGTACCGCGTCCTGTATGTGTACAACGAGACGAACCAGATGTCGCCGGCCGTGCAGCGGGAGATTGAGCTGGAAGCCCATGACGTGATCATCTTGGACAGTCTCGGACGGCACGGGCTTGCCCCCCATCTCCCGGATCGACGCCGCCTCTGGGCCATCCATTACGGTGGCAATGGACGGAGCCTGGAGGCCGGCCTCTGTGGAGATGTGATCCCCTCGTGGTGTGCCGCACTACATTCCGCGTTCTCGGCCATCCTCACTGCGGCTTCCCAAGGACCCCGCACGGTCTTTAAGGACATGCAGGTGGCCATGGGTCGGCCCGCCCCGTGGCCCTGTCCCCGCCCGTGACCCGTCCTCGACCTCACGCGCCCGGACCGCTCCGGTGCTGCGCGCAGTCGTGCCGGACCGCGCTCCTTGTCTGGCGGCGTTCTAAGTCGGAGGTGATGCCCCGGGAGACCCACATCTTCCGTGCCCGTTGATCTTGGAACGCTTACTCGGGTGGATCCAGGACAGGTCGGAGCGGTTGGTGGCCGGGACCGGAGAGCAGATCGAGCCGTAGCGTTGTCGTACACCGACGTTGTGACCCAGACGGCCTGCTGGGAGGAGCGTTCTCAGGTGTGCGACGAGATTCGTCTTGCTCTAGCGGAGGTAAGACGGAGGACTCCCTCGGCAGAGCCTGCGTTTGGCCCCCGAGGGACGACGCCAAGGCTCACCGTACGTGGGACCGCGGCAGGCGCTCCTCCTCCTCCTCCTCCTCCTCCTCCTCATCCCAGAGCAGTGGGCAGTGGAACTCCTGCAATGCACTACCTCACTGCCCTGGGGGGAGGAGGAGGAGGAGGAGGAGCGCCTGCCGCGGTCTCAGGTACGGTGAGCCTTGGCGTTGTCCCCCGGGGGCCCCACGCAGGCACAGCCGAGGGAGTCCTCCGTCTTACCTCCGCTAGAGTAAGACGAATCTCGTCGCACACCTGAGAACGCCCCTCCCAGCAGGCCGTCTTGGTCAAAGCGCCGGTGTACGACAACGCTACGGTCCGATCTGCTCTCCGGTCCCGGCCACCGACCGCTCCGAACTGTCCTGGATCCACCCGAGGTAGCGTCCCAGGATCAACGGGCACGGAAGGTGTGGGTCTCCCGGGGCATCACCCCCGACTTAAAAACGTCGCCGGGCGAAATAGAACGCGGCCCAGCACGACTATGCGCACTGCCGGCGGGCTGAGTACCGCCGGTGTCGCGAGTACGGTCACGCTACACGATCACGCGCACCGCCGGTGGCCTGGGTACCCCCGGGTTCTGTGAGTGCGGGACGTGCGTCACTGCCATAGCACCACGGTGGTGCACCGCCGTGGAGGTCACCGAGGACGCCCGGCCGCAAGGGCCGGGCCCAAACGACGAGCCCTACGATACGCGCACCGAGACGGCACGTGACCGAGAAGGTGGCACCACGATGGTGCCCGAGCGAGACGGCGACGTTCGCCGATGGCACGTGAGGCGGTGAGTACCGCGGATGACTCGTCACCTCTGCACGTGATGTTACGGAGGGTGGCGGAGCGCCAGGTGCAGACCCCGCCATGGTGCCTCGAGTATTGGCCTGGAGGACACACCATGGCCAGGCTGGCACACGAAGACCGTTTGGGCAGCGCCACGGTGGCGCTCTGCCCTGAAGGTTGCGCCACGACGGCGCACGCGTACGTTGACTGCACCACGGTGGTGCCACGTCACTAATCTGGCGCCACATCGGCGCAGGGCTGTCTGGGCAGCGCCGCGGTGGCGCACGTGTACGTTGGCGGCACCACGATGGCGCTCTGCCACTGAACTGGCGCCACGGAGGCATAGGGTTGTCTGGGCAGTGCCACGACGGCGCCGTGCCCCGAACACTGCGCCACGGCGGCACACGTGCACGTTGGCTGCACCACGGTGGTGTGCTGCCACTGAAGTGGCGCCACGTTGGCGCTGGATTTTTTGGGCGGCGCCGCGGCGCCGCTCTGCCGAGAAGGCCGCGCCACGACAGCGCTCTGCCCAGAAGGCCGCGCCACGACGGCGCACGGGTACGTTCGCGGCACCACGATGGTGCCCTGCCACTGAGCCCGCGCCATGTCGGCACAGAGCTGTCGGGGCAGGCGCCACGTTGGCGTCTGGCGGTCGGGGGGAGGTCACGTATGTGCATCTGTCCCCCACAGGACTGCATGTCTGGCCCAGGGAGGGGTCCTGGACAGTTGGCGGGCGGGGTGGGCCCGGCCTGACACTGGGAAGACGCACGAGAAATCGAGACGTATCACGAATGGCTTCGAGCGTGGCAGTGCGTGTGGGCAATCCGTCCCACAGCTACCATCCTGAGGGTTTTTAGACTGGTGCCAGGTCACCAGCCTGGGGCAGTGGGCAGTGGAACTCTTGCAATGCACTGCCTCACTGCCTCTGCCTGGGGGCAGCGGACAGTGCAACCTCTGCAATGCACTGCCTCGCTGCCCTGGATCAGAGCAGTGCAACTCCTGCAATACACTGCCGCACTGCGTGGGGGCAGTGGGCAGTGCAACTCCTGCAATGCACTGCCTCATTGCTTGGGGGCAGTGGGCAGTGCAACTCCAACTCCTGCAAAGCACTGCCTCACTCCCTGGGGGCAGTGGGCGGTGCAACTTCTACAATGCACGGCCTCACTGCCTGGGGGCAGTGGGTAGTGCAACTCCTGCAATGCACTGCCTTACTGCCTGGGGGCAGTGGGCAGTGCAACTCCTGCAATGCACTGCCTCACTGCCTGGGGGCAGTGGACAGTGCAACTCCTGCAATGCACCGCCTCACTGCCCTGGGGCAGTGGGCAGCGAAACTCCCGCAATGCACTGCCGCACTGCCCTGGGGGCAGTGGGCAGTGCAACTCCTGCAATGCACTGCCTCACTGCCTGGGGGCAGCGGGCAGTGGAACTCCTGCAATGCACTGCCTCGCTGCCTGGGGGCAGCGTGCAGTGGAACTCTTGCAATGCACCGCCTCACTGCCTGGGGGCAGTGGGTAGTGCAACTCCTGCAATGCACCGCCTCACTGCCTGGGGGCAGTGGGCGGTGGAACTCCTGCAATGCACTGCCCCACTGCTTGGGGGCAGTGGGCAGTGCAACCCCTGCAATGCACTGCCTCACTGTCCCAGAGCAGTGGGCAGTGGAACTCCTGCAATGCACTACCCCACTGCCCTGGGGCAGTGGGCAGTGGAACTCTTGCAATGCACTGCCCCACCGCCTCTGCCTGGGGTCAGCGGACAGTGCAACCTCTGCAATGCACTGCATCACTGCCCTGGGCCAGTAGGCATCGCAACTCCTGCAATACACTGCCGCACTGCTTGGGGGCAGTGGGCAGTGCAACTCCTGCAATGCACCGCCTCACTGCCCGGGGGCAGTGGGCGGTGCAACTTCTACAATGCACGGCCTCACTGCCTGGGGGCAGTGGGCAGTGCAACTCCTACAATGCACTGCCTCACTGCCTGGGGGCAGTGGGCAGTGCAACTCCTGGAATGCACTGCCTCACTGCCTGGGGGCAGTGGGCAGTCGAACTCCCGCAATGCACTGCCTCACTGCCTGGGGGCAGTGGGCAGTGCAACTCCTGCAATGCACTGCCGCACTGCCCTGGGGGCAGTGGACAGTGCAACTCCTGCAATGCACTGCCCCACTGCCTGGGGGCAGTGGGCAGTGAAACTCCCGCAATGCACTGCCTCACTGCCCTCGGGCAGTGGGCAGCGGAACTCCTGCAATGCACTGCCTCACTGCCTGGGGGCAGTGGGCAGTGCAACTCCTGCAATGCACCGCCTCACTGCCTGGGGGCAGTGGGCAGTGCAACTCCTGCAATGCACTGCCCCATTGCCTGGGGGCAGCGGGCAGTGCAACTCTTGCAATGCACTGCCTCACTGCCCTGGGGCAGTGGGCAGTGGACCTCCTGCAATGCACTGCCTCACTGCCTGGGGGCACTGGGCAGTGCAACTCCTGCAATGCACTGCCTCACTGCCTGGGGGCAGTGGGCAGTGCAACTCCAACTCCTGCAATGCACCGCCTCACTGCCTGGGGGCAGTGGGCGGTGCAACTTCTACAATGCACGGCCTCACTGCCTGGGGGCAGTGGGCAGTGAAACTCCCGCGATGCACTGCCGCACTGCCTGGGGGCAGTGGGCAGTGCAACTTCTGCAATACACTGCCTCACTGCCCTGGGGCAGTGGGCAGTGCAACTCCTGCAACGCAATGCCTCACTGCCTGGGGGCAGTGGGCAGTGCAACTCCTGCAACACACTGCCGCACCGCCTGGGGGCAGTGGGCAGCGCAACTCCTGCAATGCACTGCCGCACTGGCTTGGGGGCAGTTGGCAGTGGACCTCCGGCAATACACCGCCGCACTGCCTGGGGGCAGTGAGCAGTGCAGCTCCTGCATTACTCTGCCCCACTGCCTGGGGGGAGTGGACACTGCAACTCCTGCAATGCACTGCCTCATTGCCTGGGGGCAGTGGGCAGCGGAACTCCTGCAATGCACTGCCGCACTGCCTGGGGGCAGTGGACAGTGCAACTCCTGCAATGCCTGCCCCACTGCCTGGGGGCATTGGGCAGTGCAACTTTTGCAATACACTGCCGCACTGCCTGGGGGCAGTGGGCAGCGCAACTCTTGCAATGCACTGCCTCACTGCCCTTGGGCAGTGGGCAGCGGAACTCCTGCAATGCAATGCCTCACTGCCCCGGGGGCAGTGGACAGTGGAACTCCTGCAATGCACTGCCTCACTGGCTGGGAGCACTGGGCAGTGCAACTCCTGCAATGCACTGCCGCACTGCCCTGGGGGCAGTGGGCAGTGCAACTCCTGCAATGGGTGGTCGGAGTGCAGTGCCGGGCCTGTGGGGATGTACTACTGGCCTGGGGGGATGGGGAGTCCAACCCAGGGGCTGGCCGGGGCATCCTTTAGGGCCTATGGGGGGCCATCATCTTCAGAGAACCGGGCGCGACGGCTGGGGGGCGACGGGGAGTCCTGCCCAGGGGGTGTTCGGAGCCTCCTGTAGGGCCCATCGGGAGGCGTCATCTGTTAATAACCGGGCGCACCGGACTGGGGGGGACGGGGAGCCCAGCCCAGGGGGTGGTCGGAACCTCCTGCAAGGCCCATGGGGAGCCATCATCTTCCAATAACCGGGCGCACCGGCCTGGGGGGGACGGGGAGTCCAGCCCAGGGGGTGGTCGGAGCCTCCTGCAAGGCCTATGGGGGGCCATTTCCTTCAGAGAACCGGGCGCACTGGCCCGGGGGGGACGGGGAGACCTGCCCAGGGGATGTTCGGAGCCCCCTGCAAGGCCAATGGGGGGCCATTATCTTCGGAGAACCGGGCGCACTGGCCTGGGGGGGACGGGGAGTCCTGCCCAGGGGGTGTTCGGAGTCTCCTGCCAGGCCAATGGGGGGCCATCTTCTTCAGAGAACCGGGCGCACCGGCCCGGGGGGGACGGGGAGTCCTGCCCAGGGGGTGTTCGGAGCCTCGTGCCAGGGCCAATGGGGGGCCATCTTCTTCAGAGAACCGGGCGCACCGGCCTGGGGGGGACGGGGAGTCCTGCCAAGGGGGTGTTCGGAGTCTCCTGCAAGGCCAGTGGGGGGCCATCTTTTTCAGAGAACCGGGCGCACCGGCCCGGGGGGGACGGGGAGTCCTGCCCAAGGGGTGTTCGGAGCCTCCTGCCAGGCCAATGGGGGGCCATCTTCTTCAGAGAACCGGGCGCACCGGCCCGGGGGGGACGGGGAGTCCTGCCCAGGGGGTGTCCGGAGTCTCCTGCCAGGCCAATGGGGGGCCATCTTCTTCAGAGAACCGGGCGCACCGGCCCGGGGGGGACGGGGAGTCCTGCCCAGGGGGTGTTCGGAGCCCCCTGCATGGCCATTGGGGGGCCATCTTCTTCTGAGAACCGGGCGCACCGGCCTTGGGGGGGACGGGGAGTCCTGCCCAAGGGGTGTTCGGAGCCTCCTGTCAGGCCAGTGGGGGGCCAGTATCTTCGGAGAACCGGGCGCACCGGCCTTGGGGGGACGGGGAGCCCAGCCCAGGGGGGTGTTCGGAGCCTCCGGCAGGACCCGTGGGTACTCCCTCCTACCTCTTAGCAGCAGCAGGCAAGTAAGCAGGCAGTACCGGGGGTCATAACCCCGGGGTAACAGTATCCGGGACTCAACGTGAGTCCTCTTAACCAGGAACAACCCCAAACACCGCCGGGGCTTAACTCCCGAACGCAACGGTGTTTGGGGCCCCCGTGGGCCTTATGAGCCCACGGAGTGTACTGAGGCGTGGCTACCAGCACTTAAAGTCTGGCCTGCCATACCCACTTCTGGGCTCGCCTCAGTACGGCCGGTCGGGTCCGGCTCTGGGGGCTGCGCACTGAACCGGCACCGGGAGAGGGCCGTTTTACCCGGTTAAGCATTACTTATGGCAGTAGGCACTAATTATTACATTAGGGTTTTACTCAGCGCATTTCTTTACCCCGCAGACATGCCCCGCCAGTGGTGCGCTCACCTTTGGGGCTGCCTTTGGGGGATCGGGGGCTATTACCCCTTCCGGACGCCCTCCCTGGTGTTGGCGCCGGGGTGGTGGCCGGGGGGCCTTATACCGTACCCGAAGGATGTTGGATACCGATACCGGGGCGTCCACCCGGACGGGGACAGGGACTGTTTCTTCCACATATTCTTCCACATATTCTTCCACATATTGCAGGGCGGGGGGTCGTTGTTGAGGCCACCCGCCTATGTCCGGGCCACGGGCCTTTCAGGCCTCGGCGCAGGCCGTCCCACTGGGGCCCCAGTCTCTCACCCCTCCCTCACCCACGCACACACCCGGCACACCCGTCCCGGTCCCGCCGTTCCGTTGAAGCCCCTGTCCGGGGGCCTCCACAGGTCCGGATGACTCGCGGCCGGCCGCCGATGCGGGGCCCTGGAGGCGCGCCGCACGGGCGCTGCCAGCCTGAGAGATGGGCAGGGTCAGGGAGCGTGGTGGGGCAGGGGAGGCAGCAGGGAACGCTCATAGGGGGGGGCGCATGGGGGGGTCACCGGGGCGCGCGCAGGGGCGGCAGCGGGGGGGGCTGAGGCTGCAGCGCGGGGGGAGCGCATGTCCGGGCTCCCGCGTGGGCTGGTGTGTGAGCGGGCGTGTAGGGGAGGAGCGGAGGGGGAGGCTAGGTCAGCCGTCCTCTATTGGGGGTCGCTGACCGTTCCCAGGGCCAAGGCGGCCGGTACTAGGGGCCGCGGGGTCCCTGGGGATGGCGCTTGGCACTGGGACGTGCGCGCACCCGACACTGTTAGTACACCGCCTATCGGCGGTGCCCGGGCCCTGTCGTTCGCCCCAGAGTTGGGATGTGCTGCCCCGGAGTCGATGCGGTGCCCCCGAGTTGGGGGATGTCCCAATCCCAAACCCATCTTGCCGTTTTGTCCTTTTTTGTCTCATGTGTGGTGTGGTGTGGTGTGGTGTGGTGTGGTGTGGTGTGCCGAAGGCGCTGTTACCAAAAGGCAAAAGGCCGGGATGTCTACCCACGGGTACAGGTAAACGGGCTGGGCTGTGTGTGTTGTGTGCGCGCTGTGCGTAAGTGTGTTGTGGCATAGCCGGACCAGTGCACTCTCGCACTTGGCCGACACTGCCTTGCCGACGCCTGCGCGCAGTCACACAGGGTCTCGTGGGCCCACTGCACCCTGCGTGCCGCGCTGCACCATCAGTGCTTATTGTGTGGTGCCGCACTGCTTGGTGCTGTGCACTACACTGCACTGTGTGTGCCCTGCTGCACGGTTGTTGCGGGCAGGGGGCAGTGGGCAGTGTAACGCACTGCCACGCCGCCTGGGGGCTGTGGGCAGTGGAAATCCCGCTTCACACTGCCGCATTGCCTGAGGGCAGTGGGGAGTGGTCCTCCTGCCATTCTCTGCCTCCCTGCCTTGGGGCAGTGGGCCGGGCATCTCCTGCAATACACCGCCGCCGTGCCTGGGGCAGTGGTCAGTGGAACTCCTGCGACACACTGCGCCACGGCCCGGGGGCAAGGGGCAGTGGATCTCCTGCAATGCACTGCCTCACTGCCTGGGGGCAGTGGACAGTGCAACTCCTGCAATGCACTGCCTCACTGCCGGGGGGCAGTGGGCAGTGCAACTCCTGCAATGCACTGCCTCACTGCCCTCGGGCAGCAGGCCGTGCCACTCCTGCAATGCACTGCCTCACTGGCTGGGGGCAGTGGGCAGTGCAACTCCTGCAATGCTCCGCCTCACTGCCCTCGGGCAGCAGGCCGTGCCACTCCTGCAATGCACTGCCTCACTGCCTGGGGGCAGTGGGCAGTGGAACTCCTGCAATGCTCTGCCCCACTGCCTGGGGGCAGTGGGCAGCGCAAATCCTGCAATGCGCTGCCTCACTGCCTGGGGGCAGTGGGCAGTGGAACTCCCGCAATACGCCGTCTCACTGCCTGGGAGTAGTGGGCAGTGCAACTCCTGCAATGCACTGCCTCACTGCCTGGGGGCAGTGGGCAGTGCCACTCCTGCAATCCACTGCCGCACTGCCTCGGGGCAGTGGGCAGTGCAGCTCCTGCAATGCACTGCCTCATTGCCTGGGGGCAGTGGGCAGTGCAACTCCTGCTATGCACTGCCTCACTGCCTGGGGGCAGTGGGCAGTGCCACTCTTGCAATCCACTGCCTCACTTCCTGGGGGCAGTGGGCAGTGCAACTCCTGCAATGCACTGCCTCACTGCCTGGGGGCAGTGGGCAGTGCAACTCCTGCAATGCACTGCCTCACTGCCCTCGGGCAGTAGGCAGTGCCACTCCTGCAATGCACTGCCTCACTTCCTGGGGGCAGTGGGCAGTGGAACTCCTGCAATGCTCTGCCCCACTGCCTGGGGGCAGTGGGCGGCGCAACTCCTGCAATGCGCTGCCTCACTGCCTGGGGGCAGTGGGCAATGCCACTCCTGCAATCCGATGCCGCACTGCCTGGGGCCAGTGGGCAGTGCCACTCCTGCAATCCACTGCCGCACTGCCTGGGGGCAGTGGGCAGTGCAGCTTCTGCAATGCACTGCCTCACTGGCTGGGGGCAGTGGGCAGTGCAACTCCTGCAATGCACTGCCTCACTGCCCTCGGGCAGTAGGCCGTGCCACTCTTGCAATGCATTGCCTCACTGGCTGGGGGCAGTGGGCAGTGCAACTCCTGCAATGCACTGCCTCACTGCCCTCGGGCAGCAGGCCGTGCCACTCCTGCAATGCACTGCCTCACTGCCTGGGGGCAGTGGGCAGTGGAACTCCTGCAATGCTCTGCCCCACTGCCTGGGGGCAGTGGGCAGCGCAACTCCCGCAATGCGCTGCCTCACTGCCTGGGGGCAGTGGGCAGTGGAACTCCCGCAATACACCGTCTCACTGCCTGGGAGCAGTGGGCAGTGCAACTCGTGCAATGCACTGCCTCACTGTCTGGGGGCAGTGGGCAGTGGCACTCCTGCAATCCACTGCCGCACTGCCTGGGGGCTTTGGGCAGTGCAGCTCGTGCAATGCACTGCCTCACTGCCTGGGGGCAGTGGGCAGTGCAACTCCTGCAATGCACTGCCTCACTGCCCTCGGGCAGTAGGCAGCGCCCCTCCTGCAATGCACTGCCTCACTGGCTGGGGGCAGTGGGCAGTGGAACTCCTGCAATGCTCTGCCCCACTGCCTAGGGGGAGTGGGCAGCGCAACTCCTGCAATGCACTGCCTCACTGCTTGGGGGCAGTGGGCAGTGGAACTCCCGCAATACACCGCCTCATTGCCCGGGAGGAGTGGGCAGTGCAACTCCTGCAATGCACTGCCTCACTGCCTGGGAACAGTGGACATTGCAACTCCTGCAATGCAGTGCCTCACTGCCTGGGAACAGTGGGCAGTGCAGCTCCTGCAATGCACCGCCCCACTGCCTGGGGGCAGTGGACAGTGCAACTCCTGCAATGCACTGCCTCACTGCCTGGGAACAGTGGGCAGTGCAGCTCCTGCATTGCACTGCCTCACTGCCCTCGGGCAGTAGGCAGTGCCACTCCTGCAATGCACTGCCGGTGTGGTGTGGTGTGGTGTGGTGTGGTGTGGTGTGGTGTGGTGTGGTGTGGTGTGGTGTGGTGTGGTGTGGTGTGGTGTGGTGTGCCGAAGGCGCTGTTACCAAAGGGCAAAAGGCCGGGATGTCTACCCACGGGTACAGGTAAACGGGCTGGGCTGTGTGTGTTGTGTGCGCGCCGTGCGTAAGTGTGTAGGCCTCGGCAGGGGGAGGGGGAGTCGGGGAGACCTGGTGAGTCCGCCTCTGGCGACCGCGCTTATTCCAGGAGCTCCCGCTGCACCCCTTCCCTCTCTGCTTGCTGGTGCAAGCGCAGCTCCTGCAACGCCCACGCCATCGTGCTGCCCGGGCCCAGGCGGGCCTTCAGCAGTGTGGCACGCGCCTTGGCGTGGGCGTACCAGATCCGTATGGACTCCTCCACGACGTGGCGGAGGAACTCCGTGCCCAGCGAGTGGGGGCCGTACACTCCAGGTGGGCCAGCTGCATGGAGGGGGTCCGCAGGGCCGCCGCCCATTGCTCCAGCACAGTCGGTTCCCACAGCTGGTGACGCACTGGAGCCGCCCGTGGCCCCACCTTCTGGTCAATCCACGCTGCGAGGCGCTGGCGGGCTGGCCTCCACTCGTGCGATTGAGCCGAGCAAGCCCACAGGTGGGGCGCCGTCTCGGGCTGTGTCCCGCACAGGAGACACGTTGTATCCAGCACCGTGCCCTGGTGGGAGGAACGGTGGGCCAGGACGGTCATGGTCGGGACGTTGTCCATGCGATGCGCCGTGATGTGGCGCTGCTGGTCGTGGTCGAACCAGTCCAGGGGGAGGCCCCCCCCTGGCATGAAACTTACCCCCCAGCGGGCCTCGTAGATGGCCTGCGCCGGTATGGAGGCCCGGTCCCGCAACCAGTCACTCAGCGCCGTCGGGGAGAGCTGGCACTGGTCGCGGAAGGGCACTGGGGGGATAAATGAGTAGGGGCGCCTGAGGAGCCACGTGAGGTCTACCTCCGGCGGCTCTCGCGTCGCTGCGTCCACACGGACGTTGAGGTCCGTGATCCAGTGCGATGGTGTGGTCACCACATTGATGGCAGACCTCGGGGAGAGGCGCTGCCCCCCCAGGACAGTGGCGTAGAGGTGGTGGATGCCATCTCCGCAGTGCCCTCCTTCCTGGTACGTGCGGAGGGCCCCCACTGCTGCCTCCGAGTCCGGCACCAGCCAGTAAACCCCCTGCTGTGTCGCCAGCCGGCGGGCATACGAGAGGAGGGCCATCGCCTCCCCCTCCTGGGAGGTGCCCACTCCTGAGGCCACCTGGGCCTGGTACTCCCCAGGCCCGCTCTGGACGACCCCGGCCATGGCCATACCCGCCTGCGTGGCCCCTGCATCCACCGCCACGACACTGCCTCGGAGGGTCGCCAGCGCAGGCAGGTCATGGAACCAGACGCCCGGGTGAGTCTCAGGGGCCAACACTCGCGGGGGGTCGGTCGCCCGGCCGTGGGGCGCCAGGAGGGCCATGTCCCCATGGTGCTCCCTGAGGTGGGTGCGCAGGGCCTGGTGTAGCTCGGCTGGCACTGTCCCCACCGTATCGAGGGAGTAATAGAGGGGTCCCTTGTGCGGGTGCCCCGGGCATTTGTGCGCCATGCACTCCGCTGGATATTGGAAACGCGCCACCGCCGCCGGGGCTATGGCGATCCACGGAAACGGCGGCAGCGTCGAGGTGATCGTCACGAGAGGGGCCTGCGACGCGCTGGCCCAGTTCCA
This sequence comes from Eutreptiella sp. 'Long Island Sound 2002', assembly GCA_964036045.1. NCBI lineage: Eukaryota > Euglenozoa > Euglenophyceae > Eutreptiales > Eutreptiaceae > Eutreptiella > Eutreptiella sp. 'Long Island Sound 2002'. Next base: position 57,461,092 of record OZ038386.1, read on the forward strand.
GTAGGCGGCAGTCGGGGGGGCTGTCGTCCACACGACGGTAGGCGCCCTGACCCCAGTGCGCTGGAGCTGGGCCAGGGACTCCTGCCGGTGGTCGCCCCACAGCTGGGCGTGTAGCGGCGCATCCACCTGCACTTGGATATCCAGGAGGGCCACCAGGAGGCGGTGGAGCCTGGTGTCGCTGGGCAGGGTGCCCGGGGGCTGCTGGCACACCCGGGGTTCTGACGCCCAGCCCGCGGTCTCCATGGTGTCCTGCAGGGCCGCGGTCATCCGGAGGGGGTGTCCCCTATGGTATATCGTCTCCATTCGGGTGGTTTTGGCCGCCCGGCCCCCCACGATGACTTCCGCCTGATAGGTGGGCACGGCCCTCGGGATCCAGTCCTTGGGCGCCGCCTGCCATCGCGGCGTGGGTTCCCTCAGGAGCGGGACCAGTACCGCAGCGTGGCGGGTTAGCCACGCCCGTAGCCCCGGGATCCCCTTGCGGGCCGGCGCTCGCCTCTTCAGGGCTCGCTCCGGCAGCACCTGGTGATCCTCCGTGTAGAGGTCGCCGAGGTGATGGTAGCCCAGGGCCTGTACCGTTTCGTACACCGTCGGGGGGACGACCACCTGCGCGACGGCGCCATACTGAGTCGCGAACACCTCCACCCGGGGGGCAGGGGCCGCCGCCGCCGCCGATCGCGGCCCACCGGGACCTCGGACCAGGATGGGGGTGGTCCCCGAGCACTGGCCCGGCATCCACATAGGCATGGCCACCTCATCCACGACCCGCTGCAGCGCGGCTATGAGGTGGGGGCACTTGGGGTGATACGTGTACTGCCCCGGGGTAAGCACCGCCGGGCAGCCCCCCCTGAGCGCCTGGTGTGTTTGCAGGTAGTAGGCCTGGGAGTCCCGGAACTCCTGCTTGGCCCAGGCCCCCTGCCGAACCCACTCTCGAACCACCGCCGCCTGCCACGAGTGCTCTGACCGGGTGAGACCCTGGCACCCATGCTCCCAGGGTCCCCAGAGCGCGTCGGTATGAGCGTGGCGGGAGATGCCCGTCACGTGCTTGTATGCTCGCACCATGAGAGCATCGTTCGCCGCGTGTACCTTGGCCGTTGGGCGGTACACGCTGGCCAGGGGGAGCAGCTTGCTCGGGAGCTTGGCCATGAGCACCATCATGGCCGCGTCCGGGGAGAGCCGCTGGGGGCGGAGCTGTGTCCAGAGCTCCGCCCTGACCTCCGGCAGGTTGCGGGGGGCCGTAGGCGCCCCCTGGAGGTAAATGTCGGTTCCCATATATCGGAGGACCCTGGAGGGCTGTATCTCCGGGGCCCCTGCCAGTGCCTCCCGCCGCTGGTCCGGGGTACTCGTCACCCACGCGCGGCCTAGGTGGCGGGCCACGGCTGCTGGCGTAGGCGACCGTAGGGGCCGTGGGTCTGACGTGGAGCCGTGCTGGATCTTGCGGTCAGGGACGTCCACCCGCAGGATTCCCTGGTAGTATACCCGCTGATCCAATAGGACCCCCTGTATGGGGTGGGAATCGCCCCGCTCCAAGAGGACGATCGTGTCGTCCACCCACATGAGTCCCGGGAAGCGGAAGGGCTCTACCGCCGAGGACCGGTATGCGATGTCCATGTATTGCAAGAAGGGGAGCGCCGCCGTCGCCCCCGCATGGACCCCCTGGACGGTACCCTGGGGCGTACCCAGGAGTTGCGTCAGGGTGTGGGACTGCCAGGGGCCCAAGGGCAGGGTGTAGGAGAAACCCTCGGTATGGGTGGCGAGGTGGTCGGCCTCTCCCAGGCCCACCCGGGCTCCCACTATAGGGTGAATGTCCTGCGCGATCACGTCGAAGAACTTTGCGAGATCCGTGATCAGGACGTCCACTATCCGGTTTTGAAGCCTGGCCAGGTCCAGCTTCATGTGCACCGTGCGGACGACCTCCTGGAGGGATATCCCCCGCATGCCCCCCACTAGGCAGGGGCCCCCCAGGGCCCGCTCGTAGACGGCCGTCGCCACGGCATAGAAGGCCGTGGGCTCGAGTTTGGAGACGTGGGAGGAGATGGTTATCCCCCGGAGGTTCGCCTCCTGGACCGGCTGGTCCGGGTTTTTTAGGAGCAGGGTAACCCGCCCCCGCCTGCCCACCGTGCGGCTGACCGGGGGGCTGCGCACCACGGTGCACAGGGTCTCCTGGTCCGCCTCGGTCAGGTGTCGGTACCAGGAGATATCGATGCAGATGTCCGCTTCGGGTAGGCGGAGGTCAGGGCCGCGGGCCTTTCCCGACTGCACCTCCCAGAGGTGGCGGGGCTGGACATAGTCGCCGCGGGCTGGCGGGGCATGCTGCGGCAGCAACCCTAGGTACCTCTGGAAGTGGGCCCATCGGTCGGGGTCATCTCGGATCCGGTAGCTATGGCCCTGGAGCCGTAGGCGGCTCAAGTACAGGGCAGACAACGTCTCCCTGGGGTTGAGGAGCGCCTTGCTGTCCAGGGGGATTTCCGAGACATCGCGCGGGGGGCCCCTGCTACGACGCTGCACCTCCCTCCACTGCTCTGGGGTGCGTTTCAAGTTGAGGGTTTCCTGCTTGCGTCGGAGGGCCCTGCGTTTCACCCCCCGGAGGCTCTGCTGGCGCTGGGCTTCTCCCAAGGCCACGAGGCTCCGCTTGAGGGCGTGCCCCGCCGTCACTGAGGTGCCCAATATGCTCTGGGCCATCACTGTAAAACGCCCCACCGTGGGGAGCATGCTGCGCGCCGGGAAGGGCTGCTGGGGAGCCCGCGAGGGGGGAGCTCGCTCCGCCGGGCGCGTCCTGAGGCGGTACTGCCGGAAGCGGAGGGCTCGGACCCTGCCCGCGGCGTGGGCCCAATCGTAGATGGCCCTTTGCAGGCCTTTCAGCCACCGATCCGGGGCGAGCAGGGGGTCCACGGCTCTCCTGCGGAGTACTGAGCTGTGGAAATCGGCCGTGTCGGCCGGGGACAGGGCTACTGGGCCCAGGTGGTACTCCGGGGTGCGGGAGACCGTATGGGGGCTGGGCTTGTCCAGCCGGTTCACCGGGAAGGCGACGGTGAGAAGGAGGGGGACGTGGTGGTCCGAGAGGAGGGTGCTCGCCCAGTAGTGGTACGAGGCGATGGTGAACTGCGCCTCGCTGTGGCAGGCGGCTGTGTCGATGCGGGAGCGCGCGGCTCCCTGGAAGCAGGAGTACGTGTCCTGCGGGACCGGGTGTAGGTCCACCAAGTCCCTGAGGTTGAAAGCCCTCAGGAACGTGCGGTAGCCCGTGTCCTCGGGGCGCGGGGTCCCTCTATCCGCCGGTCGGGCCGCCGAGTTGGCGTCCGCGACAACCAGGACGGTCGTCGGGTCGACCAGGCAGGTGACCTCCCTCCAGACGGCGGCCCACCATCTCACGTATGGCTCCACGCCTACGCTGATCTGGGGGGCATGGGCTGCCAGCACATGATGCCGACCCCACGGGGTAAGGACCTCCATGAGGAGGGCGTTGGCATCCTCCGCGCCCCAGAGGAGGGAAGCCCGGGTGGTTGTCCCGGAGCGGATGTATACTTCCAGGCCCGCCCCTGTCTTTGGCGTGGGCGGGGAGCACGACGTGACGGGCGTAGTCCTGAAAGGGGGGGTCCTCGGGGCCTGCCCGGGATTGGGCCTCTGCCAGGACGAGGAGGGTAGGGCGGCGCGCTGCCATGTGCAGGGCTTGCGCCAGGAGGCGTTGCCGGAGGTACCGGCCCCGGACGTTGAGCCACAGGTACCCCACAGCGTGCACGTCCTCCGGGGTGCCCTCAATTCTGGGACTGCGGGGGAGTGGGGTGCTCCGGCTCCGGGTCCGGCTCTGAGGAAGTGGGCTCGCCCCGGGGGCCGGCGTGTGCGGCCGAGCCGCCAGCTGCCCCCTGGGCCGCCCGCAGGTCACGCCCGATGAGGCCAAACACCGTGGTCAGGGAGGGAGTCCCCGCTGGCCGTTCACCCGTGAGCCTGGGGAGCACCCAGTCTCGCAGGGCCGGGGCCTGCGCCCCCAGGACCTTGAAGCCGACCGGCTTGTTCGGCTGGAGGGCCCGGGCGTAGCTGACCCACGAGGCGCTCCATCCCTTCCAGTTGGCGTCGCGGAGCTGCTGGGCCCCCAGGGCCGAGGGGACGACGACGAGTCCCCCCCGAGCCCTGTCGTAGGTGGCCCTGGCCACCATGGGCGTAGTGATGGCCAGGGGGTTGCCTCCGGGTGGGGTGAGGGTGGCCTTGTGGTCCCCGAGGTCCATACTCGCCGTGTCGACTGGGGTGTACCGGTCCCCGCGCTTGACGCAGATTTGGACCGGGGGGGGAGCGGTGGCCGGCGTGCCCCGGGGGACATGTACCGGGCACTGGCACACCAGCACCAGGGCTCTGGTGTCCGGGGGGACCGCCCGGGGCGGGGGTGGGGCAGACCAGGCATACGCATATGCCATGGCCTGGAGCCACCACCCTGGGCGCGTGCCGCCCTCGGGGGCGGGGAGGCGGAGCTGCACCCTCCCCTCGATCACGTAATAAACCGTGATCCCAAGTCCCGGCGGGTGAGGGGCCGGGACGGCATCTCCCTCCCAGCTGGAGAGGGAGAAGGAGGGGACCCCCAGGGTATAACCCACGAGCTGGAGCAGCTCGCGGGTTCTCTTCGCATACTGGGCCAGGAGGGGAGGGAGGCCGTCTCCCTCCGGGGAATGGGGGCCGGGGACGGGGGTGGTGTCCTGGCCCGCCGCCCGCATGCGGCGTCCCACCGCCGACAGGCGTTCGCTGTCCAGGAAGACAGCGACGTCCAGGGCCTTGCAGGGGTTCGCCTCCTCCAGGGCAGTATCGGCGATGAGTGCCGCCAGGCGGGACTCGTGCGGGTCCAGCTCGCCCGGCGGGCTGTCGGCGCGGCCGGCTGCCGGCGGTGTAGGGTCGTCATCCAACTCTATCGCCTGCGGCAGGGGCTCCAGCGGGCTGAGGGCGCCCGCTTCATCATCCAGGAGGCCAGCCAGCTGGGTGGCCGTGCCCTGGGACGCATCCACATCGTAGGGGGGGGGCGGAGGGTCGTCCGCCGCGTACGAAGCGGGAGCTCCGAGAGCGGGCGAGGTCTCATTGGGCCCAAGCTCCCGTTCTCCTTCCGGGGCCTTCTCCGCAGCCTCGTCCTCCTCCTGGGGGGCTCCCTGCGGGGGGCACTGGTCGCATGGGCTGGGGCGCCAGAAGCGACAGGCTATACACCAATCCAGGGCGGGTCCCTCCGGGGGGTGGCCCCCCGTCGGGGGGGCTGAGGCCTCAGTACCGTCGTGGGTCTGGGCGGTCTCGGGGTTGCCAGCGGGCGCCTGGGGGCGGGCCGCAGGAAACCCTGGGGCGCTGGCGAGGGCCTGCTGATGGCCTTCCTCTCGGCAATCCGCGCCCAAGAGGTCCTGGGACGCGCTTTCAGCTGCAACGTCCGAGGGGCCGGGCCGGGGGGGCCCTGCGCTGGCATGCCCGGCAGCCGGTTGGCCGGGGTCACTAGGCGTCCCGGTAGCCGCCAGGACACGCCGGCTTAGCTGGCTGGCAAGGCCTGTGGCTGCGGCTCGCGGCCGCGCAGGCGGGCTCACCCGAGCCGCGGTGGCCTCCGGGCGCCGCTCAGGGGCTGCCCCGTCCCTGGGCAACGCTGGGTTTCTTTCCCGGGAGGTGGGCGCCTGCCGCGCCGGAGGGGGGCCTCGGGGTAGGGGGCGGCCGGCGCCACCGACCGCGTCGGCTGTAGGCGCCCGGGTGGGCTCCTGCGGCCGCGGATGTACCTCCTGCCGCGTTCCGCCCACGGCATCGGCTATGAGGCGCCGGACGTCATCCTCGGTGAGGGAGGGGCGGTCAGTGTGCGGGGGGGCAGCCCCGGCGGACGGCGTGTCGTGCCGTTCCTCGCCCGGGGCGTCTCGTTGTGTGTGCACGGTGAGGTCCCGGACGACACTGCGGTCGACACAGTGGACTGCCGCCGGCAGGCGGCCGGGCGGGGGCGCTACCGTACCCAGGGCAGCGCTGACTACCGCACACGCCGCCAGCGCCTGCTTGTGGGCGCGGAAGGTCAGGTACCCGTGGTTTTCCCCTCCATATAAGGCCTCCGCCACCCCCTCCGCCCCATCCAGCCACATGAAACGGTTCGCCAGGTGACGGTGGGACCATCCTGTGGGGAGGCGCCGGATGTGCAGGACGGTCGGCGGGTCCGCGGCGTGGGGCTGCTGGGGGGCTTTCACTGCCCCGCTCGGGGAGGCGTACCCCGGGCCCCGGAGGCCCGGGGTGGTCTGCGTGACACCGGCACGGTGCTTCTGGGGCGTGCGAGGGGCGCCGTCCTGTGGCAGTCGTGCCTGCTGTGCACAGGGGGCCAGGAGGCCCGGCGTTGTTTGGGTCCCCATCAGAGCGTGCACCGGTAGCCTGTGCGGGGTGCCCGCGGGCGACTGCGCCGCAGGCCGTCCGCCTTCTTTGTTATTGCGCTGCCGCTTGCGCGGGGGCTTGTCCCTCGGGGCATACGGTACATGCGGGGGTTGGGCGTCGGGAGCCGTACGGGGCTCCCACTGCGGCCGGCGCCCCGTATTTGGCGCATCATACCTCAGGCGTCTAGCGGTATCCGGGCTGGGGGAGCGGTACCGGCGCCGGTCGTCGGGGCCTCGTCGCTCCCGGCCCGGCCCGGGGGTCGACCCGGGCGGGCTACGGCGGGAGCGGTAATCCCGGCGGTCGGGGGTACGGTCTCCACCTCTAGCGGCGGGGGCTCGGCGCTCGGAGGGGCGCTCCTCGGACCGGCGTCGGTAGTACCGCTCTGGGGAGCGGTAGGGCCGGCGGTGGGCCGTGCGGCCTCCCCCACCGGGGCTCGTACGGCCGTGGTCCCGGCGATCGTCGCATAGGTCCCGTCTGGGGGAGCGGGACCTCCGGTAGGCTGCGCCCTGGGGCCGGCGTGGCGGCTCCGCAGGTGCCGGGGGCCGGCGGTCCTGCCTGGGCTCCGTAGGTGCCGGGGGCCGGCGGTCCTGTTTTGGCTCCGCCTCCCTCGCCGATGCCAGCAGCAGCGCCGGCGTCGCCCCGCCGACCGCGTCGGGGGCAGGGCCCTGCGGCGCCGGGGGCGCCCTCTGCGCCGACTCCTTAGGGGGCGGGGGCCCCTCGGTGCGGCGGTCCAGGCCTGCCACGTGGCCCCGTAGGTAGGCCAACTCCAGGTCTCGGTGGTCCGGGGGCGGTACTGCCGGGAGCGGTGAGGGCGGCGGGGGAAGCCCATACCGCGGCTCCCGCAGGTAATAGGCGGGGTATGCCGGCTGGGAGTGAACCTCCACGAGCGGTTGGTGGGGCGCGTATGGGGTGTGGGTATAGCTGGGGAGGGGGGGGGCGGCAAAAGCCGGGGACCCCGCGGGGTGCGTTGCAGGCGGGCCTCCGGGGATAGGAGGGCGCTGCATGTAAGGAGTTGCGGGCGACGATGGGAACATGCTGTGTCACTGGGCTGCAGAGCAAGAGCAGGGAGTCGCAGGCCGGAAGCCCATGCATGGGCACTGCGCACCCCTTCCTCCGGGCCGCCCAGTGCTCAGGCGCCGGAGCCTGCTCTCGCTCGCGCGTTGGTGGCCTACGACGGCCGGCCTTACGGGCCCGTTCGTTAGAATCTACCCAGAAACGCGGCCCTGCGCGCTAGTCGTTGGCTGCTGCCTCGCACACTGGGGCACCTGGGTCTGGGGGGGAGAGATCTGTTACCGGGGGGTTGCGCCCCCACGTCCACCGGGCACTCCCGGCCGGGGGGAGCAGGGGGGTGCTCAGCCCAGTGGGGCGGTCGGGGCATCCTGCTTGGCCAACGGGGGGCCACCCTCTGTAGAGAACCGGGCGCACCGGCCTGGGGGGGATGGGGAGCCCTGCCCAGGGGGTGTTCCGAGTCTCTTTCCAGGCCAAGGGGGGGCCATCTTCTCCCGAGAGTCGGGCGCACCGGCTCGGGGGGGACGGGGAGTCCTACCCAGGGGGTGTTCGGAGTCTGCTGCCAGGCCAACGGGGGGCCATCTTCTTTAGGGAACCTGGCGCACCGGCCCGGGGGGGACGGGGAGTCCTGCCCAGGGGGTGTTTGGAGTCTGCTGCCAGGCCAACGGGGGGCCATCTCCTTGAAAGAACCGGGCGCACCGGCCCGGGGGGGACGGGGAGTCCTGCTCAGGGGGTGTTCGGAGTCTCCTGCCAGGCCTGAGGGGGGTCATCTTCTTCAGGGAACCGGGCGCACCGGCCCGGGGGGGACGGGGAGTCCTGCCCAGGGGGTGTTCGGAGTCTCCTGCCAGGCCAACGGGGGGCCATCTTCCTTAGGGAACCGGGCGCACCGGCCCGGGGGGGACGGGGAGTCCTGCCCAGGGGGTGTTCGGAGTTTGCTGCCAGGCCAAGGGGGGGCCATCTCCTTCTAAGAACCGGGCGCACCGGCCCGGGGGGGACGGGGAGTCCTGCTCAGGGGGTGTTCGGAGTCTCCTGCCAGGCCAGAGGGGGGTCATCTTCTTCAGGGAACCGGGCGCACCGGCCCGGGGGGGACGGGGAGTCCTGCCCAGGGGGTGTTCGGAGTCTCCTGCCAGGCCAACGGGGGGCCATCTTCTTCAGGGAACCGGGCGCACCGGCCCGGGGGGGACGGGGAGTCCTGCCCAGGGGGTGTTCGGAGTCTCCTGCCAGGCCAATGGGGGGTCATCGTCTTCAGGGAACCGGGCGCACCGGCCCGGGGGGGACAGGGAGTCCTGCCCAGGGGGTGTTCGGAGTCTCCTGCCAGGCCAATGGGGGGCCATCTCCTTCAAAGAACCGGGCGCACCGGCCTGGGGGGGACAGGGAGTCCTGCCCAGGGGGTGTTCGGAGTCTCTTGCCAGGCCAATGGGGGGCCATCTCCTTTAAAGAACCGGGCGCACCGGCCCGGGGGGGACAGGGAGTCCTGCCAAGGGGGTGTTCGGAGTCTCTTGCCAGGCCAACGGGGGGCCATCTCATCAAGGAACCGGGCGCACCGGCCTGGGGGGGACAGGGAGTCCTGCCCAGGGGGTGTTCGGAGTCCGCTGCCAGGCCAAGGGGAGGCCATCTTCTTTAGGGAACCGGGCGCACCGGCCTGGGGGGGACGGGGAGCCCAGCCCAGGGGGTGTTCGGAGTCTCCTAGCAGCAGCAGGCAAGTAAGCAGGCAGTACCGGGGGTCATAACCCCGGGGTAGCAGTATCTGGGACTCAACGTGAGTCCTCTTAACCAGGAACAACCCCAAACACCGCCGGGGCTTAACTCCCGAACGTAACGGTGTTTGGGGCCCCCGTGGGCCTTATGAGCCCACGGAGTGTACTGAGGCGTGGCTACCAGCTGGACTGTGGCCTGCCATACCCATTTCTGGGCTCGCCTCAGTACGGCCGGTCGAGTCCGGCTCTGGGGGTGGCGCACTAAACTGGCCCCGGGGGGGGGCCATTTACCCTGTTAAGCATTAGTTACGGCAGTAGGCACTATTCATTACGTTAGGGAATTACTCAGCGCTGTTGTTTACCCCGCAGACATGCCCCTTCCAGTGGTGCGCTCACCTTTGGGGCTGCCTTTGGGGGATCGGGGGCTGTTACCCCTCCCGGACGCCCTCCCTGGTGTTGGCGCCGGGGTGGTGGCCGGGGGGCCTTATACCGTACCTAAAGGATGTTGGATACCGATACCAGGGTGTCCAACCGGACGGGGACAGGGGCGGCTTCGTCGGGCCTTGTCATCTGGCCCACATTCGGCGGACCCACCGGACTGCTCCACTCCAGTCCTCAGGTCAGCTTTATATCCCTCCTCGCACCCTCGCACATGTTACAGGGCGGGGGGTCGTTGTCGGGGCCCCCCGCGCATGTCCGCGCCACCGGCCATCCCCTCCTCCCAAGCACCGCGCCTCTGCTAGGGCGGGGGCCCCTCACATGTACCCCTCAGGGCCCTTTCCACCTGCACACCTGGACGCTTGCCATGAAGACCCCGTATTGGAGGCTCCTCGTCGGCGCGTCCGGGTCCAGATCGTTCACGCGGCCGGCCGCCGATGCGGGGCCCTGGAGGCGCGCCGCACAGGCGCTGCCAGCCTGCGAGAGGGGCAAGGGCAGGAGAAGGGGGCGGGGAGAGGGGCAGTGGGCAGGGGGAGGCGGCACGGAGTGGCTGCGGGAGGTAGTGCATGGGGGGCACCGAGAGCTGCATGGGGGTGTGTGGGACGGAGTTGGGGCAGAGGGCTCTGTGGGTGGGGCAAAGGCGCGGGGGGGGCGCATGTCCGGGCTCCTGCGTGGGCAGGCGCGTGGGCGGGCGCGTAGGGGAAGAGAGGAGGGGGAGGCTTGGTCAGCCGTCCTCTACGGAGGGTCGCTGACCGTTCCCAGGGCCAAGGCGGCCGGTACTAGGGGCCGCGGGGTCCCTGGGGATGGTGCTTGGCACTGGGACGTGCGCGCACCCGACACTGTTAGTACACCGCCTATTGGCAGTGCCCGGGCCCTGTCGTCGGGGGCTTCGCACCCGGCACCCAGCCCGTGAGTAGAGCTGGGGAGTACTCAGGGTGTGGTGTGGTGTGGTGTGGTGTGGTGTGGTGTGGTGTGGTGTGGTGTGGTGTGGTGTGGTGTGGTGTGGTGTGGTGTGGTGTGGTGTGGTGTGGTGTGATGTGGTGTGGTGTGGTGTGGTGTGGTGTGGTGTGGTGTGGTGTGGTGTGGTGTGCCGAAGGCGCTATTACTAAATGGCAAAGGCCGGGATGTCTACCCACGGGTACAGGTAAACGGGCTGGGCTGTGTGTGTTGTGTGCGCGCTGTGTGTAAGTGTGTTGTGGCATAGCCGGACCGGTGCACTCTCGCACTTGGCCGACACTGCCTTGCCGACGCCTGCGCGCAGTCACACAGGGTCTCATGGGCCCACTGCACCCTGCGTGCCGCGCTGCACCATCAGTGCTTTTTGTGTGGTGCCGCACTGCTTGGTGCTGTGCACTACACTGCACTGTGTGTGCCCTGCTGCACGGTTGTTGTGGGCAGAGGGCAGTGGGCAGTGTAACGCACTGCCACGCCACCTGGGGGCTGTGGGCAGTGGAAATCCTGCTTCACACTGCCGCATTGCCTGAGGGCAGTGGGGAGTGGTCCTCCTGCCATTCTCTGCCTCCCTGCCTTGGGGCAGTGGGCCGGGCATCTTCTGCAATACACTGCCGCCGTGCCTTGGGCAGTGGTCAGTGGAACTCCTGCGACACACTGCACCACGGCCCGGGGGCAGGGGGCAGTGGATCTCCTGCAATGCACTGCCTCACTGCCTGGGGGCAGTGGACAGTGCAACTCCTGCAATGCACTGCCTCACTGCCTGGGGGCAGTGGGCAGTGGAACTCCTGCAATACACCGCCTCACTGCCTGGGGGCAGCGGGCAGTGGAACTCCCGCCATACACTGCCTCACTGCCTGGGGGCAGTGGACAGTGGACCTTCTGCAACGCACTGCCCCACTGTCTGGGGGCAGTGGGCAGTGCAACTCCTGCAATGCACTGCCTCACTGCCTGGGAACAGTGGGCAGTGCAGCTCCTGCATTGCACTGCCTCACTGCCCTCGGGCAGTAGGCAGTGCCACTCCTGCAATGCACTGCCGGTGTGGTGTGGTGTGGTGTGGTGTGGTGTGGTGTGGTGTGGTGTGGTGTGGTGTGGTGTGGTGTGGTGTGGTGTGGTGTGGTGTGGTGTGGTGTGGTGTGGTGTGGTGTGGTGTGGTGTGGTGTGGTGTAGTGTGGTGTGGTGTGGTGTGGTGTGGTGTGGTGTGGTGTGGTGTGGTGTGGTGTGCCGAAGGCGCCATTACTAAATGGCAAAGGCCGGGATGTCTACCCACGGGTACAGGTAAACGGGCTGGGCTATGTGTGTTGTGTGCGCGCTGTGTGTAAGTGTGTTGTGGCATAGCCAGACCGGTGCACTCTCGCACTTGGCCGACACTGCCTTGCCGACGCCTGCGCGCAGTCACACGGGGTCTCATGGGCCCACTGCACCCTGCGTGCCGCGCTGCACCATCAGTGCTTTTTGTGTGGTGCCGCACTGCTTGGTGCTGTGCACTACACTGCACTGTGTGTGCCCTGCTGCACGGTTGTTGTGGGCAGAGGGCAGTGGGCAGTGTAACGCACTGCCACGCCACCTGGGGGCTGTGGGCAGTGGAAATCCTGCTTCACACTGCCGCATTGCCTGAGGGCAGTGGGGAGTGGTCCTCCTGCCATTCTCTGCCTCCCTGCCTTGGGGCAGTGGGCCGGGCATCTTCTGCAATACACTGCCGCCGTGCCTTGGGCAGTGGTCAGTGGAACTCCTGCGACACACTGCGCCACGGCCCGGGGGCAGGGGGCAGTGGATCTCCTGCAATGCACTGCCTCACTGCCTGGGGGCAGTGGACAGTGCAACTCCTGCAATGCACTGCCTCACTGCCTGGGGGCAGTGGGCAGTGGAACTCCTGCAATACACCGCCTCACTGCCTAGGGGCAGCGGGCAGTGGAACTCCCGCCATACACTGCCTCACTGCCTGGGGGCAGTGGACAGTGGACCTTCTGCAACGCACTGCCCCACTGTCTGGGGGCAGTGGGCAGTGCAACTCCTGCAATGCACTGCCTCACTGCCTGGGAACAGTGGGCAGTGCAGCTCCTGCATTGCACTGCCTCACTGCCCTCGGGCAGTAGGCAGTGCCACTCCTGCAATGCACTGCCGGTGTGGTGTGGTGTGGTGTGGTGTGGTGTGGTGTGGTGTGGTGTGGTGTGGTGTGGTGTGGTGTGGTGTGGTGTGGTGTGGTGTGGTGTGGTGTGGTGTGGTGTGGTGTGGTGTGGTGTGGTGTAGTGTGGTGTGGTGTGGTGTGGTGTGGTGTGGTGTGGTGTGGTGTGGTGTGGTGTGCCGAAGGCGCCATTACTAAATGGCAAAGGCCGGGATGTCTACCCACGGGTACAGGTAAACGGGCTGGGCTATGTGTGTTGTGTGCGCGCTGTGTGTAAGTGTGTTGTGGCATAGCCAGACCGGTGCACTCTCGCACTTGGCCGACACTGCCTTGCCGACACCTGCGCGCAGTCACACGGGGTCTCATGGGCCCACTGCACCCTGCGTGCCGCGCTGCACCATCAGTGCTTTTTGTGTGGTGCCGCACTGCTTGGTGCTGTGCACTACACTGCACTGTGTGTGCCCTGCTGCACGGTTGTTGTGGGCAGAGGGCAGTGGGCAGTGTAACGCACTGCCACGCCACCTGGGGGCTGTGGGCAGTGGAAATCCTGCTTCACACTGCCGCATTGCCTGAGGGCAGTGGGGAGTGGTCCTCCTGCCATTCTCTGCCTCCCTGCCTTGGGGCAGTGGGCCGGGCATCTTCTGCAATACACTGCCGCCGTGCCTTGGGCAGTGGTCAGTGGAACTCCTGCGACACACTGCGCCACGGCCCGGGGGCAGGGGGCAGTGGATCTCCTGCAATGCACTGCCTCACTGCCTGGGGGCAGTGGACAGTGCAACTCCTGCAATGCACTGCCTCACTGCCTGGGGGCAGTGGGCAGTGGAACTCCTGCAATACACCGCCTCACTGCCTGGGGGAAGCGGGCAGTGGAACTCCCGCCATACACTGCCTCACTGCCTGGGGGCAGTGGACAGTGGACCTTCTGCAACGCACTGCCCCACTGTCTGGGGGCAGTGGGCAGTGGACCTCCTGCAATGCACTGCCTCACTGCCTGGGGGGCAGTGGGCAGTGCTACTCCTGCAACACACTGCCCCACTGCCTGGGGGCAGTGGGCAGTGGAACTCCTGCAATACACTGCCGCACTGCCTGGGGGCAGTGGGCAGTCGAATCTCCGCAATGCACTGCCTCACTGCCCTGGGGGCAGCGGGCAGTGCAACTCCCGCAATGCACTGCCTCACTGCCTGGGGGCAGTGGGCAGTGCTACTCCTGCAATACACTGCCGCACTGCCTGGGGGCAGTGGGCTGTGCAACTCCTGCAATGCACTGCCTCACTGCCTGGTGACCTGGCACCAGTCTAAAAACCCTCAGGATGGTAGCTGTAGGACGGACCCTACACGCATTGCCACGCTCGAGGCCAGTCGTGAATCGTCGTGATAGTTGTGCCACCACGTGACTCAGCTCTGCCATCGTGGCCTCCCCTCCGCTCAGCTCCACCCGTATGGTGCACCCTGTCTCTCCCTCTTAATCCCGTGTCTCCAAGGGCTGAGTGCCGCACCTCGGGTGCGTCCCTCTCCCTTGCTAGCCGTCCTGCTCACAGTGGGCACAGCGTTCTACGTTCGGCTCTGGCAAGACGTCGACCTCGCCGTGGCAATCTTCCAGGCCGCTACGCGGGGAGCCGCGACGGGGACTGCATTCGACGTATCCGCCGCTCAAGCGTGACGCCTTGTGCAGGGGTATCATCAGTCGTCAGATTCGTCGTCCCACCGTGGGGCCCCTCTCGCCTATGCGCCACTAGGGTTGTAGCACCTCGCGCCAGCGCGGTGCTCCCCTCGCACCCCCGCCCTCGTCTGTCCCGAGACCCCCACTCGCCGGCCTGATCGGCCAGGCGGCCCCATGTTGCTATGCGCTATCGCGCCATGCTCTTTGTTTCGTCACACTATGGCCACGCTCGTGGTACCCTTTGTTTCTTTCCTGCGCGCCCCATCCGATTGGGGCTGCCTATGTTGTCAGTGCGCCTCCGTTTGCCAACACCCCGATTTATTACTCCCCCCGACACATTGCGGCCACAGGCCACCCGCTCTTTTCTTCCCACGGCCTACCATGTCAGACCGCTCAACGCCGTCCCAGGACACCCCCTCTCCCGCCCCCGACACCGGTCGAGGCGGCACCATTCGTCGGGGGCCGTTCCCCATGTTTCTGATGGAAATCGCCCAGTCCGAAGATGCTGACCGTCTCCTGCGAGAGCTGGACATGCTGAAGGATGACGCGCTGGAAGCAGCAGATACAGCCATCCGGGCCACCGACCCCGCCCTGGCAGACTTGTGTGGCGCCCTGCGATGGACGGCTGCCGACGGCGACATCCAGGCTATTACAGCCGTGACGGGGGTGTGGACGCCGCGGGGGCTCCTGCTCACAGCCACCGTAACAGTCGCTGCAGGCCCGTCTGACACGAAGGTCATCGAACACGTCCCCCTGTCGCTGGTGCAAGGAGGCCCACTGCTGGAGTATGTCTCCAAGGACCCTGAGGCCCTCACAGCGGCGCTCGTCACTCGATGGAGTCCAAGCCATGTTCCGATCCCAGCGTCACGCCTCCGCAGCCAAGTCTTCAAGGGCCTGTACACGGCCCGCGAACAGCCGCCGCCCATCGACACTACCGCCCCTCCAGACATCCAAAGCCAGAAGGTCTCCCACAAGATCCACAAGCCCATCAGCCAGTTCCTTGCCCCCCACCTCAGACCGTCGTGGGACCGCCTCCGCACCCGCGAGGTGGTTGCGGCCTTTTGGGCGCTGCCCAACGACGTCCATGCGGTCCTGCAAGCAGCCCATATCCCGACAGCAGACCTCGTCCCGCTGAAGTTCGGACTTCTGGCGTGGGCCTCCTCCGTCTGCCTCACAGGGCAGTACACGCCAGCCCCGGTTCCCACGCCCCCCGCCCTCGCCAACAAGGGCATGTGGACCCCCGAGCAGCTGCGACCGCTGCTCGAATGCTCGGTCCTGCCGATCCGCAGCGTGGAGCTGCTGCATCAGATCGAGCAGGCTGGCGAGCATTCCTGGGCCACAGCCCCCACTTTCGCCCTGCTGCAGGCCGGCATCGCCGACACCGCCAGCCCGCTCCCGCTCACACCACCCAGCCACGCACCTTACCTCACCAAAGGACAAGCAGCGCCCAGCCCCGCCGGCACTCCGTTCGCCACGGCGGCGTTCACCCCAGCGTCAGCCCTGTACAAGTCCCAGGACAAGCCCACCCCTTCGGGGTCCGAGCCATCGCCTTCGTCACTGTTGCCCGAGCAGACAAGGCTTTCTTTCAATCTCCCTGAGCCCGCCTCCCAGGTACCGCCGGCTGCCGCAGACCCCACGCCTCCGGAGTCGCCAGCCCCGGCCGTCGGATCAGCCCCCCCCAATCCCTCCCAGATGGGGGAGCCTTTCGTCCCGGACCTGGACGTCACGGCCTACCCCACCGACTACGCTCAATTGCGTGACGAGTACGAGGCCCAGCAGCAGGAGCTGGCCGTGAGGACGCCCAGCCCCCTACAGAAACCCCGCGTCTGCTTCTCCCACGCAGGCCTCCAGGTCCACGACGCCATGCCCCACGCACGCCGCGCCCTGCTCGCCTCCCACCACGCCTACTCTGCAACCCCCCTACCCCAGCGCCACCCGGCCCTCAACAAGTACGCCAACGCCGTCAGCCACGGCCTCATCACATGGGGGGACCACCTCACGGTCACCGGCATCCGCCTCTCCCTATTCCCCCCGAAGGACACGCCCTGTCCCCTCTGCATCATGCCCGCCTCCGGGGACCACATCCTCTCTTGCCCGCTTGACCCGCTCATCCGCGCCCACTACCATTGGTGGCTTGCGGCCCGACTCTCCCAGAGGTGCCGTGCCTGGCGCCACTGTGCGCCCACTGCTTGGGGCACCCTCGTCCTTTGGGGCGACGAGCCGTTCATGGTGGCTGTGGATGGCTCCCCGGCCCACCACACCATCGCCACCTACACTATCGGTCGTCTCGGAACCATCTCCACGCCGCACAGGGATGCCCTGCTGCACAGGGGTCTGCGTCCTGCACATCTCCGTCGCCTTCTCTGCGACGTCGTTCTTACTACCGTCCTCCTACACAAGCGGCACGCGGTGCCCGTCCTACCTCTTGCCGACCACTTCTCCCCCCTGAAAGGAGGCCCCGTGAACCAGTCCCTCGCCAACGACCCGCCGCCAGAGTGGTATCACATTGCCAACTGGGCCCCAACGCCTGGGTCGTCCAGGTGGCCGGCCTGGGACGTCCTCTTAAGCCTGTGGCTGTCAGGGGACCTCCTCCTGGCCCCCAAGGTGAAGACCGCCAAGCCAACCCGGAACAAATGCAGTCCGTACCGCGTCCTGTATGTGTACGTCGAGAACAATCAGATACCAGGCGACACCCGGCAGGACATCGAGCAGGAGGCCCATGATGTCGTGGTCTTGGACAGTCTCGGCCGGCACGGGCTCGCCCCCCTTCTCCCGGATCGACGCCGCCTCTGGGCCATCCATTACGGTGGCAACGGACGGAGCCTGGAGGCTGGCTTCCGTGGAGATGTGATCCCCTCGTGGTGTGCCGCCCTGCATTCGGCGTTCTCAGCCATCCTTGCTGCAGCTTCCCAAGGCCCCCGCACGGTCTTCAAGGACATGCAGGTGGCCATGGGTCGGCCCGTCCCGTGGCCGTGTCCCCGCCCGTGACCCGTCCTCGAACTCACGCGCCCGGGTCGTCCCGGCACAGCGCGCAGTCTTGCCGGACCGCGCTTCTTGTCCGGCGGCGTCCTAAGTCGGGGGTGATGCCCCGGGAGACCCACACCTTCTCAGCTCACGTTGATCTTGGAACACTGACTCGGGTGGATCTAGGACAGATCGGGGCAGTCGGTGGCCGGGACCGGAGAGCAGATCGGACCGTAGCGTTGTCGTACACCGGCGTTGTGACCCAGACGGCCTGCTGGGAGGAGCGTTCTGAGGTGTGCGACGAGATTCGTCTTACTCTAGCGGAGGTAAGACGGAGGACTCCCTCGGCAGAGCCTGCGTGGGGCCCCCGAGGGACGACGCCACGGCTCACCGTACGTGGGACCACGGCAGGCGCTCCTCCTCCTCCTCCTCCTCCTCCTCCTCACTGCCCTCGGGCAGTAGGCAGTGCAACTCCTGCAAAGCACTGCCTCACTGCCTGGGGGCAGTGGGCAGTGGATCCCCCGCAATGCACTGCCCCACTGCCTGGGGGCAGTGGGCAGTGCAACTCCTGCAATGCACTGACTGCCTCACTGCCTAGGGGCAGTGGACAGTGCAACTTGTGCAATGCACTGCCTCACTGCCCGGGGGCAGCGCGCAGTGCACCTCCTGCAATGCACTGCCTCACCGCCTGGGGGCAGTGGACAGTGCAACTCCTGCAATGCACTGCCTCACTGCCTAGGGGCAGTGGGCAGTGGAACTCCTGCAATGCACTGCCTCACTGCCCTTGGGCAGTAGGCAGTGCAACTCCTGCAATGCACTGCCTCACTGCCTGGGGGCAGTGGGCAGTGCAACTCCTGAAATGCACTGCCTCAGTGCCCTGGGGGCAGTGGGCAGTGCAACTCCTGCAATGCACTGCGTGACTGCCCTGGGGCAGTGGGCAGTGGAACTCCTGCAATGCACTGCCTCACTGCCTAGGGGCAGTGGGCAGTGCAACTCCTGCAATGCACTGCCCCACTGCTTGGGGGCAGTGGGCAGTGCAACTCCTGCAATGCACTGCCTCACTGCCCTGGGGCAGTGGGCAGTGCAACTCCTGCAATACACTGCCACACTGCCCGGGGGCAGTGGGCAGTGCAGCCCCTGCAATGCACTGACTGCCTCACTACCCGGGGGCATTGGGCAGTGCAACTCCTGCCATGCACTGCCTCACTGCCCTCGGGCAGTAGGCAGTGCAACTCTTGCAATGCACTGCCTCACTGCCCTTGGGCAGTAGGCAGTACAACTCCTGCAATGCTCTGCCCCACTGCCTGGGGGCAGTTGGCAGCGCAACTCCTACAATGCACTGCCTCACTGCCTGGGGGCAGTGGACACTGTAACTCCCGTAGTACACCGCCTCACTGCCCGAGAGCAGTGGGCAGTGCAACTCTTGCGACGCACTGCCTCACTGCCTGGGGGCAGTGGGCAGTGGAACTCCTGCAATACACTGCCTCACTGCCTGGGGGCAGTGGGCACTGCAACTCCTGCATTGCACTGCCTCATTGCCCTCGGGTAGTAGGCAATGCAACTCCTGCAATGCACTGCCTCACTGCCTGGGGGCAGTGGGCAGTGGAATTCCTGCAATGCTCTGCCCCACTGCCTGGGGGCAGGGGGCAGCGCAACTCCTGCAATGCCCTATCTCAATGCCTGGGGGCAGGGGGCAGTGCAACTCGTGCCATACACTGCCGCACCGCCTAGGGGCAGTGGGCAGTGCATCGTCTGCAATGCACTGCCTCACTACCCTCGGGCAGTAGGCAGTGCAACTCCTGCAGTGCACTGCCCCACTGCCTGGGGGCAGCGGGCAGTGCAACTGCTGCAATACACTGCCCCACTGCCTGGGGGCAGTGGGCAGCGCAACTCCTACAATGCACTGCCCCACTGCCTAGGGGCAGTGGGCAGTTGAACCCCTGCAATGCACTGCCTCACTGCCCTGGGGGCAGTGGGCAGCGGAACTCGTGCAATGCACTGCCTCACTGCCTGGGGGCAGTGGGCAGTGCCACTCCTGCAATACACTGCCTCACTGCCCGGGAGGAGTGGACAGTGCAACTCTTGCGATGCACTGCCTCAGTGCCTGGGGCAGTGGGCAGTGCAACTCCTGCAGTACACTGCCCCACTGCTTGGGGGCAGTGGACACCGCAACCCCTGCAATGCACTGCCTCACTGCCTGGAAGCAGTGGGCAGTGCAACTCCTGCAATGCACTTCCTCACTGCTTGGGGGCAGTGGGCAGTGCAACTCCTGCAATGCACCGCCTCACTGCCCTGCGGCAGTGGGCAGTGCAACCCCCGCAATGCACTGCCCCACTGCCTGGGGGCAGTGGGCAGTGCAACTCCTGCAATGCACTGCCTCACGGCCTGGGGGCAGTGGGCAGTGCAACTCGTGCAATGCACTGCCTCACGGCCTGGGGCAGGGGGCAGTGGATCTCCTGCAATGCACTGCCTCACTGGCTGGGGGCAGTGGGCAGTGCAAATCCTGCAATGCACTGCCTCACTGCCCTGGGGGCAGTGGGCAGTGCAACTCCTGCAATGCACTGCCTGACTGCCCTGGGGGCAGTGGGCAGTGCAACTCATGCAATGCACCGCCTCAGTGCCCTGGGGCAGTGGGCAGTGCAACTCCTGCAATGCACTGCCTCTCTGCCTCGGGGCAGTGGGCAGTGGAACTCTTGCAATGGGCAGTGGGCAGCGGTGAGTGGTCGGAGTGTCCTGCAGGGCTGGTGGGGATGTAGAACCGGGTACACTAGCCTGGGGGGACGGGGAGTCTTGCCCAGGGGGCGGTCGGAGTGTCTGTAGGGCCTGCGGGGAGGTAGAATCGGGCAGACCGGCCCGGGGGGATGGGGAGTCCTGCCCAGGGGGCGGTCGGAGTTTCCTGCAGGGCCTGTGGGGACGTAGAACTGGTTACACCGGCCTGGGGGAATGGGGAGTCCAGCCCAGGGGGTGGTCACAGTGTCTTGCTGGGCCTCTGGGGAGGTAGATTCGGGCACACCGCCCCGGGGGGATGGGGAGTCCTCGCCAGGGGGTGGTCGGAGTGTCCTGCAGGGCCTGTGGGGACGTAGAACCGGGCAGAACGGCCCGGGGGGATGGGGAGTCCAGCCCAGGGGGTGGTCGGAGTTTCCTGCAGGGCCTGCGGGGATGGACAACCGGGCGCACCGGCCTGGGGGGATGGGGAGTCCAGCCCAGGGGGTGGTAGGAGTTTCCTGCAGGGCCTACAGGGATGGACAACCGGGCCCACCGGCCTGGGGGATGGGGAGTCCTGCCCAGGGGGTGGTCGGAGCGTCGTGCAGGGCCTGTGGGGACGTAGAACCGGGCACACCGGCTTGTGGGGATGGGGAGTCCAGCCCAGGGGGTGGTCGGAGTTTCATGCAGGCCCTGCGGGGAGGGACCACCGGGCGCACCGGCCTGGGGGGATGGGGAGTCCAGCCCAGGGGGTGGTCGGAGTTTCCTGCAGGGCCTGCGGGGATGGACAACCGGGCGCACCGGCCTGGGGGATGGGGAGTCCTGCCCAGGGGGTGGTCGGAGCGTCCTGCAGGGCCTGCGGGGATGGACAAGTGGGCCCACCGGCCTGGGGGGATGGGGAGTCCAGCCCAGGGGGTGGTCGGAGCGTCCGGCAGGGCCTGTGGGGACGTAGAACCTGGCACACCGGCCTGGGGGGATGGGGAGTCCAGCCCAGGGGGTGGTCGGAGTTTCCTGCAGGGCCTGTGGGGACGTAGAACAGGGCACACCGGCCTGGGGGGATGGGGAGTCCAGCCCAGGGGATGGTCGGAGCGTCCTGCAGGGCCTTTGGGGGCGTACAACCGGGCACACCGGCCTGGGGGGATGGGGAGTCCAGCCCAGGGGGTGGTCGGAGTTTCCTGCAGGGCCTGCGGGGATGGACAACCGGGCCCACTGGCCTGGGGGGATGGGGACTCCAGGCCAGGGGGTGGTCGGAGCGTCCTGCAGGGCCTGTGGGGATGTAGAACCGGGCACACCGGCCTGGGGGGATGGGGAGTCCCGCCCAGGGGGTGGTCGGAGTTTCCTGCAGGGATTGCAACGATGGACAACCGGGCGCACCGGCCCTGGGGGGACGGGGAGTCCTGCCCAGGGGGTGGTCGGAGCGTCTTGCAGGGCCTGTGGGGGCGTAGAACCGGGCACACCGGCCTGGGGGGATGGGGAGTCCAGCCCAGGGGGTGGTCGGAGTTTCCCGTAGGGCCTGCGGGGATGGACAACCGGGCCCACCGGCCTTGGGGGATGGGGAGTCCTGCCCAGGGGGTGGTCGGAGTTTCCTGCAGGGCCTGTGGGGACGTAGAACCGGGCACACCGGCCCGGGGGGATGGGGAGTCCAGCCCAGGGGGTGGTCGGAGTTTCCTGCAGGGCCTGCGGGGATGGACAACCGGGCGCACCGGCCTGGGGGGATGGGGAGTCCTGCCCAGGGGGTGGTCGGAGCGTCCTGCAGGGCCTGTAGGGGCGTAGAACCGGGCACACCGGCCTGGGGGGATGGGGAGTCCAGCCCAGGGGGTGGTCGGAGTTTCCTGCAGGGCCTGTGGGGGTGTAGAACCGGGCGCACCGGCCTGGGGGGATGGGGAGTCCTGCCCAGGGGGTGGGCGGAGCGTCCTGCAGGGCCTGCGGGGATGGACAACCGGGCGCACTACCCCGGGGGGATGGGGAGTCCTGCCCAGGGGGTGGTCGGAGCGTCCTGCAAGGCCTGTGGGGACGTAGAACCGGGCACACCGGCCCGGGGGGAAGGGGAGTCCAGCCCAAGGGGTGGTCGGAGTTTCCTGCAGGGCCTGCGAGGATGGAAAACCGGCCCCACCGGCCTGGGGGGATGGGGAGTCCTGCCCAGGGGGTGTTCGGAGAGTCGTGCAAGGCCTATGGGCACGTAGAACCGGGCGCACCGGCCTGGGGGGATGGGGAGTCCAGCCCAGGGGGTGGTCGGAGTTTCCTGCAGGGCCTGCGGGGATGGACAACCGGGCTCACCGGCCTGGGGGGATGGGGAGTCCAGCCCAGGGGGTGGTCGGAGCGTCCTGCAGGGCCTGTGGGGACGTAGAACCGGGCACACCGGCCTGGGGGGATGGGGAGTCCAGCCCGGGGGGCGGTCAGAGTTTCCTGCAGGGCCTGCGAGGATTGACACACGGGCCCACCGGCCTAGGGGGATGGGGAGTCCTTCCCAGGGGGTGGGTGGAGCGTCCTGCAGGGCCTGTAGGGGCGTAGAACCGGGCACACCGGCCTGGGGGGATGGGGAGTCCAGCCCAGGGGGTGGTCGGAGTTTCCCGCAGGGCCTGCGGGGATGGACATCCGGGCCCACCGGCCTTGGGGGATGGGGAGTCCTGCCCAGGGGGTGGTCGGAGCGTCCTGCAGGGCCTGTGGGGACGTAGAACCGGGCACACCGGCCTGGGGGGATGGGGAGTCCAGCCCAGGGGGTGGTCGGAGTTTCCAGCAGGGCCTGCGGGGATGGACCACCGGGCGCACCGGCCTGGGGGGATGGGGAGTCCAGCCCAGGGGGTGGTCGGAGAGTCCGGAAGGGCCTGTGGGGACGTAGAACCGGGCACACCGGCCTGGGGAGATGGGGAGTCCAGCCCAGGGGGTGGTCGGAGTTTCCTGCAGGGCCTCCGGGGATGGACAACCGGGCGCACCGGCCTGGGGGGATGGGGAGTCCAGCCCAAGGGGTGGTCGGAGTGTCCTGCAGGGCCTGTGGGGACGTAGAACCGGGCGCACCGGCCTGGGGGGATGGGGAGTCCAGCCCAGGGGGCGGTCAGAGTTTCGTGCAGGGCCTGCGGGGATGGACAACGGGGCTCACCGGCCTGGGGGGATGGGGAGTCCAACCCAGGGGGTGGTCGGAGCGTCTTGCAGGGCCTGTAGGGGCGTAGAACCGGGCACACCGGCCTGGGGGGATGGGGAGTCCAGCCCGGGGGGCGGTCAGAGTTTCCTGCAGGGCCTGCGGGGATGGACAACCGGGCCCACTGGCCTAGGGGGATGGGGAGTCCTTCCCAGGGGGTGGGTGGAGCGTCCTGCAGGGCCTGTAGGGGCGTAGAACCGGGCACACCGGCCTGGGGGGATGGGGAGTCCAGCCCAGGGGGTGGTCGGAGTTTCCCGCAGGGCCTGCGGGGATGGACATCCGGGCCCACCGGCCTTGGGGGATGGGGAGTCCTGCCTAGGGGGTGGTCGGAGCGTCCTGCAGGGCCTGTGGGGACGTAGAACCGGGCACACCGGCCTGGGGGGATGGGGAGTCCAGCCCAGGGGGTGGTCGGAGTTTCCAGCAGGGCCTGCGGGGATGGACCACCGGGCGCACCGGCCTGGGGGGATGGGGAGTCCAGCCCAGGGGGTGGTCGGAGAGTCCGGAAGGGCCTGTGGGGACGTAGAACCGGGCACACCGGCCTGGGGGGATGGGGAGTCCAGCCCAGGGGGCGGTCGGAGTTTCATGCAGGGCCTCCGGGGATGGACAACCGGGCGCACCGGCCTGGGGGGATGGGGAGTCCAGCCCAAGGGGTGGTCGGAGCGTCCTGCAGGGCCTGCGGGGATGGACAACCGGGCCCACCGGCCCGGGGGGTGGGGAGTCCTACCTAGGGGGTGGTCGGAGCGTCCTGCAGGGCCTGTGGGGACGTAGAACCGGGCACACCGGCCTGGGGGGATGGGGAGTCCAGCCCAGGGGGTGGTAGGAGTTTCCTGCAGGGCCTGCGGGGATGGACAACCGGGCGCACTGGCCTGGGGGGATGGGGAGTCCAACCCAGGGGGTGGTCCGAGCGTCCTGCAGGGCCTGTAGGGGCGTAGAACCGGGCACACTGGCCTGGGGGGATGGGGAGTCCAGCCCGGGGGGCGGTCAGAGTTTCCTGCAGGGCCTGCGGGGATGGACAACCGGGCCCACTGGCCTAGGGGGATGGGGAGTCCTTCCCAGGGGGTGGGTGGAGCGTCCTGCAGGGCCTGTAGGGGCGTAGAACCGAGCACACCGGCCTGGGGGGATGGGGAGTCCAGCCCAGGGGGTGGTCGGAGTTTCCCGCAGGGCCTGCGGGGATGGACATCCGGGCGCACCGGTCTGGGGGGATGGGGAGTCCTGCCCAGGGGGTGGTCGGAGCGTCTTGCAGGGCCTGTGGGGACGTAGAACCGGGCACACCGGCCTGGGGGGATGGGGAGTCCAGCCCAGGGGGTGGTCGGAGTTTCCTGCAGGGCCTGTGGGGATGGACAACTGGGCCCACCGGCCTGGGGGGATGGGGAGTCCAGCCCAGGGGGTGGTCGGAGCGTCCGGAAGGGCCTGTGGGGACGTAGAAGTGGGCACACCGGCCTGGGAGGATGGGGAGTCCAGCCCAGGGGGTGGTTGGAGTTTCCTACAGGGCCTGCGGGGATGGACAACCGGGCGCACCGGCCTGGGGGGATGGGGAGTCCAGCCCAAGGGGTGGTCGGAGTGTCCTGCAGGGCCTGCGGGGATGGACAACCGGGCCCACCGGCCTGGGGGGTGGGGAGTCCTGCCTAGGGGGTGGTCGGAGCGTCCTGCAGGGCCTGTGGGGACGTAGAACCGGGCACACCGGCTTGGGGGGATGGGGAGTCCAGCCCAGGGGGTGGTCAGAGTTTCCTGCAAGGCCTGCGGGGATGGACAACCGGGCGCACCGGCCTGGGGGGATGGGGAGTCCAGCCCAGGGGGTGGTCGGAGCGTCCTGCAGGGCCTGTGGGGATGTAGAACCGGGCACACCTGCCTGGGGGGATGGGGAGTCCAGCCCAGGGGGTGGTCGGAGTTTCCTGCAGGGCCTGCGGGGATGGACAACCGGGCGCACCGGCCTGGGGGGATGGGGAGTCCAGCCCAAGGGGTGGTCGGAGTGTCCTGCAGGGCCTGCGGGGATGGACAACCGGGCCCACCGGCCTGGGGGGTGGGGAGTCCTGCCTAGGGGGTGGTCGGAGCGTCCTGCAGGGCCTGTGGGGACGTAGAACCGGGCACACCGGCTTGGGGGGATGGGGAGTCCAGCCCAGGGGGTGGTCAGAGTTTCCTGCAAGGCCTGCGGGGATGGACAACCGGGCGCACCGGCCTGGGGGGATGGGGAGTCCAGCCCAGGGGGTGGTCGGAGTTTCCTGCAGGGCCTGTGGGGGCGTACAACCGGGCACACCGGCCTGGGGAGATGGGGAGTCCAGCCCAGGGGGTGGTCGGAGTTTCCTGCAGGGCCTGCGGGCATGGACCACCGGGCGCACCGGCCTGGGGGGATGGGGAGTCCTGCCCAGGGGGTGGTCGGAGCGTCCTGCAGGGCCTGTGGGGATGTAGAACCGGGCACACCTGCCTGGGGGGATGGGGAGTCCCGCCCAGGGGGTGGTCGGAGTTTCCTGCAGGGATTGCAACGATGGACAACCGGGCGCACCGGCCTGGGGGGACGGGGAGTCCAACCCAGGGGGTGGTCGGAGCGTCCTGCAGGGCCTGTGGGGGCGTACAACCGGGCACGCTGTCCTGGGGGGATGGGGAGTCCAGCCCAGGGGGTGGTCGGAGTTTCCTGCAGGGCCTGCGGGGATGGACAACCGGGCCCACCGGCCTTGGGGGATGGGGAGTCCTGCCCAGGGGGTGGTCGGAGCGTCCTGCAGGGCCTGTGGGGACGTAGAACCGGGCACACCGGCCTTGGGGGATGGGGAGTCCAGCCCAGGGGGTGGTCGGAGTTTCCTGCAGGGCCTGCGGGGATGGACAACCGGGCGCACTGGCCTGGGGGGATGGGGAGTCCTGCCCAGGGGGTGGTCGGAGCGTCCTGCAGGGCCCGTGGGGACGTAGAACCGGGCACACCGGCCTGGGGGGATGGGGAGTCCAGCCCAGGGGGTGGTCGGAGTTTCCTGCAGGGCCTGTGGGGATGGACAACTGGGCGCACCGGCCTGGGGGGATGGGGAGTCCAGCCCAGGGGGTGGTCGGAGCGTCCGGAAGGGCCTGTGGGGACGTAGAACTGGGCACACCGGCCTGGGGGGATGGGGAGTCCAGCCCAGGGGGTGGTCGGAGTTTCCTACAGGGCCTGCGGGGATGGACAACCGGGCGCACCGGCCTGGGGGGATGGGGAGTCCAGCCCAAGGGGTGGTTGGAGCGTCCTGCAGGGCCTGCGGGGATGGACAACCGGGCCCACCGGCCTGGGGGGTGGGGAGTCCTGCCTAGGGGGTGGTCGGAGCGTCCTGCAGGGCCTGTGGGGACGTAGAACCGGGCACACCGGCTTGGGGGGATGGGGAGTCCAGCCCAGGGGGTGGTCAGAGTTTCCTGCAAGGCCTGCGGGGATGGACAACCGGGCGCACCGGCCTGGGGGGATGGGGAGTCCAGCCCAGGGGGTGGTCGGAGTTTCCTGCAGGGCCTGTGGGGGCGTACAACCGGGCACACCTGCCTGGGGAGATGGGGAGTCCAGCCCAGGGGGTGGTCGGAGTTTCCTGCAGGGCCTGCGGGCATGGACCACCGGGCGCACCGGCCTGGGGGGATGGGGAGTCCTGCCCAGGGGGTGGTCGGAGCGTCCTGCAGGGCCTGTGGGGATGTAGAACCGGGCACACCTGCCTGGGGGGATGGGGAGTCCCGCCCAGGGGGTGGTCGGAGTTTCCTGCAGGGATTGCAACGATGGACAACCGGGCGCACCGGCCTGGGGGGACGGGGAGTCCAACCCAGGGGGTGGTCGGAGCGTCCTGCACGGCCTGTGTGGGCGTACAACCGGGCACGCTGTCCTGGGGGGATGGGGAGTCCAGCCCAGGGGGTGGTCGGAGTTTCCTGCAAGGCCTGCGGGGATGGACAACCGGGCCCACCGGCCTTGGGGGATGGGGAGTCCAGCCGAGGGGGTGGTCGGAGCGTCCTGCAGGGCCTGCGGGGACGTAGAACCGGGCACACCGGCCTGGGGGGATGGGGAGTCCTGGCCATGGGGTGGTCGGAGCGTCTTGCAGGGCCTGTGGGGATGTAGAACGGGGCACACCGGCCTGGGGGGATGGGGAGTCCAGCCCAGGGGGTGGTCGGAGTTTCCTGCAGGGCCTGCGGGGATGGACAACCGGGCGCACCGGCCTGGGGGGATGGGGAGTCCAGCCCAGGGGGTGGTCGGAGCGTCCTGCAGGGCCTGTGGGGACGTAGAACCGGGCACAACGGCCTGGGGGGATGGGGAGTCCAGCCCAGGAGGTGGTCGGAGTTTCCTGCAGGGCCTGTGGGGATGGACAACCGGGCGCACCGGCCTGGGGGGATGGGGAGTCCTTCCCAGGGGGTGGGTGGAGCGTCCTGCAAGGCCTGTAGGGGCGTAGAACCGGGCACACCGGCCTGGGGGGATGGGGAGTCCAGCCCAGGGGGTGGTCGGAGTTTCCCGCAGGGCTTGCGGGGATGGACATCCGCGCCCACCGGCCTTGGGGGATGGGGAGTCCTGCCCAGGGGGTGGTCGGAGCGTCCTGCAGGGCCTGTGGGGACGTAGACCCGGGCGCACCGGCCTTGGGGGATGGGGAGTCCAGCCCAAGGGGTGGTCGGAGTTTCCTGCAGGGCCTGCGGGGATGGACAACCGGGCCCACTGGCCTGGGGGGATGGGGAGTCCAGCCCAGGGGGTGGTCGGGGTTTCCAGCAGGGCCTGCGGGGATGGACCACCGGGCGCACCGGCCTGGGGTGATGGGGAGTCCAGCCCAGGGGGTGGTCGGAGTTTCCTGCAGGGCTTGCAGGGATGGACAACCGGGCGCACCGGCCCGGGGGGATGGGGAGTCCTGGCCAAGGGGTGGTCGGAGTTTCCTGCAGGGCCTGCGGGGATGGACAACCCGGCCCACTGGCCTGGGGGGATGGGGAGTCCAGCCCAGGGGGTGGTCAGAGCGTCCTGCAGGGCCTTTGGGGACGTAGAACCGGGCACACCGGCCTGGGGGGATGGGGAGTCCAGCCCAGGGGGTGGTCGGAGTTTCCTGCAGGGCCTGCGGGGATGGACCACCGGGCGCACCGGCCTGGGGGGATGGGGAGTCCTGCCCAGGGGCTGGTCGGAGTTTCCTGCAGTGCCTGCGGGGATGGACAACCGGGCGCACTAGCCCGGGGGGATGGGGAGTCCTGCCCAGGGGGTGGTCGGAGCGTCTTGCAGGGCCTGCGGGGATGTAGAACCGGGCACACCGGCCTGGGGGGATGGGGAGTCCAGCCCAGGGGGTGGTCGGAGTTTCCTGCAGGGCCTGCGGGGATGGACAACCCGGCCCACTGGCCTGGGGGGATGGGGAGTCCAGCCCAGGGGGTGGTCGGAGCGTCCTGCAGGGCCTTTGGGGACGTAGAACCGGGCACACCGGCCTGGGGGGATGGGGAGTCCAGCCCAGGGGGTGGTCGGAGCGTCTTGCAGGGCGTGCGGGCACGTAGAACCGGGCACACCGGCCCGGGGGGACGGGGAGTCCAGCCCAGGGGGTGGTCGGAGTTTCCTGCAGGGCCTGCGGGGATGGACAACCCGGCCCACTGGCCTGGGGGGATGGGGAGTCCAGCCCAGGGGGTGGTCGGAGCGTCCTGCAGGGCCTTTGGGGACGTAGAACCGGGCACACCGGCCTGGGGGGATGGGGAGTCCAGCCCAGGGGGTGGTCGGAGTTTCCTGCAGGGCCTGCGGGGATGGACCACCGGGCGCACCGGCCTGGGGGGATGGGGAGTCCTGCCCAGGGGGTGGTCGGAGTTTCCTGCAGTGCCTGCGGGGATGGACAACCGGGCGCACTAGCCCGGGGGGATGTGGAGTCCTGCCCAGGGGGTGGTCGGAGCGTCTTGAAGGGCCTGCGGGGATGTAGAACCGGGCACACCGGCCTGGGGGGATGGGGAGTCCAGCCCAGGGGGTGGTCGGAGTTTCCTGCAGGGACTGCGGGGATGGACAACCGGGCGCACTGGCCTGGGGGGATGGGGAGTCCTGCCCAGGGGGTGGTCGGAGCGTCCTGCAGGGCCTGTGGGGACGTAGAACCGGGCACAACGGCCTGGGGGGATGGGGAGTCCAGCCCAGGGGGTGGTCAGAGTTTCCTGCAGGGCCTGTGGGGATGGACAACCGGGCCCACTAGCCTGGGGGGATGGGGAGTCCAGCCCAGGGGGTGGGTGGAGCGTCCTGCAGGGCCTGTAGGGGCGTAGAACCGGGCACACCGGCCTGGGGGGATGGGGAGTCCAGCCCAGGGGGTGGTCGGAGTTTCCCGCAGGGCCTGCGGGGATGGACAACCGGGCCCACTGGCCTGGGGGGATGGGGAGTCCAGCCCAGGGGGTGGTCGGAGCGTCCTGCAGGGCCTGTGGGGATGTAGAACCGGGCACACCGGCCTGGGGGGATGGGGAGTCCAGCCCAGGGGGTGGTCGGGGTTTCCAGCAGGGCCTGCGGGGATGGACCACCGGGCGCACCGGCCTGGGGGGATGGGGAGTCCTGCCCAGGGGGTGGTCGGAGTTTCCTGCAGGACCTGCGGGGATGGACAACCGGGCGCAACGGCCCGGGGGGATGGGGAGTCCTGCCCAGGGGGCGGTCGGAGTTTCCTGCAGGGCCTGTGGGGACGTAGAACCGGGCACACCGGCCCGGGGGGACGGGGAGTCCAGCCCAGGGGGTGGTCGGAGTTTCCTGCAGGGCCTGCGGGGATGGACAATCCGGCCCACTGGCCTGGGGGGATGGGGAGTCCAGCCCAAGTGGTGGTCGGAGCGTCCTGCAGGGCCTACGGGGATGGACAACCGGGCGCACCGGCCTTGGGGGATGGGGAGTCCAGCCCAGGGGGTGGTCGGAGTTTCCTGCAGGGATTGCGGGGATGGACAACCGGGCGCACCGGCCTGAGGGGAATGGGGAGTCCTTCCCAGGGGGTGGTCGGAGCGTCCTGCAGGGCTTGTGGGGACGTAGAACCGGGCACACCGGCCTCGGGGGATGGGGAGTCCAACCCAAGGGGTGGTCGGAGTTTCCTGCAGGGATTGCGGGGATGGACAACCGGGCCCACTGGCCTGGGGGGATGGGGAGTCCAGCCCAGGGGGTGGGTGGAGCGTCTTGCAGGGCCTGTGGGGATGTAGAACCGGGCACACCGGCCTGGGGGGATGGGGAGTCTAGCCCAGGGGGTGGTCGGAGTTTCCTGCAGGGCCTGCGGGGATGGACAACCGGGCGCACCGGCCTGGGGGGATGGGGAGTCCTGCCCCGGGGGTGGTCGGAGTTTCTTGCAGGGCCCGCGGGGTTGTAGAACCGGGCGCACTAGCCCGGGGGATGGGGAGTCCTGCCCAGGGGGTGGTCGGAGTTTCCTGCAGGGCCTGTGGGGACGTAGAACCGGGCACACCGGCCCGGGGGGATGGGGAGTCCAGCCCAGGGGCTGGTCGGAGTTTCCTGCAGGGCCTGCGCGGATGGACAACCGGGCCCACCGGCCTGGGGGGATGGGGAGTCCT
This sequence comes from Eutreptiella sp. 'Long Island Sound 2002', assembly GCA_964036045.1. Classification (NCBI taxonomy): domain Eukaryota; phylum Euglenozoa; class Euglenophyceae; order Eutreptiales; family Eutreptiaceae; genus Eutreptiella; species Eutreptiella sp. 'Long Island Sound 2002'. The sequence continues at coordinate 57,491,564 of OZ038386.1, forward strand.
GCCTAGGGGTGGTCGGAGCGTCCTGCAAGGCCTGTGGGGACGTAGACCCGGGCCCACCGGCCTGGGGGGATGGGGAGTCCAGCACACGGGGTGGTAGGAGTTTCCTGCAGGGCCTGCGGGGATGGACAACCGGGCGCACTGGCCTGGGGGGATGGGGAGTCCAGCCCAGGGGGTGGTCGGAGTTTCCTGCAGGGCCTGCGGGGATGGACAACCGGGCCCACCGGCCTGGGGGGATGGGGAGTCCTGCCTAGGGGTGGTCGGAGCGTCCTGCAGGGCCTGTGGGGACGTAGACCCGGGCACACCGGCCTGGGGGGATGGGGAGTCCAGCCCAGGGGGTGGTAGGAGTTTCCTGCAGGGCCTGCGGGGATGGACAACCGGGCGCACTGGCCTGGGGGGATGGGGAGTCCTGCCCAGGGGGTGGTCCGAGCGTCCTGCAGGGCCTGTAGGGGCGTAGAACCGGGCACACCGGCCTGGGGGGATGGGGAGTCCAGCCCAAGGGGTGGTCGGAGTTTCCTGCAGGGCCTGTGGGGGCGTACAACCGGGCGCACCGGCCTGGGGGATGGGGAGTCCTGCCCAGGGGGTGGTCAGAGCGTCCTGCAGGGCCTGTGGGGACGTAGCACCGGGCACACCGGCTTGGGGGGTTGGGGAGTCCAGCCCAGGGGGTGGTCGGAGTTTCCTGCAGGGCCTGTGGGGACGTAGACCCGGGCGCACCGGCCTGGGGGGATGGGGAGTCATGCCCAGGGGGTGGTCGGAGCGTCATGCAGGGCCTGTGGGGACGTAGAACCGGGCACACCGGCCTAGGGGGATGGGGAGTCCAGGCCAGGGGGTGGTCGGAGTTTCCTGCAGGGCCTGTGGGGACGTAGAACCGGGCACACCGGCCTGGGGGGACGGGGAGCCCAGCCCAGGGGGTGTTCGGAGCCTCCTGCATGGCCATTGGGGGGCCAGTATCTTCGGAGAACCGGGCGCACCGGCCTTGGGGGGGACGGGGAGTCCAGCCCAGGGGGTGTTCCGAGCCTCCTGCAAGGCCAGTGGGGGGCCAGTATCTTCGGAGAACCGGGCGCACCGGCCTTGGGGGGACGGGGAGCCTAGCCCAGGGGGTGTTCGGAGCCTCCGGCAGGACCCGTCGGTACTCCCCCCTACGTCTTAGCAGCAGCAGGCAAGTAAGCAGGCAGTACCGGGGGTCATAACCCCGGGGTAACAGTATCTGGGACTCAACGTGAGTCCTCTTAACCAGGAACAACCCCAAACACCGCCGGGGCTTAACTCCCGAACGCAACGGTGTTTGGGGCCCCCGTGGGCCTTATGAGCCCACGGAGTGTACTGAGGCGTGGCTACCAGCACTTAAAGTCTGGCCTGCCATACCCACTTCTGGGCTCGCCTCAGTACGGCCGGTCGGGTCCGGCTCTGGGGGCTGCGCACCAAACCGGCACCGGGAGTGGGCCGTTTTACCCGGTTAGGCATTACTTATGGCAGTGGGCACTAATTATTACATTAGAGTTTTACTCAGCGCATTTGTTTACCCCGCAGACATGCCCCGCCAGTGGTGCGCTCACCTTTGGGGCTGCCTTTGGGGGATCGGGGGCTATTACCCCTTCCGGACGCCCTCCCTGGTGTTGGCGCCGGGGTGGTGGCCGGGGGGCCTTATACCGTACCTCAAAGGATGTTGGATACCCTTACCGGGGCGTCCAGCCGGACGGGTGCCCTGGGGGGCATTCTCAATCCAATTTTCGTCTATCCTCTGCTTCTATTCATGTGCGTCAAAAATGAGTCGGCGAGGCATTCAGCTACCTCAAGAGTGTCATAGTCGCTCTTGCCGTTTACCCACGCTTGGCCAAATCTCTTTGCACTGACAGTCAGTGCACTGGGCAGTAGTCACCTCGCAGAACCAGTCAGCAGGTCCAGCTTGCACATTGCGGACTCTTTCTGAAAGTGACTGCATCTGCAGTGCCTTTGACCTGCTCCTCTGCTCCTGTGGCCCCGGGACCCCCAAGCCAGCTTCCAGGCACCGCGCCTCTGCCAGGGCGGGGGCCCCCACATGCACCCTCCGGGGCCCTTCCCACCTGCACACCTGGACGCTTGCCATGAAGACCCCGCACTGGAGCCTCCTCGGTGGCGCGTCCGGGCCCAGTTGTTCACGCGGCCGGCCGCCGATGCGGGGCCCTGGAGGCGCGCCGCACGGGCGCTGCCAGCCTGTGAGAGGGGCATGGGCAGGGAGGGTTTTGGGGCGGGTGCGGCAGCAGGGGGCGAGGAGAGGAGGCGGTGTAGGGGGGAGGGGCCACCGGGGCGCGCGCAGGGGCGGCTGTGGGGGGGCTGGGGCAGGTGCGCGGGGGGGGGGGGGGGGGATGTCTGGGCTCCAGTGTGGGCCCGGTGCGTGGGCGGGCGCGTAGGGGAGGAGAGGAGGGGGAGGCTAGGTCAGCCGTCCTCTACTGGGGGTCGCTGACCGTTCCCAGGGCCAAGGCGGCCGGTACTAGGGGCCGCGGGGTCCCTGGGGATGGTGCTTGGCACTGGGACGTGCGCGCACCCGACACTGTTAGTACACCGCCTATTGGCAGTGCCCGGGCCCTGTCGTCCGGGGCTTCGCACCCGGCACCCAGCCCATGGGTAGAGCTGGGGAGTACTCAGGGTGTGGTGTGGTGTGGTGTGGTGTGGTGTGGTGTGGTGTGGTGTGGTGTGGTGTGGTGTGGTGTGGTGTGGTGTGGTGTGGTGTGGTGTGGTGTGGTGTGGTGTGGTGTGGTGTGGCGCGGCGCGGCGCGGCGCGGCGCGGTGTGGTGTGGTGTGGTGTGGTGGGGTGAGGTGGGGTGGGGTGGGGTGGGGTGGGGTGGGGTGGGGTGGGGTGGGGTGATGGGGCGTGGTGTAGTTGTGTCTGCCGTAAGCTGCGGTGAGGTGACGCAAGGGGAGGCGAGGCAAGGTAAGGCAGGGTCATGCCATGCCATGCCATGCCATGGCTTTGCTGGCGCTCTTGCGCATCTCCAGCCACTGTGCATCATGTCAAGGCTGCACGGTTGCATGGCCCGCTTCCAAGTTTCCTTCTTCGGATTTGCAGGCAACGTTGAGTGCCTATGTCCAAAGACCTGCAGGAACAGAGTAGTGCAGAAGGGCATTACAGTTTCGATGGAGGTATCTTCCCCGAACCCTCTCTGACGAGTGTTCCACGACAACTGTGCGCCGAATAGTTTGGCGGAAACTGACCTGGGCGTGCGCCTCGTGCACGCCGATCGGTGTGCTACCCTTGTGCAGCCGTCGCATGTCTTCTTCTGAAGGAAGTGCCTATTCACAGGGGCCCTGCAAAACAAGAAGGCACGGGAGAGGGGCCGCACCACGCATGTCCCATACCATGTCCGTGCGGGAGTCCGTCTTGCCACTCTGTGGTATCCAGTCACAGGAACTGGTACCGGACGGTACTTTGGCCTTGGGGGCTTGGTAGACACCGCAAACAAGTTCCAATTTGTTGCCAAAAACAGTACGCGCTCAGGCAGCCAACGCTTACTTGACACACATGAAGTACGCAATTTAAAAACAATACACGCATTCAACTCATATTCAACACACATTGTACAGACCTTCAATGCGTTCAATACACCTTGAACGCGTATTCCACACAAAACAAACAATCGACAGCCAATCAAGAGACAATCAACACACGACCAGCAGCACAACGGCACCGCAACATCCAAAATATGGGCAGAAACCTGCGCCAAGCCAAGCAGCTGTTACCAGGCAGATTTTTGACGGAAGGGAGGTGACCGCGAATTGATTTCTGCTGCTGTGTCTTCTTCTTCGAGCCCCGATGCACCTCTCTCACACACCTCTTGCCCAGGCTTGACACGTACCCCAATTATGTGCTCCACCGGCCCCAAAGGCAAGAAAAGTGCATATTTTTGCATTTGCTGCGGGGGAAAACCACTTAGACAATTGTCAGCGGTGGGCACGGCAAAGGGAGGAAACTCTGACTAGTGTGAGGATCGGCCGTCGTTCGGGTTCTTGTGATTGCCCTATCCGGCAGATGCAGGTCCGCAGAACCTGGTTCTGCCGTCACCTGGTCCCTACTCTCAGTGCATTGGTTCGCGGACTGCCTGTTGCGTGGCAGCTTTTGGGAATGGGGAGCGGGGGTCCCCTTGCAGCACCGCTGTGCGCCTCCGTTTGGTATGCTGCAGCCCCCAGCCACCGGATCCACAGGTCATCCTGGAGTCGGAAGTCTTCAGGCGGGCGCGCGCGTGACCTCATGCTGCGAGACGTGGGCCTCCCTTCTCGAAGGCAGCGCAGTGTTTGCCTCAGTGTACGTCTGCGGGCTAATCAGGGGGGGCGGGGGATGGTATCAATGCTTTCGCATCCGTGCGCAGATCTGCAGCGTCCCAGACAAAGGCCTTGGGGTCTGCACACTGGAGCCCATCCCGATGGGGCAGTTTGTGTGTTGCTACATCGGCGAGGTGATCAGCCGCGAGGAGTACAGACGGAGGCACGCGCAGAACCGGACTGGCAAGAGCACGACTTTCATCATCACAGAGCATTGCAGAGGTATGCGCAGCGCGGCAGCCCCATGTGCGCCCCCGCCGCTCTGACCAGGGGACCCATCATCACAACCATGTCCCCTCGGGGGGGGGGGGGGGGGGGGGCTGGGCTCTGTGTTATGATTTGTGATGCCGTAATGACGGGCGCCTCGAAACTCGGTTCGGCAGTTGGCGTTGGATCATTGGCCGTTGGCACATTAGCGCCCCGGCTCGGCAGTTCACCATCGGTGGTGGGCCACGGAAGTCAACCGAAGTTTTGTTGGTTGACGGCGGTTAGTGATGGGACGGGTGTGGCAGTGCGGCTCATTTGTGTCTTTTCTGTGGTGTGTGTATGTGTTTTGGGGGCCGGGGAGGGGGGGATCTCGCAACGTGCGCTTCTCTGGGGTGTGCTGCGTGACTCATTGGTGGCCGGGACCCCAGACCTGCACCACACAGGGCGTCCGATGGCACACCCCGTTCTGTGGCGGGCGGGGTGTTGTCTGGTGGGCAGTGTCCGTCCACTGTCCCGTCCACCGCCGTCGGTTGCCCCACAACCCCCGCCGGTGGGCCCAGAACGGCCGTCATAAGCCAACTCAAGACACCGCTGCGTGCTCGCTTTGTGCCCCAAATATGGGGCTGACTACCGGAGGGCCCTCGTGTTTTGTTCAAACATTAACACACGTCCCCGGGGGCGGGACGTGAGCGCGCGCCCTCCCGAGCGATACCGGGACGCCACCCGCATTCGGGAGGGGCCGGATTGCGGGTGGCACGGAGGACGCAAACACCACCAATGCTGCGAGCCCCGCCACGGGGCAAAGGATCTGGATATGCAGCGCACCGCTGATGTGCATCATGTGGTGATCCATAATCCCGGGCCCTGGGGCACCCTCCAAAGTTCACAGTCTGCGAGTGACCGAAGGTGAAGCCTGTCAGCGCCGGCGGGGGAGTGAACGCCACGAGGGCAGAAGCTGCAATTGCGAGTAGTGGGACCGGACCTTCCACTCTCACTCACAACACTGCCCCCTCCCCCCAACCCCCCCCCCCCTCGCCCGTACACCCGGAGGTACCAACCGCCAGATTCACTCAGCCTTGATTGCACCCCAGCCCCCCCCCCCCGCCGCCGCAAATACCCTCCGCCCAAATACACTCCCCCAGAACCGCCCACCGCCCGCAGGCACGCCTCCATAGCACGCCGCTGCGTGGAACCGGAAGTACCAAGGCGACCTGAAAATTGCTCTGCGGGGGGGGGGGGGGGGGGGGGTGACATGGACGCCCGCCGAAGGAGGGGGGGGGGGTTGGAGAAATGGGGTTCCGTGTCGGGCCCTTTGTTTGTTTTGTGTAAGAACGGATGTTGGCGCCAAAGGCGCAGGAACACAAAATTTTGGCCCGAAAAAGTTTTTTCCACCAATAATCCCCCCCCCCCCCCACATTTGAGTAGTCAAAATGATCAGCGCGACGTGGGTATCATTTTGAGCCACAGACGTTGGGTTGAGCCCCCCCCCCCCCCCCCAACGGCACGGCAGGTCGGGCACCCCCGCCCTGAACCCCCCCTCCCGTCACGGCGGCCAAGGAGGGGGGGGGCGGGGGGTTGGGAAAATGGGCCTCCGTGTCACCCCCCCCTCCCCCGCAGAGCAATTTTCTTCCCGCCCAACCGGCAAATCCACACCACCTTTCAGCCCTGCCCCCCCCCCCCCGCCTGCTTTACGTCTCAGACCACGTGTACCACACGATCATCGACCCCCAGAGGTACGGCAATCTGGCGCGCTTTCTGAATCACTCCTGTGCCCCGAACTTGGCTCAAGCCATCGTCCGAGTGGATCGCGCCACCGTCCCGTACGTGGCCTTCTTTGCGTCCCGGGACGTAGCCCCGGGGGAAGAGCTCACCTTCTGTTACGAAGCCTCCGATACAAATCAGTGCGACACGATCGCGTGCAAGTGCGGCTCGGACAAGTGCTCGGGGTTTGTGCCGTACTCTTTGCTCCCGGCGGTCTGAGAGGGCTCGCGGTCGTGGGACCGGCGCAGCGACTTTCGCTGGAAATGGCGCAGAACGATCGCTGTCGGGTATGCGCCGTCGCGGATGTCCACAAGTGCAGGAGCGCCGAGGGCCCCGCAGATCTATTCGTTCGATTGCGCACGGGACGGCAGTGGCGCATTGCTGCTCCGCTGGTCTCCGCGTCTTTGGCGGAGTCCCGCGTGCTTGTGCCCTCACGCCCCCCCCCCCCCCCCGGCCCGTGCAGGGGGGGCGGCGGCCGTGGGAGTCTCTGGGCCAGTGGTGGCCGTGCGTTCCGGGGCCCCGGTGTGCGTCGGTGATGGACAGCGGTGCGCTGGCGGTGAAGGTCTCGGACCATTTTGGGACGGAACGCCGCCCGGGCACGTCGGCCGTGTTCGTCGGTCACGAACGTCCCGCTCTATTCCCGCTGCGGTACCCCCCAGTGAGTCCCGTGTCAGTGCGCTGTGGTCTTCTCCATCGGATGCTGTCGGCCAGAAGGCAAGTCTCGGCGGCAATGGCATGGTTTCCGGATGGTGAGAGGCCACAGGACGGTGAGGCAACGGTTCCCATGAACGAGGCGCAGGTCGCAGAGCAAGCCCTCGGCATGTGCGATGCAATTTCTGTGCTGAGCAGCGGCAGACTGTGCATCATTTCGGTCGCGTGCACGCGACCGGGTGTGCGCTAGCAGCGGTGGGTCTGTGGAAGCTGCCACCATGCAAATCCCCTCTTTGCCACATTTGCTCACATCATCAACTTATCCACCGCTGCGTCCCCGTTTCCAGGTTTCCGTGCAGACAGCAAAGTACAGGAGCATTCTCCAGGCAGTTACCGATTTCATGCAGACCAGTGACAACGAGGAAACATCATCACAACGAATCAACTGCAAGCCTACGTTCACGGGTCCGTCCCAAAAACAGTGATCCCTGATCCGGAAAATACTCACATTCAGCAACACTGTGGCCCGAGCCACCGCATTAGCGCCTGCACCCCGCATGGGGATTGGGTGTCACTTGTTGACCTACTAATCATCAATCACAGTGAGAGAGCAGGGGACAAGGGACGGAGAGATGGGCGCTGATGAAGGGCGACTGACGAGGCAGAGGCGCAGAGCCATGCGTTTGACGATATGAATAATTCAACGTTTGCGCGCATTCGGATCGGCAGGTGGCTGTCCTTGGGCGCGTTGCACGCCCTCGGCTCGGATGAATGCATGTGTTACTTTCTTCGATCACTGCATCATGTGTTGCCACGGATGCATCGCGTGCGCATGACATCAGATCGCAATTGGGACAACACAATCCCTACGAAGCCCCCACTTTGCAATCCAAACCAAACTGCCACTCTGCGATATGTCAGATGCGGCGGCGGCCCGTATGGGGGGATTTGCATTTATGTAACTTTTTGCCAGAGCCGCATCTCCGGTCAACGGAGACGCTAGGAACTGTGTGGCCCACGGCCGAGACTTGGCATCCTTGGGACCGCCAGGGAATCGAGTAGTCGACAAGTCGTCTACTTTACGAATATACTTGGGTTTGCGTGATTTTGGGTCAATACGGTGAAGACATCTCCATATGATTGGTATTTGGGCCTGGAAAGTGTCCGGAAAGCAGGGCTGCTGGGCATTGTTTGGAAAGAGAACAGTGTTTCCCCCAATTTGATGAAGAACGACTGCAGTTCGTGCAGTTTCAAGTTGCAAATGACTGCACCAATCGCCTGCCATCCTTCCTCCCTCCCCCCCCCCCCCCTTGGCTCTCACCGCTACAATAACAGGGTGCCTGCTGCCGGAGCTGAACAAGTGTTGACAACCCATGTTGTGAAGCATCCTGCCGCTGTAGTTAAAACGCTGCCCATTTCGTGCCGTTGGCTACTGCATGTGGGGGCGTCCGCGCGCGCTGACGGCTTGTGGTGCTCAAGTCTTTATGACCTTCCGTAAACACACACTTTCCAGATTCCATGGGCAGCGGCACATCAAAGGTGGGCCCGCAGGATCTCCTCCCACCGGCGCCCCACCAAATGCCCGGGGAGCCGGTGTTCACTGATCTGCCGCTGTGGAACGAGTATACCAAGGGGCAGCTGAAGGGGCAGCTGACTAAGGAAGGCAAGAAGAACTTCAACCGTCGCTACAAGATGCAGAAAGAGAAGCTTTTCCTGGCGAGCTTGACGGATGAGCATAACCTCGACAATTTCAGCAAGGCCGCCATTTCTGGAATGAAGAGCTATGCCGGAATGTTGAGGACGATGGTCAACATGCAGCACAAGACGTCTCTCGAGACGATTGTGATCGATGCCAACGCCTTCATTGGCGACCGTGGCTGCGCTTTGCGGCCAGGATACGAGTTCGACAACAGCGCCCTAAAGATTTTGATCAGCAAGCCCAAAACAGCGGCACACCTCCAGGCGTGGGCCTCCGCATTTGGTATCCCACTGGAGGCCAGGTTTCTGCCATGGCTCCAATTAGGGCCAATCCCATGGAAAACATACCCCTTCTTGGGAATGTCCTGCAAGGCGTTCTCATTGCTACGCAAGCCAGCAAAGATCCCGACCCCCCCACACACACAGGTGGACGCCATGCCACTGTGGCATTCAGTACTGTTCAGGGACACGCGCATGAACACATACTACTGCCCAGCACTCATTAGGAAAGGCATACACACAATAGCACAGCTCAGAGACAAGGACATTGCGGCACACCTTCCCAGAACATGGATCCCGGTGTACCAAAGTAGCCTGTCCAACCTGGCGCGGCCCAGCACGCCCCGGCCCGTGGAGGACGAAGGGAGGCCAGCATTCTGGCTACAATGGAACAAAAGGACCATGCTACGTTTCCTTATGCAACTGTCCCCTGAGACCCCGAGGCAGACACCAGACACATGGCGTGCGTGGGCCAGACTCTCCCTACCCCCGAGTGATCTGGTGTTCATCCAGACAGAGCTCTGGAGAAAGCTTACGGTAGTCTTTAGTCGTCCAGTGCGGGGGTTCGATCCCGGGAGCTGGTGCTCTTGGGATCCCTGCACGTAGAGCTCTCTAGTTGGCGACATGGGAACCACCCCCCCTTCAGCAGCTCGCGCCACCACCGGTACCGGTGGATCGGGTGGAGGTCTCGTTCATTTTACCCCAACCCCAAAAAAAGAAACACGCGGGAACCACACACACCTGCAGCAGTGCGCACCGCCACCTGTACTCGAACAGGTCGACGGGAGGCCCCGTCCGGTATTCGAAAGGATCGGTGGGAGACACCGATCCCGGGAATCGAACCACCATCTTCGCGGCGAGCGCCGGATGCGCTACCACTGGAACAGCCGCCTTCTGAGAGGCACTGGCACCCAGCACACGGATCAAACACACACAACACACCAGTGCACACACAGACCACACATGCAGGCGCCATGGCGCTGCCCGCCTCCCTCAATCCTTGTATGGCTGTATGTTGACCTCCACAAAAGCCAGTACCCACTGGGGTTTCTAAATCCTAAGGACCTAAAAGCCCAGGGCCGGTGGCAGTGGCCCACAAGGGTGACCTCTGACCGCCCCACCCCCCATGACCTGGTAAACCCGAAACACGGGTATGTGGCCGAGAGGGGCCAGCGCAAGCAAGCATGCCAGTGGAACGCCGGGCGCCAAAGTGGGACACATTAAACGCTACGCCCCGAACTCAGTCCAAAGGCGACAATGCCCTGAACCCGGTAGATGCAGCCCGACTCTTACCCCATTCAGGGAGGAGGGAAGGAAAGAACTGCAAAACACTGTCAACGTGACACGAACAATCATGGAACTGAGTTGGCAATGAAGGCCGTGAGGCAGGCGCGGCTGGAGCTAAGTGGCGGGTCCACACCTGACCAATTGAAGCCCACCACTCAGGGGCTCCAAGAGCTAGCTGCCCTTGGAGCCCCATTTTTTGCCCCGTTCTCCCCCCTACCACCCTTACGGTTCCCAAAAGGCAAAATGCCCGGCAATGCTGAGCACCACTGGTGCGTAACACTTGGTAGTATGGAGCCACAACCCATGGGGCAAGGGGCGGTGCCCCTTTGGTGCCAAATATTCCGCAGCCAACACAGGGCCCAAATCCCAGTCGGAGCGAGGCCCTTTTCCAATTCCTCCACATCCTCAAGCACAACCCTGGTTTCAACAACACGCAATGGTAGACCCATACCAACCAACATGATCGTCTTCTGTGGGAAGACTTTTGGGCTTGCCTGGACGACTTCTTGCCTCAAGTGAATTTTCTTGCACTGAATTTTTCCCTTCTGGTCTTTATTTCCTTGACAAAGTAAAGCCAATTACCCTGGCCCCATGGCATGTGCGGCGCACCTGCGGTGCGCAGTGAGCACCCCCCCCTGGCTTTGTGTTACATTCCCCCACATCAGCAGTGGTGGACGCCCTCCAACCGGGTCCTCATCCACACTTTTCTTGCGCTTTGAGATACCCCTGAGCAGTGGATGGCAAGCAAACAGCAAAAGCCAATCACCGTGGTAAACAGCACGGTGCCTTGCCTTTGCAGTGGCTCATCACCCCGATGGGCGCGTGGGGCAGGCTGACAAAGGGCCTCCAAAGGGCTTGCAGTTGAAGCCCCATCCCATGGCAAGGGACGTTTGCCAAGTTTGCCAGTTGGTATTCTGGGTCAGCACATATTCTGAGCTCAATGGGATACCTTTTCATTGCCAGCTTCTCTGCCAAACAGCAGTAGTCATCCTCTGTAGTGTAGGACTGGTCAGGCTTTGCAACTCAGATTCGTAGGTTTGAGGCGCAAAATGCACTCTTTGGACCCATTCTGTATTTGCTTTGTACGTGTCATCATGGTGCCCATCCTCCGGCATCAGCATGTGCAAACGGCAGATATTCCCTGCGCTATTGCCCTTGAAGCTGACCTTTCAACCAAATTAGGACAATCGTGGTGCATGGCAAAACCATACGGCGACCTGGTGAATGACAGGGTGGGGGATTGGGGAATGCTTCCCTGTCGGCCCTAGGCAGTCTGAAGACCAGCGGCCGATGGCAGTCTTTTGAAAAAACTTACCCCATGATACATACCGACAAAGGGAATCATTTCGACTCATATATGTTGGACCCCCCCCCCCCCCCCCGGACCAGTAGGTTCTCGCTCTGACAGTGCGTTTTTGACAGTGCACTGTTCACACATCCATTTGCATTGTCTCTCCTTCCCACTCCTCTTTGAAGTTATGTGCCTCTGAGGGGTAGCAACCCAGTCGCTCTTCGTGAGTGGCTGTGTCAAACAGGGTAAGCCCACCAAAGGTCCCACCTACACCTTCACTGAGGTCACCTCAATTCGGTTGTAACACCCACGCCCCCCTGACCCTTGCCTGGTTTGGCAAGGGTCCTGGCGCCCCTGCCACGGAGGGTGGGCCTCAGGGCCCCCTTGGGGGCGGGAGCAATTTTCTTGCCGCTGAATGCGAGCCGCCATAATGTATTTGGGGCTGTCGGACTTGGGGTTCATCCAAAATGGATGTGTGTACCGCAAAGACCCGAATGTCCATGGCCATGCAATAACACTACGGGCCGGCCCTTGGTGTTGCACTACCACCACCACCACCACCACCACCGCTGCTGCTGCTGCTGCTGGAATGCCACAGAAAATGGTCAAGGGCTTGGCGACCTGAAAATTGCTCTGCCGGGGGGGGGGGGGGGGGGCATGGACGCCCGCCGAAGGAGGGCGGGGGGGTTGGAGAAATGGGGTTCCGTGTCGGGCCCTTTGTTTTGTGTAAGAACGGAGGTTAACGCCAAAGGCGCAGGAACACACATTTTGGCCCGAAAAAGTTTTTTCCACCAATAATTTCCACCCCCACATTTGGGTAGTCAAAATGATCAGCGCGACGTGGGTATCATTTTGAGCCATAGATGTTGGGTTGACCCCCCCCCCCCCCCGGCACGGCAGGTCGGGCACCCCTGCCCTGAACCCCCCCTCCTGTCATGGCGGCCAAGGAGGGGGGGGCGGGGGGTTGGGAAAATGGGCTTCCGTGTCCCCCCCCCCCCTGCAGAGCAATTTTCTTCCCGCCCTTGCATGGCACACAAAGGGGTCTCTCGCAGGCGGTCTAGCGAGCCGCAAATCAGCTGGCATGGAATCCAATCCAATCCCTACGACTACTACTACTGCTGCTACTGCTGCTGCCGCCCATATCCTCGTGAATCCCGCTGTCCCCAGCACCTCACGATCATGAGCCGCGTCGATGATGTCCCGCAGCTCCGCTGGGGCCCCTTCGCTTTCGCACTCGTCGCCGGTGCCATTTTGGGTCTCCTGAGCGTGTTGCCCCTTCCGCCGTCCTCCGCGATGGTCCTGTACCAAGCGGTGGCCCCCCAGCCCCTCCGCACCGCCCGGCTCAGCACCCGCCCTCTGCCCCTGGGCCCACTGGGGGCACTGCACCGCACCCACGCCCCCGCGCAGCCCGCGCCGCGCTCGACGGGGCGTTCCCCCGGCCACACAGCGCCGCCTGCGGGCGGTCCCAGCCCCGCTCTCAGGCGCACTGGGGCGCTCTGGGCAGTGGCAGCGGCTCTGATGAGCGTTGTGGCCCTGGCTCTGCCCTGTGTCCGGAAGCCCAGCCCCTCCCCCCGTTCACCGCTCATGCCGCTGGCACTGGCGGCTGCCACGGGCTCGAAGACCTGGGGTCGCCGGGAGGCCTTGGCCGGCGCCGGGCTGGCGGCGGTAACCGCCGCCAACCGCCCGGCCGGGGCCGCCGGGGAGCCGGAGCCCTCCGCACTCGTGCCCGAATCGGTGTCCGCCTCCGACCTGCAGAAGGTCGACAAGGTGCGGACGGCCTCCGGGCTCGAGTACCGGGACATCGTCGTGGGGGGCGGGCCGCGGGCCCGCAAGGGCCAGGGCGTCACGTTCCACATGGTGGGCGTCTTGCCCGAGGGCCGGGTGTTCATCAACACGCTGGACAAGGGCCGCCCCCTGGACGCCCGCATCGGCACGGACTCCATCTCCCCGGTCGGCCTCGAGGAGGGGCTCAGCACGATGCGCGTGGGCGGCGTCCGCCGCATCTACTGCCCCGCCGAGCTGGCGTACCAGATGATCCCGACCGTGGGCGTGTACGGCACGTACGGGACCCCGCAGAGGCCCCCGGCCCCCGTGGGGATTCCCGTGATATTTGATGTGCAGCTGCTCCTGGTGCCCGGCGTTGACGAGGACGAGGACGAAGACGAGGGCGAGTTCCAGTTCAGCTTTTGATATGATACGGCTTTGGTTGTGCTGACTAGCACTCCACACGACTCCGTACAGGGGTCATGAAGACGATATCTGTGACAGACAGGACAGGCAGGCATCCCGTTGCTGCACCCTTGCCTTTCGGTCGGCCAGGATGGAGGGACGGGGTCACTTGCACAAAGTCTACTGCTGTCTGAAGGGAACTTTAATGTTTTGATCGGCACAACCAGGCCATTGCTCAGTGAAGTTCCCACCCCACCCTCGAGCGGGGGTGGCAGGGGGGGGGGGGAAGGGGGGAGAGGGAGTTGGGTGGGTGAGTCTGAGGCCCTCAAACAGTTTGCGCACCTACAATCAACCTGTAGTTTTCCCCTGGGGGTGGGTGTTTCCAGTGGATTGACGAAGTTCCCAACGGATTCGCCAGGCGCCGCCAACCCCCTGCCCCCTCTCCCAAACATTCCCCGGACACAACCTGCCGCAAGGAGAAACAGAAGCGGTGGGCTCAAACAGCTGCTTGCAGAGCTTCACGTGTAACAACACATGGCCAACCAACCCATGCTGGTGTCCCTCGAAAATGTGGCTCTCCCTTTGCAAATAACGACGCCCACCCAGACTTGGCACTAGCGTCTGCCAGGTCACGCGTGATAAGAAGGAGCTGCATCTTCCTGCGCCAGACATGGGACACGACTTGTTCCTACTGAGTTGTGGTTGCGACAGCAGCGGATATTACCGAGTGGTACATGGGACAGCGCTGATTCCTAACGAAACTCAGTTCCCCTGCCGGACACTAGTGCCATGTCTGCACCCACCCACCCACACACACACACTCACACACGCACACAGAGAGAGCAAGGAAATATCGGATGAGGGGGGAACGGGAGCATCAGACCATCCAAGCCCCTTTTACTGCAACTCACATCAACCCATGGGAGGCCCTGACCCAGAGCAGGTGGGCAAGGGTTGGACAGCGGTTAATTGTAAGCAGCACCAAGTATGGCGCCCCACCTCATTGCAGCGACTGGGACCTCCTCTTTCACAGTACATTGCAGTCTGCAGGGGCTGGGGCCAGCGGTAGCAGCCCAGGATCGAGGCGACGGTCCTCGACGGGGACATGGGCGGGCAGAGGCAGAAGACACCGTACCTGCAGCAGCCCCGTCCTTCTGTCGCACCGCGATACACCGGGAGGGGCGCGCGTGGGCTAGGGCGGGCTGCAGGCAGGCTCTAACCCACTAACCCTCTCCCTTCCCCCTCGCAAGAGCGTCCAGGACCCGGAAAGCCGCCTGTCCTTCATTAATGGCACAGCCCGGGTGCGTGCAACCCACACAACTGTGCACGGACGACCCAAACATTTGTGAAGTGCGAACAGAGCTGTGGAGAGGTGATGCATGTTGCTGGACTGTGGTTTGGCATGCACCCACCCACACCCACACACACAAACAAGGCAGGGCCTGGACAGAGCACACAGGACAGCCTGCGGCTTTTCTTGAGGTTCTGATCGGACCACAGCCACAAAGCAGTCCGGCTCGCAAGTCTGGCGAAAGGTGCCCGCTACCTCATCGCGCGTGTTCTCGGTCGCAGCTCCCTCGTGGATAGCGTAGCCAGCCCTAACCCGCTAACCCCCTGACCATCCTGTTGCATGAGCATCCCGGACTTTACAAGACGCCTACCCTCGTTGATAGCACATGTCCTTCCGTCGTGCCGCGGCATAGTCCTTCCGCCGTGCGGCGACATACCGGGGGGGGCAGGGGTGGGATAGGGCAGGCCACAGGCAGGCTCTAACCCGCTAACCCCTAACCCTCCCGTCGCAAGGGCGGCCAGGACATTAAAGGTCACCAACCCTCGTTGATAGCACAATGCACACACACTCCAGTGTTCCTGACCCTGCTGACCCTCGTGTACCTCCGCAATAACCCCCCCCCCCCCCCATACACGCACGTGTGTGACCATTACATTAAGATGGCTGGACACGCACCCTCGCAGGGGTGGGTCACACTGGCACGCTGGGCACAAGGTGGGTCGCATGACTGGCATTTTTTCAACCCCCGAGTATCGACCGCGTTGGACCAAGTGGGGGTGAGCAGAAGTTTCACCCACAATCTCTGGGACCTCTTTGACTACCGAGGCAGGTCACACGACAGGTGCTGGACCTTGATTGTGCTATGCGGTGCCCAACGAGCCCAACCCCACCTCATCCCAATGGTTGGCCCAGGCCAGTCCTGACCGAAGCCATTTCTTGGACCGTCTGGTCATCTACAACGGTGCCTAAACCCTCCACACCAGAACACAACAGACACGTCTTTCAGTGGTTCAGTGGTGAGTCCGATTCTCCAAGGCCTGGGCCAGGGGCTTCCGCGGCTGGAGGACCACAGCCGCAGAACTGGAGAATGCAACCCAAGGCGTCAGGCAACATCCACTCCTCCGTACTGCTCCTGCAGAGACCCATGAGGGATATCAGGAATCGAGGTGGGGGGGGGGAGTGAGGTAGCGGTCATTGACTGTAACACGGGACGCTGTGGGGGGGGCCAGATGGAGGTCCTTGCCACCCACCGATGACCATCCCCGACCTCGTTGGCATCACCGGTGGTAGGTCTCCTCGTTGGCCGCCTACAGCTCTGCAAAGCCGTCCTGGATGGGCCATGGGATGCACAGGCGGCCATAGTAGTGAACGACCCATGGTCCAATGTCCAGGGATGCTTTGGAGTTGGTGGCTGCCCTCGCGCTACTGCCTGAGAAAGGCGTCTGCAGGCTCCTAATTTGGGATGGTGTGATACTGGGCCACACACAACAGTTGGAACATCCCCCCAGAGCACCAAGCTGAGCCCCTTCCACCCTCCCTGGAATCCTCCAGCTGTTGCCTGCCTGAGTTCTTTGCCAACTGCAGCGCCTTCGCCGCGCCTCCATGGCCCTCATTGTTCAAGCCGACTTTTAACGGCCCCCAAGTATCCAGACTGCCGGAACTTGACTTGAAAATGGTGCGCGTAGCTGTACCCGGCGCATATACCACCAACGCCCGTGTGGATCCCACCCCCCCAGCCCCGCTTTTTGCCACCTTGGGCAGCTTGCCTTCACACTCCCACCAGTGACACCCTGCCCCTCCCTGGCTGTGGTACCCGGTCACAACAAAATCAATCAAAATGGCTGGCACTCCGAAGCGCAACGTTGTATGGACAGAAAAAAGTCCGAAGGGCATGCTCCAGCCCCTCTTCCTGGTGACCTTTGCATGCTGGAACACAAGAAGGGCAGTCCCAAAACAGGCGGTAAGATGTCGTGCATAAACAACGCCCTGCTTGCTGATGGGACCCGACATCCACCTCTTCGTGTCAGCATGTAAGTACAGCTTTGTCTGAGCACGTGTACCCCATGTACCCACGTGGTGCCCGAAGGTGAAGGTATTGGCTGCTGCTCATATAAGAGCTCCCTGTTACGATTTGAATCATGAGGTCAGGTCCAGTAGTATCACCAATTCAAATAGATTTGTTCCCACTATGCTGGCGTCAAAGTTCTGAGACCGAATGAGGCTGATTCCACGACAGCATCTTCATCACCAGCAGTCTACAATCCCACTCTTTATATGGTGACAGTGAAATTGAAAGCGAGGGCGGCAGCTTGCACATCACGCCAAGGCCAAACCCTGACCATAGCTGTACTGGCATGCATGCTTGGTAACATTGATACACTCGACTCTCAAAATGGAATCTGACAGATCTGAAGGAGTGCATGACTACGAATTGGTCCGAAATGACATGTGACACAGATCGAGGGTGTAACGCGATCCACTGTTTCTTGTGGTGTATATCTTCATATTGTGCCGACAGGTGGGGGGGGGGATTTCGCGACAGGACTTTTTCGCCATGGGATCTTTCGCGTTTCAAATGTGTGCGTATTGAAGTTGCGTGTCTCTGTGCCCCTGTGTTTTGTCCACAGACGCTCGGTCGGTGATCAAGCCGCGGGCAGAGCGTGGCGCCGCTGGGGAGGAGGTCGCAACGGGCGGAGATGACCCCAACGATCTATGGCTCAAAATGATCCCCCAGGATGCGCTGATAATTTTGAGGTAGGTATCATGGGGGGATTTGGTTTCGAAAAAATCTTCTTCTGGGCCACTCTGCGGCCCCGGTGGTCAGCCATCACTAGTGTTTAGACCAGCCTCTTTGGACTGGCCTGCAATGGTCTAGAGGAATCCTCAATGGCCTAGGAGTCCTGATTGGCCACATCAAAAGAACGATACGTCTCACACAGTCTTCCCAGGGCAGACACCTGACTTCGATTGCCACTGAGGACAGTGGCACTCAGTGGCTCACTCTATGGCTCTGCATGACATGAAACACACCTGCACGGCTTCGCTGAAACATACCTTTTTGCCGGTCAGCTACTGCTCCAACAAATGTGCGGGTCTTCAACGCCCAATTACCGCCCTCGAGGTCGCGCTCGACGGCCGCCTGTGCCGGCGCCTCAACCTCCTGCTCCACGCTCTGCTTGCCGCTCGCCGCCTTCTGGTCAGCCCCCCCCCCCCCCCCCTGGTCAGCCCGTCACGGGAGCCTTGAAGGGGGGGGTCTGGAAAATGGGCTCAAACGAACCCCCCCGGCGCACTAGCCACTCCCCCCCCCCCCCCCCCGGACAACGAAACGAGGAGGGGGGGATCAGGAAGAACCCATGGCCTGGAATTGTTTTGCAATGGTTTGTGATCATGGGGGGCGCCCAGGTGCAGCCCTTGACCCCGACACCCCTGAAACATTTTGGCCCCCTGAAGGGGGTGGGGTGGTGGGGAGCCCCCAAACGTGGCTGCTGGGACCGGACCCCCCAGGGGGTGAAGTTAGTTTTGCAGAGCACATTGTTGTGGTATGTGACACATCAGATTTTATCTTCCAATTCAGAATCGATGTGTCTGCCGGGTGTGCCGTAGTTGACTATGAAGAGTCGAATGAAGATGCCGAGGAGCTCAAAAGCCACCGCTCCGCAGTAGATCCGTGTGTACACATGTACACATACTCATGTGTGACTGAATTGCCAATGTTAAGTCACCAGTCTTGTTTCTCACTTTCTTACCTGAAATGAAGTTTGTGGGATGCCGTCAAGGCGCGGCAGTCACATCCTGCTGCATCTGCCGGTGACAGTTTACAAGTTTCAAATAGACATCCCACCGTCATCTGACAGCATGTGGATCCTCCGCCGGGATAATGTATGTTGTAGTTGACCTGGTACAATCACTGGGATAGTGTGGGAATACGCTCAAGCCCTGTTTGTGTGCTCGCACAATTCTACTTCTTGCGACCGTGTCCCGTCAGCTCAACAACTCACTGCAACAAAACGAGGATATGCGCCGTACAGCCCCGGCATTGGCGGTGCACGGCTCCCTCTCCCTCTCTCTGACGCATTCTTGGTGCAGCTGCACAATGTACGCTCTTTTGAGCCTCCACTTCACAGTGGCACTACTGCACTCGCTGGTGGTGAGCACGGTTGCCGCGGCCGCAGATCATCTAATGGTCTGCATCCCTTATTTCCCGTACTTCCAGCCCGCGAAGATCGCCGACGGAACAGACAACAATCATCACGCGGAGGACAACCGCACGCAATTCCTCATGGCCATCATGGATTCCTACGCCGCATTCGACGTGCATGTGACGCTGGTGCTGGTCATTCCAAAGCCCGAGGATAAGGGCGAGGAGGACCTGCTGCAGAGCAGTCTTGCTCGGATGCCGCAGCGCAAAGGGAACCTCGTCGTGGTGCCCCACATCCACGACATCTTGGCGTTGTTCAAGGTCCAGGGCATCGGGCGGGCTGTGCTGCCGTGGGCATGCCGGCACGAGCTCCGGAAGGCCCGGGAGACGGGGAGATTCAACTACTTCGCATATACGGAGGATGACATTCTCTTCCGCCCGGAGGCCTTTGCATTGTGGAGACGCGATGCCGACCTCCTGTGGGACGAGGTGCCTGTGCCTGTGCCTCTTCCCGTGCCTCTGCCGCTGCCTGCGGCCGTGCCCTCGCGCACCCCCAGGCCCTTGAGATGCCCCTCCCTATGCCCATGCCATTGCCTGTACGCATGCCCATGTGCACGCCTGTGCCTGTGCCCTACCTGTGCCGTGCTCATGCTCCTTCATACCCGTGCCTATGCCCATGCCCATGCCCATTCCCATGCCCATGCCCATGCCCATGCCCATGCCCATGTCCATGCCGCGTGTTCCGAACCGACTTTGGATCGGCGGTATTGCTGTGCAAGGGCTTTGGCTTGACATTTGTACCAAGCGCTGTCTTTGGATTGATATATGTATTAAGAACAGGCTTTGGAATAACATGTATGCAATAACATGTATGCAGTAAAAGGGCATTTGATTGACATACACGCCTTGAGGGATGTTGTTGCGCCCTGAATGGGCTGTGGACTGACATTTGTGCCCAGCATGGAATTCAGCTTGATGTTTGTGTTCAAAACAAGTTTGAATTCACGTTTGCGCCATGAATGGGTTTTACAAGAGCATGCACGCTTGATGTATTTCTGAACAGACTTTGACGTTTGTACTAAGCATAGACATTGGATGGATATTAGTGTGCCGAACCGACTGTAAATCCTTGTTTCTGCCATGCAAGGGCTTTGGCTTGACATTTGTACCAAGCGTCGCAGTGAAGAAGCATTGGATTGACATGCACGCCTTGAAGGCTTTGCTTGATGTTTTGTGTCCTGAATGGGCTATAGATGGACATTTGTACCCAGCATAGAATTTGGATTGATGATTTGGTATTGACATACACACCTTAATAACTTTGATAGATGATAGTGAATGGGCGCCAGATTGGCATAAGTACCCAGCATGGAGTTGGATTGATACTTGTGCTCTGAGCAGACTTTGGATTGGCATTTCTTCCCGTGAGTGGGCGTTTGATTCATCTTTGTACCAAGCATTTACTTTGGATTGATACCTGTGTTTGTGATCTGCGCGGTGGGTAGATTTTTATGCTGCGAATGGGCTGGGTATTGGCATAAACAGGGTGGTGTTTTGTTTTGAGTGCACTGCACACACACATTTATCCGCATGAGCGGTTTGGAACTGGCGGTTAGTGCCCATATTCTGTTTGTTTGGCAACAGATTTATGGCTAGGCCTTTCGTTGCCAGATGGCAGTTTGTTTTGTTTCATTTGGCTAGACAGCCAAGACACTTGATGTGTGGGCAACATAGGACGAGATAAGGGACAAACGACGGGGAAAGGATGCCACCAGAAGGTGGGTATACCCGGGAGGGGACCAAGTACGAATCAGGCCAAAGCGTTTTTAACAAAACAAAACAAAGCATGCCCATGCCCATGCCCCTGTCCATGCCGCCCGCCCTCCCGTGCCCGGATTCTTTACAAACCTCGTTGAAATGGGTGCGTTTCACGGGGAGGGGGGGTCATGGGTGGGGTTTCAGCTCCGGTTGTGTCGGAAAAAAACGCCTGGGACCAACCCCCCTTGCGGATGATGCAGCGCTCACGGGGTGGGTGGGTGGGTTTGCAGCCTCCAGGCCTTGAGCAGTGGCATTGTCAGCCGCAGTGGCATTCGCAACAGAAGTGGTAGTAGCAGCAGCAGTGGTAGTAGCAGCAGCAGTGGTAGTAGCAGCAGCAGTGGTAGTAGCAGCAGCAGTGGTAGTAGCAGCCACAGTGGTAGTAGCAGCATCAGTGGTAGTAGCAGCAGCAGTGGTATTAGCAGCAACAGTGGCATTCGCAGCAGCAGTGGTAGTAGCAGCCGCAGTGGTAGTAGCAGCCGCAGTGGTAGTAGCAGCAGCAGTGGTAGTAGCAGCAGCCATAGTAGTAGCAGCAGCAGTGGTAGTAGCAGTCGCAGTGGTAGTGATTTGATTTGATTTGATTTGACTGTATCGTTTTGTACCGGATCCGTACCGGTCCCCGCGCAGTTATTCTCTTCTATCAACCACCTACCTACAAACCTTCTTTCCACTTTGTTGCACCTGTCGACACTTCTAGTCACTTCAAATCAAATCCGGACCCGGGCCGCACCCCGGCACGCACTTCCTGATGCTGACAGAGACATACAGATCAAGTCTGGCATATCCGGTTTTTTGATCTACTAATTTGAGCTCCTTGGGCTCCCTTGCATTGGACTGCAACCACTCCGTTGGATAATGTCTCACCTGCCCGGGACTGCCCCAAGACACCTTTCATTGGACTTTGAGAACCCTCACCATTGCTTCTCTACCCATGCAATTCAGGATAGTCAGGACACGTTGGCAACACACTGACCGTCAACCAACCCTCACAATGAAAACAATTCGAACTTTGATTGATGAATGCTTGAGGTGCGAGGCACGGACTGCCACACGACTTTGGATCGAATTGTGCAACATTATTGGCACACACGCTGCCGGAGAAGACAGCGCCACATTGCATATTTCATGGAGTAGCACCTGTGGACATAGTTTCCCCCTATGCGGAAGGAGAACCTGAGACTGATGGAGAATGATACCTGTGGACCGGGCTACAACGTTTGGTCGCCCCCGTGGGACGCCGTTGAACTTCCTCATCAGAGGGACAATGCACACACAGAAACCTGCACCAGGACCGCACAGCGCGACTGGAACGCACCACAAGTCCGTTGGGTTGGAAAATCTCTCAGCACACCGGGCCTAAGAGTTTCATGACTATTCCCTTGACTGCATTTCGTGGTGTCCCTGCACGTTGGCGCACCCCTGCAACAGCGATCGCACACGTTACCCCAGACATCCACAAACAGCGTGACGCGGTGAAAGCTGTCACTGAGATCTTGTGCCTGAATCGGCACTGGCGTATGCACTGGATCTGGCCACAGTTACTGCTGGCCCTAGTCCATGAACTTAATATTTGCGTGAATAGCCCCAGTGAGCTTGTCCACGCGAGCGGTCATGATTATATTCCTGTTTGTAATGACTGCGATGGGCATCTGACGACTTGGGAGCACTTGCTGCGTGGAAATTCTTCTGCGGATACCTCTGAGGCTGGAATCTGGGACGATCAGTGCCCTTGCCACCTGCAGAGGGAGTGAACAGCAATCAGAGATTCAATTGAACCAATAACGAGAATACCACTTCGAGATGAGCACCTAGAGACATGTGATAATCGGACACCAGAAACCCAACACTATTGCCTTTTAATGTATGGAAGTGCCAGAGATTGATGCCAATATCCCGTCGCACGCCACTCTAGGGCCACTTGGGGGAGAGGATGCACCAATAGACCCGTTGTTGCCTTAGGCGGCGAGACTGTGCAACCTCCATCATCTCAGCAAGGTCTCCGTGGCTCTCAACCAGGCATACATCTGGACATCGTGGGCTCCAGTAACCAACCGCAACACCCACAGGGTCGACCAAGAAGTGGCTGAGATGACTTCCAGCATGCTCCCTCAATGCAGACACAAGCACCCACAGAAGCCGGGTGGAATACGACTGTCTGTGACTGGAAATATGACAAGAAAATCCAACAAGAACATTACTGTTGATGGAATGTAGAAGATTCCAGACCAGACGAGGCTCTGCTGCAGGCATAGAAGGCACATCAGACTCGCTATCTGATTGCAGTACTTGACTGGCAGCCGCAAGAACCTGCATTTGCAACGCCTGCGGAAGTTGAACACCGCATTGGTAGTAGCAGCAGCGTGATAGTAGCAGCAGCAGTGGTAGTAGCAGCCGCAGTGGTAGTAGCGGTAGCAGTGGTAGCAGCAGCAGCAGTAGTAGTAGCAGCAGCAGTGGTAGTAGCAGCAATGGTAGTAGCAGCAGCAGTGGTAGTAGCAGCAGCAGTAGTAGTAGCAGCAACAGTGGTAGTAGCAGCAGCAGTGCTAGTAGGCAGCAACAGTGGTAGTAGCAGCAGCAGTGGTAGTAGCAGCAGCAGTGGTTGTAGCAGCAGCAAAGGCTTTCACAGCCGCAGTGGTAGTAGCAGCCACAGTGGTAGTAGCAGCCGCAGTGGTAGTAGCAGCAGCAGTAGTAGCAGCAGCAGTGGTAGTAGCAGCCGCAGTGGTAGTAGCAGCCGCAATAGTAGTAGCAGCAGCAGTAGTAGTAGGAGCAGCAGTGGTAGTAGCAGCAGCAGTGCTAGCAGCAGCAGCAGTGGCAGTAGCAGCAGCAGTGGTAGTAGCAGCAGGAGTGGTAGTAGCAGCAGCAAAGGCTTTCACAGCCGCAGTGGTAGTAGCAGCCACAGTGGTAGTAGCAGCCGCAGTGGTAGTAGCAGCAGCAGTAGTAGCAGCAGCAGCAGTGGTAGTAGCAACCGCAGTGGTAGTAGCAGCAGCAGTGGTAGTAGCAGCAGTAGTAGTAGCAGCAGCAGTGATAGTAGCAGCTGCAGTGGTAGTAGCAGCAGCAGTGGTAGTAGCAGCAGCAGTGGTAGTAGCAGCAGCAGTGGTAGTAGCAGCCGCAGTGGTAGTAGCAGCCACAGTGGTGGTAGCAGCAGCAGTGGTAGTAGCAGCAGCAGTGGTAGTAGCCCCAACAGCGGTAGTAGCAGCAGCAGAGGTAGTAGCAGCAGCAAAGGTTTTAGCAGCAGCAGTGGTAGTAGCAGCAGCAGTGGCTTTCACAGCCGCAGTGGTAGTAGCAGCAGCAGTGGTAGTAGCAGCAGCAGTGGTAGCAGCAGCAGTGGTAGTAGCAGCAGCAGTGGTAGAAGCAGCCACAGTGGTAGTAGCAGCAGCAGTGGTAGTAGCAGCCGCAGTGGCTTTCGCAGCCGCAGTGGTAGTATCAGCAGCAGTGGTAGTAGCAGCAGCAGTGGTAGCAGCAGCAGTGGTAGTAGCAGCAGTAGTGGTAGTAGCAGCAGCAGTGGCTTTCGTAGCCGCAGTTGTAGTAGCAACAGCAGTGGTAGTAGCAGCAGCAGTGGTAGCAGCAGCAATGGTAGTAGCAGCAGCAATGGTAGTAGCAGCAGCATTGGTAGTGGCAGCAGCAGTGCTAGTAGCAGCAGCAGTGGTAGTAGCAGCCGCAGTGGTAGTAGGAGCGGCAGTGGTAGTAGCAGCAGCAGTGGCAGCAGCAGCCGCAGTGGTAGTAGCAGCCCAGTGGTAGCAGCAGCAGTGGTAGTAGCAGCAGCGGTGGTAGTAGCAGCTGCAGTGGTAGTAGCAGCCGCAGTGGTAGTAGCAGCCGCAGCGGTAGTAGCAGCAGCAGTGGTAGTAGCAGCCGCAGTGGTAGTAGCAGCAGCAGTGGTAGTACCAGCAGCAGTGGCTTTCGCAGCCGCAGTGGTAGTAGCAGCCGCAGTGGTAGTAGCAGCAGCAGTAGTAGTAGCAGCAGCAGCGGTAGTAGCAGCCGCAGTGGTAGTAGCAGCAGCAGTGGCCTTCGCAGCCGCAGTGGTAGTAGCAGCAGCAGTGGCTTTCGCAGCCGCAGTGTTTGTAGCAGCAGCAGTGGTAGTAGCAGCAGCGGTGGTAGTAGCAGCAGCAGTGGTAGTAGCAGCAGCAATGGTAGTAGCAGCCGCAGTGGTAGTAGCAGCCGCAGTGGTGGTAGCAGCAGTAGTGGTAGTAGCAGCAGCAGTAGTAGTAGCAGCAGCAGCGGTAGTAGCAGCCGCAGTGGTAGTAGCAGCAGCAGTGGCCTTCGCAGCCGCAGTGGTAGTAGCAGCAGCAGTGGCTTTCGCAGCCGCAGTGTTTGTAGCAGCAGCAGTGGTAGTAGCAGCAGCGGTGGTAGTAGCAGCAGCAGTGGTAGTAGCAGCAGCAATGGTAGTAGCAGCCGCAGTGGTAGTAGCAGCCGCAGTGGTGGTAGCAGCAGCAGTGGTAGTAGCAGGAGCAGTGGTAGTAGCAGCAGCAGTGGTAGTAGCAGCAGCAGACGTAGTAGCAGCAGCAAAGGCTTTCGCAGCAGCAGTGGTAGTAGCAGCAGCAGTGGCTTTCGCAGCCGCAGTGGTAGTAGCGGCAGCAGTGGTAGCAGCAGCAGTGGTAGTAGCAGCAGCAGTGGTAGTAGCAGCCACAGTGGTAGTAGCAGCCGCAGTGGCTTTCGCAGCAGCAGTGGTAGTAGTAGCAGCAGTGGTAGTAGCAGCAGCCAGTGGTAGTAGCAGCAGCAGTGGCTTTCGTAGCCGCAGTGGTAGTAGCAGCAGCAGTGGTAGTAGCAGCCGCAGTGGTAGTAGCAGCAGCAGTGGTAGTAGCAGCAGCAGAGGTAGTAGCAGCAGCAAAGGCTTTCGCAGCCGC
This sequence comes from Eutreptiella sp. 'Long Island Sound 2002', assembly GCA_964036045.1. Lineage (NCBI taxonomy): Eukaryota > Euglenozoa > Euglenophyceae > Eutreptiales > Eutreptiaceae > Eutreptiella > Eutreptiella sp. 'Long Island Sound 2002'. The sequence continues at coordinate 57,517,282 of OZ038386.1, forward strand.
AGTGGTAGTAGCAGCAGCAGTGGTAGTAGCAGCCGCAGTGGTAGTAGCAGCAGCAGTGGTAGTAGCAGCAGCAGTGGTAGTAGCAGCGGCAGTGGTAGCAGCAGCAATGGTAGTAGCAGCAGCAATGGTAGTAGCAGCAGCAGTGGTAGTAGCAGCAGCAGTGCTAGTAGCAGCAGCAGTGGTAGTAGCAGCCGCAGTGGTAGCAGCAGCAATGGTAGTAGCAGCAGCAATGGTAGTAGCAGCAGCAGTGGTAGTAGCAGCAGCAGTGCTAGTAGCAGCAGCAGTGGTAGTAGCAGCAGCAGTGGTAGTAGCAGCAGCAGTGGTAGTAGCAGCAGCAGTGGTAGTAGCAGCCGCAGTGGTAGTAGCAGCCCAGTGGTAGCAGCAGCAGTGGTAGTAGCAGCAGCGGTGGTAGTAGCAGCTGCAGTGGTAGTAGCAGCTGCAGTGGTAGTAGCAGCCGCAGTGGTAGTAGCAGCAGCAGTGGTAGTAGCAGCCGCAGTGGTAGTAGCAGCAGCAGTGGTAGTAGCAGCAGCAGTGGTAGTAGCAGCCGCAGTGGTAGTAGCAGCCCAGTGGTAGCAACAGCAGTGGTAGTAGCAGCAGCGGTGGTAGTAGCAGCTGCAGTGGTAGTAGCAGGTGCAGTGGTAGTAGCAGCCGCGGTGGTAGTAGCAGCAGCAGCGGTAGTAGCAGCAGCAGTGTCTTTCGCAGCCGCAGTGGTAGTAGCAGCCCAGTGGTAGCAGCAGCAGTGGTAGTAGCAGCAGCAGTGGTAGTAGCAGCAGCAGTGGTAGTAGCAGCCGCAGTGGTAATACGAGCCCAGTGGTAGCAGTAGCAGTGGTAGTAGCAGCAGCGGTGGTAGTGGCAGCAGCAGTGGTAGTAGCAGCAGCAGTGGTAGTAGCAGCCACAGTGGTAGTAGCAGCAGCAGTGGTAGTAGCAGCCGCAGTGGTAGTAGCAGCAGCAGCGGTAGTAGCAGCAGCAGTGGTAGTAGCAGCCGCAGTGGTACTAGCAGCAGCAGTGTTTGTAGCAGCAGCAGTGGTAGTAGCAGCAGCAGTGGTAGTAGCAGCAGCAGTGTCTTTCGCAGCCGCAGTGGTAGTAGCAGCAGCAGTGGTAGTAGCAGCAGTTGTGGTAGTAGCAGCAGCAGTGGTAGTAGCAGCCGCAGTGGTAGTAGTAGCAGCAGCGGTAGTAGCAGCAGCAGTGGTAGCAGCAGCAGCAGTGGTAGTAGCAGCAGCAGTGGCTTTCGTAGCCGCAGTGGTAGTAGCAGCAGCAGTGGTAGTAGCAGCCGCAGTGGTAGTAGCAGCAGCAGTGGTAGTAGCAGCAGCAGTGGTAGTAGCAGCATCAGTGGTAGTAGCAGCCGCAGTGGTAGTACGAGCCCAGTGGTAGCAGTAGCAGTGGTAGTAGCAGCAGCGGTGGTAGTAGCAGCTGCAGTGGTAGTAGCAGCAGCAGTGGCAGTAGCAGCCACAGTGGTAGTAGCAGCAGCAGTGGTAGTAGCAGCCGCAGTGGTAGTAGCAGCAGCAGCGGTAGTAGCAGCAGCAGTGGTAGTAGCAGCAGCAGTGTTTGTAGCAGCAGCAGTGGTAGTAGCAGCAGCAGTGGTAGTAGCAGCAGCAGTGTCTTTCGCAGCCGCAGTGGTAGTAGCAGCAGCAGTGGTAGTAGCAGCAGCAGTGGTAGTAGCAGCAGCAGTGGTAGTAGCAGCCGCAGTGGTAGTAGTAGCAGCAGTGGCTTTCGTAGCCGCAGTGGTAGTAGCAGCAACAGTGGTAGTAGTAGCCGCAGTGGTAGTGATTTGATTTGATTTGATTTGACTTTATCGTTTTGTACCGGATCCGTACCGGTCCCCGCGCAGTTATTCTCTTCTATCAACCACCTACCTACAAACCTTCTTTCCACCTTGTTGCACCTGTCGACACTTCCAGTCACTTCAAATCAAATCCAGACCCGGGCCGCACCCCGGCACGCACTTCCTGATGCTGACAGAGACATACAGATCAAGTCTGGCATATCCGGTTTTTTGATCTACTAATTTGAGCTCCTTGGGCTCCCTTGCATTGGACTGCAACCACTCCGTTGGATAATGTCTCACCTGCCCGGGACTGCCCCAAGACACCTTTCATTGGACTTTAAGAACCCTCACCATTGCTTCTCTACCCATGCAATTCAGGATAGTCAGGACACGTTGGCAACACACTGACCGTCAACCAACCCTCACAATGAAAACAATTCGAACTTTGATTGATGAATGCTTGAGGTGCGAGGCACGGACTGCCACACGACTTTGGATCGAATTGTGCAACATTATTGGCACACACGCTGCCGGAGAAGACAGCGCCACATTGCATATTTCATGGAGTAGCACCTATGGACATAGTTTCCCCCTATGCGGAAGGAGAACCTGAGACTGATGGAGAATGATACCTGTGGACCGGGCTACAACGTTTGGTCGCCCCCGTGGGACGCCGTTGAACTTCCTCATCAGAGGGACAATGCACACACAGAAACCTGCACCAGGACCGCACAGCGCGACTGGAACGCACCACAAGTCCGTTGGGTTGGAAAATCTCTCAGCACACCGGGCCTAAGAGTTTCATGACTATTCCCTTGACCGCATTTCGTGGTGTCCCTGCACGTTGGCGCACCCCCGCAACAGCGATCGCACACGTTACCCCAGACATCCACAAACAGCGTGACGCGGTGAAAGCTGTCACTGAGATCTTGTGCCTGAATCGGCACTGGCGTATGCACTGGATCTGGCCAGAGTTACAACTGGCCCTAGTCCATGAACTTAATATTTGCGTGAATAGCCCCAGTGAGCTTGTCCACGCGAGCGGTCATGATTATATTCCTGTTTGTAATGAACGCGATGGGCATCCGACGACTTGGGAGCACTTGCTGCGTGGAAATTCTTCTGCGGATACCTCTGAGGCTGGAATCTGGGACGATCAGTGCCCTTGCCACCTGCAGAGGGAGTGAACAGCAATCACAGATTCAATTGAACCAATAACGAGAATACCACTTCAGGATGAGCACCCAGAGACATGTGATAATCGGACACCAGAAACCCAACACTGTTGCCTTTTAATGTATGGAAGTGCCAGAGATTGATGCCAATATCATGTCGCACGCCACTCCAGGGCCACTTGGGGGAGAGGATGCAGCAATAGACCCGTTGTTGCCTGAGGCGGCGAGACTGTGCAACCTCCATCATCTCAGCAAGGTCTCCGTGGCTCTCAACCAGGCATACATCTGGACATCGTGGGCTCCAGTAACCAACCGCAACACCCACAGAGTCGACCAAGAAGTGGCTGAGATGACTTCCAGCATGCTCCCTCAATGCAGACACAAGCACCCACAGAAGCCGGACGGAATACGACTGTCTGTGACTGGAAATATGACCAGAAAATCCAACAAGAACATTACTGTTGATGAAATGCAGAAGATTCAAGACCAGATGAGGCTCGGCTGCAGGCATAGAAGGCAGATCAGACTCGCTATCTGATTGCAGTACTTGACTGGCAGCCGCAAGAACCTGCATTTGCAACGCCTGTGGAAGTTGAACACCGTGACGAAGAAGGCAGTTGCTATTCCCACGAAAAGGCATGGAGGAGATCCACACAGGCTAGTGCACCGGCCCTGGGGTGTCTGGAGACGGCAAACGACCCGCTTGATCCGCATGGATCCAGACAATATGAACAGGAATAGCGCCGTGTATGGTGATTCTGCCCCACAGGACTTCGTCGCGATTTGACCACACTCCGGCGTCCACTAGAAGCTTTCGAGTATCCTCCAGCCACCGCAAGATGTTCAGCTTGGTGCAGAGACAGTCATGGAGTTGAAGAAGAGAAACATATCGTACCCATTGCCTGCAGAGGGGACACTGACCACCCTCATGATCCCAGAACCATTCATGTGTGGCAGAGTACAGCGACCAGCATCGAGCAAGACCCCAGAGCTCCAATCGAAGGGGTTGTACTTGTAGCCAATGCTGGGCTCCTGTGGTGGACTCGGGAAAAACGCTCAGCCACGCCCTGCATGCTGGGGTGGCACCTTTCTGGATCCCTAGAAAGCCAAGCAGACCAGCCTCTTGAACAAAATTTTTAAGATGCACAATCACTTTCTCAGCCTCAAACGGCAAGACACTGGAGCCATCGAGCCACACAGAGAGGACCACAGCACTCCGAGCATGACCATCCGCTGCCCACTTCGCATTTGCGTCCATCTCCGCATTGACTTCAGACAGCCAATCTTTCAGGTTGCTGTCATGTTGTGCTGGAAACCAGCCCCACCTCTGCAGGACTCCTGCGACATTGCCCGCTGCCACCACTCTGTCAAAGATATGACCAGGACGCATCGTCAGTGTCGCAGAACAGAGAGATTGAACTGCACTTAGGCAATCGGACCACGACCATAAAAAGGCACAGGCAGGTGTAGCCTATCGATAGCTTCTTTGATGGCAACTATTGCTTGCGCCAACATCGAACCTTCTATCAGCTTCGTGCTGAACCCATGGCCATCCAGCGTCACCGACTCGTCAAGCCAGATCTGTCCAAGGGCGTCTTGAACGCGTGCTGCGCCTCCCCACAGGCGCTTTTGACTCGCGTCACCAAACACAAAGAGGACCAAAGGAGACGGATAGTGTGAGGGAACCGTTAGCGACCACTTCAAGGCCTCGCATTCCGATAGACACCGAAAGTGGATCCCTATGGCATCAGTTAGGGCCCGAAGCCGAACAGTATCTCGATCCAAATGATGCAGAACACTTCGCTGCCAATGGACCCAAGACACTTGACGTAAAACAGCACTGGGACTGCAGAACGCTTTATACTGCTCATGCAGAGCCGTGGCCCAAAACACATGCTCTGGAGACGGAACTCCGAGACACTTGAATAGGCATTGCCGCGGTGTTCTACAGGGAATTCCAAAATCAACTCTGTAAGCTCTGCAGCTCATGCCAAACATGTCGAACAGGTGTGCCTGAGCAGGGATGTTCACGATGCATTGAAAAACCAGCTTGCAGACTACTAGGCCAGCCCGAATGGCATGAGCAACCTCAAGGGATGTAGGCCAGTTGCGTAGTCTGCCAATCACAAGCCTGCAGGCCGCCTTGATGACACAACGGACTTTTGCAACACCACCCACAGGATTGGCGTTTCCACCCAGAAATTTGACGTACGCGTACTTCTTCACAGACTCCACTGTGTCCGACCCCCACGTGACTGTGGATCGAACACGAGTCACTGAGGTGCCTTTTACATCAAGCGACAGCAGTTTCATTTTGCCGCTGTGGTTTCGCTGCCACAGAAGATCTATCACTGCCCCAATTCTGTAGGCTAAGACTTGCAGACCTTCGTCATCGATTGCAAGACCAGAGGTGTCGTCGACATACCCCACTGTCCCCAAAGGTTCGCCTGCCGACTTCATTGCCACCGGCATACCAAGAGGGCTCATGGCCACTGCCACGTGCAGAAGATTAATCCCCAGAATGTAGAACAGGGGATCAAGCCCCCCGCCCTGTAGAACTCCTCCAAGTTGATGATAGGGGTCTGCGAGCCCCTGAGCGGTGACAACTGAGGTATGGGAAGCAGAATATTGTTCCAATAGCGGGAGGACAATGTCCGCTATTTCTTGGGAATCTGCACTGGCAGCAGCAGCAAGAACTCCTCGGGAGATCTCATCGTACGCTCCCACCAGGTCCAGAAACATCACCCTGGCGGAACAGAACCTTGCGAGAGACTGATGCATGCAAACATGCACCAGGCGGCGTAACCCATGAACCGAGCTCCCTCGATATCCAGCAAACTATCGCCCACATGAATGAGCTGGGGTGGTACCCATTTGCATTGTCACCGAAAGGAGTTTGGCCTGAAGGCGATAGAGGGCTGACATGAGTTTTATCGGACGAGAGTTCACATTGATGTCAAATCCAACACTCTTGAACAGTGTTAGGTGGAGAATCCACAGAGTGTCAGGTGGCCACTGCTTGTACGGTAAACGGAGAAGGCTCGGCAACTTGAGTAAGCTGGCGAGACACATATCCTTGACTAAACGGGGCACAAAGCAGTCTACTCCAGCTGTGGGGCTTGAGCAGAGGCTGAAAATACTCAGGAGCGCCTCCACTGAAAAGCACTTGTGCGGCGATCGGGTTCGCTCCATCCACAGGCGCCACACTGCACCGAGGGCAACCACCGGGCGTTGCTCATACATTGACTTGATCCACTCAACCGGAGTAGGATCCGGCCTGAGAATGTACTTTTTGGCACACTCTTGCGGCGCAACTGCCAAAACCGCCGCACTCTTCACTAGGGAGCCTGTGGCAGAACACCGGATTTGGTGCATGACCATAAATGTATTCGAACGCCTCAACTTCAGCACGCTGAGGGACCTGTCGGTAAGGCTAGGACCGGAGACTTGTTTCCAATCCGAGATAACCGACTTCCAGTACGCAGTTGACTCCAACCTGGCAACGGACTCTCTTCTCTTCCATCCTTGCCCTTGTAGAATCGCTCCTAACTGATGACGTCCACTAGAGGTATGTACCAAAGGCTGCGAACCAGGGCGTAGGGCAACAACCAGGCACTCTCTGTAGGCTTGCATCCACAATGACGGGGAACGAATGGCTCCACTGAGTGCCTCGAACACCTCCGTGAACAGCTTTCTCTGAGCACCTTTCAACTTTCCCGCCTCGACAGGGTGCTTTGCGGATCGTGTGGCGCCACGCTGCAGCGACACTGAGCCGGAGACGTGAACTACAGGATGATCTCCAATGGGGGAAAGCCACAAGCCAGACAGAGCAGACTCCACACATTTCACGACAAAGAAATCCTTGGGCAGCATCGGAGAACCCTCCATAGGAACAACATTTAACTGATGTTGCTCGAACACCACAATGGACTGACGATGACTCCTGATGTCGCGGTTCCAATCTGCACCCAGCGCAGTCCAAATAACAGCGGACTCTTCAATAACTCGAACCACTGACAGCAGCTGCTTGTGGTACTCGGCCGTATCAGACCGCTGAGCCATATGAAGCGAACCAGCAATCCCAAGTCCCAGCGCCGAGCGGACCACAACCAGAAGCGCAAAGTACTCATCCAGAACAACAGCAACAAAGGAAGCCCATGCTCCCCTGACCCAGAGTTCTAGACCCTTGCCAACAGACACTACTGTGGAGCGCTTACTCCAGAAGCCATCCAGGTAGCGGCTCCGACGCTTCTTTGGGGCTCCGTATGTTTCCTGCAGTGCGATCATGTCTGACATGCTCTCTGCTTGCAGTGCCAATATTTGATCCCACTTGGTCACCGGGGTTTCTGTGGAGCGATTGATTCCCTGCAGGTTGATGCCGAGCATGGAGAACTCACATGAGACCGGATTCAGGTTCTCTGGCACCAGCATGTTGGACCACGCACTGACTTGATACTTTTGGGAACACCATAGCGGGGGTGTCCAATTCAAGAACAGGGACAGAAAGGGCCCATGCTCGCTATTTCTGATGACACATCGGGCAACTTGACTGCAGAATGATTTCCACGAGGAATCAAATTTGGTGACTGAACACATGTTGGACCACCAGGCATCAAGCTGAATTGGAACGGGACTTCGACGACGGGCAAATATTCGACCATTACGTTGAAGCACTTGCGCATTGACACCTTGAATCAGGGCATGAAGAGCAGACCACACGGGCAGTGTGTCGTCCTGCTGATCCGTGTCCACACTGACGGGCCAATGAACAATTCCAAGGCTTCCAAAAACCGCTGGTGAGAATTCCAAGTGGAACTTGCTGGATCCTTGCGCATATACTCCTGAAGTACACACCTCTCTTACATCGATGAGGACCGACGAACAGCCAACCAGAGAAATAGCTGGAAGCCCAGTTTTGCGCCAGGGGTCGCATATACGAGACCTCTGCGGTCCAATAACCTCGACGACGGCGGCACTGCTCTGACTCCCAGACGATACTTGCACTGTGCGTGAAATTCGCTGCGTTATCTCTGCCGTGTGACACGGCTCTCCAATGGCAGTCAAAGAACCCCAGCCACTTGGCAAAGTCGGCAGAATGCTGGATGTGGGAACATAGTTGCCCGATTTCAAACTGCCCCGATTTTTCTGAGCACCGGATACACATTTGGATTTCGCAATGGAACTGCGGACCCATGATGGAGCATCAGAGGCTAATCCACAGGATTGCTTGACAAATATCTCAACTTGTTGACGTGCTGACTCCCACTGAGCATCTGACTCAGGCTCCGCAGTCCCTTGAGTTGAGCCACCACTACCGAACACCGAGACTAAACTCCATATAGAATGCTTGGCAAATATTTCACAGAATTCGGCATCAATCTCTGGCACTTCCAGTGGTAATAGGACAGCCCCTCCGAACTCACATTGTAACCCAGGACCCCACAAGGAGACAAACGCATTGCCAGGGCAAAAAGGAGGAGCTGCACACAGGGCAACACGGGGGCATTGCCCACTCATCAATATACCTGTTGATCTGTATGGGGTTGACTCCATTTTGGTGGGCGGAGGAATTGGGATATGCGTCCCCACTCGTTTCATGGCATCCAAGATGGTCAGCTCTCGCACCTCCACTTGACTTGAGTACCCATGCGGGTCACGAGCTGAGGACACCCTCAGATTTCCTGTTTTTTCGCCGTCGATGAGAAGGGCAAGCTGGGGTCCCGGAACATACATCACAATCTCCCCGTACTGATTGAGCATATCGCGGAAAGTGCGATAATCTAAGCTTATCATCCCAAGGCTTTCTAGACAACGGCAAAGGCAACCAGCGCATCCGGTCTCTCAAGGCCCTGCAACAGAATTGGCTTCAACCTGTCAGCAGACTTGGCATACTTCTCAATTGTTACCGCGCCTCTCCCTGCTCCAGCAGTCCATTTGAGTTGTGGTTGTCCTTGTCCAGATTGATCCTCCTAGCGGCCTGCATCATTGCGAATCCCAATAGGCTGGGGGTTGGACTCACGAGTTTTGTCGTCAGGCATACCAGACCCCGTGGTGCGCTCCGCCTCATCGACATCCAGCACACGGGCTGAGCTAGGGTTGGATCCCAACCTGGCTTGTTTGTGAGCTTTGGCGTTGGGAGACGCAGATGGTTCCCGAAGGCGTTTCAGAGACTCTTTGCGCTGCTTGTCACGCTAGAGCTGAGCAACCTGTTGACGGTCTACGCGGACCCATTTGGTGAACGCCACCAGAGTACCTGTAAGCCAGGCAAGTTCATCCTGAGAGGCATGGGGAACCCTGCGCTGAAGAGCTTCAACAATGCCTGCGGCAGGCAGGAGCAGCAGGTCGACAGCCAGGCTATCTCGGTAGGAGGAAGCCACGAGCCTGTGTAGATGACATTCTTCTTCCAGCGACAAGTTACCATGCGTTTCCAAGAGCAGGCGCACCTGCGCAGAGGATGACTTCTCAATTGGTGTGGCGTTGGACGGAGGGGCACCTGCATCAACACCTCTCAGATCATCTTCGGCATCAGAGATCAGATCGGTAGCATCAAAGAAAGTGGGGCACCACACGGACCACATCACCCTCAGGGATTTCTTTTTGTGTAGCAAACCAGAGCTCCATTTGCACAGGAGACTTTTCGAGGTAATGTAGCTGACACATCCCAGCACTGCTTCCAGACAGTGATATTTGCTCTCGAGATTGCTGAATTGCGTCCACCCCTTGCGCTTGGTCAAATTGGAAATGGACCCAACAATCTTTGCTTCATCCGATTGCGACAGGGACTCCTTCAGAGAACACCATGAATCAATGACGACATCGGGACGCAGGGCTGAAATTACTTCACAAACTCCAGAGTCTACTTTGCCATCAAGAAGCGCAAGAGAGAGGACAAAGGGCTTCTCCGAACCGGGTTGCAGCCACAGGGACACCAACTCTGACACCGCTTCTCCTTCATCAGGAACCCATCGCAGTTGGTTGACATCGGTGGGGTCACTGCAAAAATGTCCCAGACCATAAGAAGACATGGCGTGTACAGGAGCTCTGAGAGGCAGCACGACGAGCTCCCAGTAGGACACAAACAATGAGCAATCAACTCAGCAACTACTCGCCACTGCACTCATGTGTTGAGAACCTCAATCGCCAGATGGTAACTGCACCAGGCAGGCATCCGGGAGCCCCGAGAAGGGCACTATTGATAAAGAATTGCATGATCCGATGGTATCTGCACTCGGCAGGCATCGGAGAGGGCCAGCACCCTGAAAAGTCACTCCCGGTGACATGTACTTCCATACTTGGACTCTCGGACTAGATGGCCAGAATTGCCAAGTACTCCAGCAGATGCTTGTGCACTTGAGTCGCCGCACTGAGAAGACCGCACCACAGACCCATGTGCGCACGCCTCAACAGCCACACAGGCCGAAAGCCCACGGGTCAAAGAGACAGTGAGCAGTCCAGCTGTAAGGAGGCACGCACAGGGTAGCAGCAGGGAACCTGGTCGCACTGCAGCTCATCAGCCACTGTGCCCGGCGCACCTACAGTCGCCCCGGCGACCTACAACAGCACGGCAACCTGCATCACTGAAACCACGAATTGACGTACCCACTACTCCAGAAACATCAGGCCCTGTACATTTGTAGAAATCCGCAAGAGGAAGAGTAGGAGCTTGTACCCTTGAGTTGCAGCACTTAGAATACTACACCACAGACTCATGACTGCACGCCTAAGCAGCCACTAAGGCCACATGCACACAAGTCAAAAAAGACCGTGGGCAGTCCAGCAGCAACTTCCGAGGGCACCATACACAGCATTGGAACGATCAAGTGATGTGATTCCGTTCCCAGAAAATCTGCTCCTGTAGCACAACACATAGGCTCCTAAAACTCCATGTGCAGAGATTTCGAGTCCTAATCCTGCACATAACACACAGAGCTCGACATCCACTGCTGGTACCGCTGAACTGAAAAACTCCCAGAGCAGCAAATTGCAGCAGCGCAGAAATGTCCAATAAGGCCACCTCTCGTCCACCCAGCTTGGCATAATCATGACCAAGGCCTGAGGGCAAGAGGCGGAAATGTGAGACTGCACTGCACACAACAAACCCGTATCAATTCTGGAAGTTCTTGGTTCTTTATTTCCTATCTTCGCAGAAGAGGGCCTGGTTGAGGAGTGGTAGTAGCAGCAGCAGTGGTAGTAGCAGCAGCAGAGGTAGTAGCAGCAGCAAAGGCTTTCGCAGCCGCAGTGGTAGTAGCAGCAGCAGTGGTAGTAGCAGCAGCAGTGGCTTTCGCAGCCGCAGTATTTGTAGCAGCAGCAGTGGTAGTAGCAGCACCAGTGGTAGTAGCAGCAGCAGTGGTAGTAGCAAATGCAGCGGTAGTAGCAGCAGCAGTGGTAGTAGCAGCAGCAGTGGTAGTAGCAGCAGCAGTGGTAGTAGCAGCTGCAGTGGTAGTAGCAGCAGCAAAGGCTTTCGCAGCCGCAGTGGTAGTAGCAGCAGCAGTGGTAGCACCACCATGATGTGCAACATTTCACACGCATGTCCACATTGGATTTTTCATTGCTCTCCACAACCATTCGGTGGTCGGATGTTTCCCTTGCTTACCGCTATTGGCATCAATGGTACAAGCAAGGCGGGCAAAGCATGAGTGTGATGTCCGATGAGGAAGTGGAGTTCATGGATATGTTATTCACACCAATGTCCAATGAAGAATTCACTATGTACAATCCTCTCTTTCCTTTCTCAACTCTTGAGTACTCGCCCGTTTTAACAATTGGGGAATTCCTATTACACATTGTGTTTACACATTGTGTGTTTGAAACCCCCGGACTTCGTGTATATGTGCAATTATCGGGATGGGCGATGGGCACGAATGCCGCACCCAGGTGGGCTAATCTTGTACTTTGGTTTTACGAGTGCCGTGTCCCACCCCCATCCTCCCATGTTATGTGTCGTTTTATTGATGACGGTCTTGTCCTCCACCATGCAAATGTTACTCGCGATGATTTATTACATGTGATGCAACAACTTTATCCCACACACTTGAAAGTGGACTTTGAAGTATTTAATCGCATGACTAATATTCCCTTCATGGATTTATTAATTGTTAAGGTGAAGCCATTGGAGACAAGTGTGTTCTTCAAACCAACCCACACATGTTCTTACATTCCTTGGGGTTCTAACACACCACGGCATGTGAAGTTGGGGTGGATCACGGGGGAATGCATTCGCTTTCTTCGTTTATGTTCCCATGAACATTACTTCAACGCATGTTGGGCTAGATTACAAGGAGCTCTAATGCGTCTAGGTTATCCTAAGCACGCATGGCGAATTGCACCAAGACAATGGAGTGACAAGCGGAGGTATGTTCATGACCGTGGCAAAGTGAGTGAGATTGTGCACGCTGTTCGTGTGCCATATCACTCCTCGATGCCCATTCCATGGATGGCGATGTTTTCTCGCATTCGTTATAAGCTATTACCTTCCATACCAAGTTTGCAAGTGCGTGTCACCCTGAAATCGTCCCCTAACTTACGCATTCTATTTCATGCACGGCGAATGCGAGCGTTGAGAGATGAGCTCTAAAGCTCGTGCGGCAGTTCGCGACTTCGTACTTGCGTTTTTGCAGCTGTATGTTAGCTTTTCTGACGTGAAATCTCACGTCCAGGTCATTTTTCTGCTCTATTTTGCGTGATTCGTGTGTTTTTTCTCTGCTGGCAGAACGTGCGCGCGCTATTTCAACAGCGTGCGCGCACTCGCCACAGGACACGAAGACACAGAACGGCGGCGATTTCTCAGACACAGGCCAGGCGATTGTTTGAACGCGTACCCACATGAAGATTTGATGTGGGGGGAATCCATTTTAGGATTTTCCTCCATGTGACATAGTCAATTCCTAACCCTATACCCATAGGATTGGAATTTTTATTTTGTGTCCCATGTACATCCCTACTTCATGTTGTACACAGGCTGAGGAGGCCTCTTCTGGAGGCGAAACGCGTACATTAACACTTTGGAGAAGTGTTGGACTTTTGTTTTATATGCTTTTGCACCGTCATTGAAGAGTTCGAAATTAACTCCGTGGATTTTGCTTTTCAAAAGACGAGGGTGAAAACATCCAAGGCGATTTTTATTTTCTACAGCCGCATTGGTAGTAGAAGCAACGATGGTAGTAGCAGCAGCAGTGGTAGCAGCAGCAGCAGTGGTAGTAGCAGCAGCAAAGGCTTTCGCAGCCGCAGTGGTAGTAGCAGCCGCAGTGGTAGTAAGAGCAACAGTGGTAGTAGCAGCTGCAGTGGTACTAGCAGCAGCAGTGTTTGTAGCAGCAGCAGTGGTAGTAGCAGCAGCAGTGGTAGTAGCAGCAGCAGTGTCTTTCGCAGCCGCAGTGGTAGTAGCAGCAGCAGTGGTAGTAGCAGCAGCAATGGTAGTAGCAGCAGCAGTGGTAGTAGCAGCCGCAGTGGTAGTAGTAGCAGCAGTGGCTTTCGTAGCCGCAGTGGTAGTAGCAGCAGCAGTGGTAGTAGCAGCAGCAGTGGCTTTCGTAGCCGCAGTGGTAGTAGCAGCAGCAGTGGTAGTAGCAGCCGCAGTGGTAGTAGCAGCAGCAGTGGTAGTAGCAGCAGCAGTGGTAGTGGCAGCCGCAGTGGTAGTAGCAGCCACAGTGGTGGTAGCAGCAGTAGTGGTAGTAGCAGCAGCAGTGGCTTTCGTAGCCGCAGTGGTAGTAGCAGCTGCAGTGGTAGTAGCAGCCGCAGTGGTAGTGATTTGATTTGATTTGATTTGACTTTATCGTTTTGTACCGGATCCGTACCGGTCCCCGCGCAGTTATCCTCTTCTATCAACCACCTACCTACAAACCTTCTTTCCACTTTGTTGCACCTGTCGACACTTCCAGTCACTTCAAATCAAATCCAGACCCGGGCCGCACCCCGGCACGCACTTCCTGATGCTGACAGAGACATACAGATCAAGTCTGGCATATCCCGTTTTTTGATCTACTAATTTGAGCTCCTTGGGCTCCCTTGCATTGGACTGCAACCACTCCGTTGGATAATGTCTCACCTGCCCGGGACTGCCCCAAGACACCTTTCATTGGACTTTGAGAACCCTCACCATTGCTTCTCTACCCATGCAATTCAGGATAGTCAGGACACGTTGGCAACACACTGACCGTCAACCAACCCTCACAATGAAAACAATTCGAACTTTGATTGATGAATGCTTGAGGTGCGAGGCACGGACTGCCACACGACTTTGGATCGAATTGTGCAACATTATTGGCACACACGCTGCCGGAGAAGACAGCGCCACATTGCATATTTCATGGAGTAGCACCTGTGGACATAGTTTCCCCCTATGCGGAAGGAGAACCTGAGACTGATGGAGAATGATACCTGTGGACCGGGCTACAACGTTTGGTCGCCCCCGTGGGACGCCGTTGAACTTCCTCATCAGAGGGACAATGCACACACAGAAACCTGCACCAGGACCGCACAGCGCGACTCGAACGCACCACAAGTCCGTTGGGTTGGAAAATCTCTCAGCACACCGGGCCTAAGAGTTTCATGACTATTCCCTTGACCGCATTTCGTGGTGTCCCTGCACGTTGGCGCACCCCCGCAACAGCGATCGCACACGTTACCCCAGACATCCACAAACAGCGTGACGCGGTGAAAGCTGTCACTGAGATCTTGTGCCTGAATCGGCACTGGCGTATGCACTGGACCTGGCCACAGTTACTGCTGGCCCCAGCCCATGAACTTAATATTTGCGTGAATAGCCCCAGTGAGCTTGTCCACGCGAGCGGTCATGATTATATTCCTGTTTGTAATGATTGCGATGGGCATCTGACGACTTGGGAGCACTTGCTGCGTGGAAATTCTTCTGCGGATACCTCTGAGGCTGGAATCTGGGACGATCAGTGCCCTTGCCACCTGCAGAGGGAGTGAACAGAAATCAGAGCTTCAACTGAACCAATAAGGAGAACACCACTTCAGGATGCGCACCCAGAATCATGTGATAATCGGACACCAGAAACCCAACACTATTGCCTTTTAATGTATGGAAGTGCCAACCAATAGACTTGTCGTTGCCTGAGGCGGCGAGACTGTGCAACCTCCATCATCTCAGCAAGGTCTCCGTGGCTCTCAACCAGGCATACATCTGGACATCGTGGGCTCCAGTAACCAACCGCACACCCACAGGGTCGACCAAGAAGTGGCTGAGATGACTTCCAGCATGCTCCCTTAATGCAGACACAAGCACCCACAGAAGCCGGGTGGAATACGACTGTCTGTGACCGGAAATATGACCAGAATATCCAACAAGAACATTACTGTTGATGGAATGCAGAAGATTCAAGACCAGACGAGGCTTTGCTGCAGGCACAAAAGGCAGATCAGACTCGCTATCTGATTGCAGTACTTGACTGGCAGCCGCAAGAACCTGCATTTGCAACGCCTGCGGAAGCTGAACACCGTGACGAAGAAGGCAGCCGCTAATCCCACGAAAAGGCATTGAGGAGATCCACACAGGCCAGTGCACCGGCCCTGGGGAGGCTGGAGACGGCAAATGACCCGCTTGATCCGGATGGATCCAGACAATATGAACAGGAACAACGCCGTGTACGGTGATTCTGCCCCACAGGACTTCGACGCGATTTGACCACACTCCGGCGTCCACTAGAAGCTTTCGAGTATCCTCCAGCCACCGCCAGATGTTCAGCTTGGTGTAGAGACAGTCATGGAGTTGATGCAGAGAAACATATGGTACCCACTGCTTGCAGAGGGGACACTGACCACCCTCATGATCCCAGAACCATTCATGTGTTGCAGAGTACAACGACCAGCATCGAGCAAGACCCCAAAGCTCCAATCGAAGGGGTTGTACTTGTAGCCAATGCTGGGCTCCTGTGGTGGACTCGGGAAAAACGCTCAGCCACGCCCTGCATGCTGGGGTGGCACCTTTCTGGACCCCTAGAAAGCCAAGCAGACCAGCCTCTTGAACAAAAATTTTAAGATGCACAATCACTTTCTCAGCCTCAAACGGCAAGACACTGGAGCCATCGAGCCACACAGAGAGGACCACAGCACCCCGAGCATGACCATCCGCTGCCCACTTCGCATTTGCGTCCATCTCCGCATTGACTTCAGACAGCCAATCTTTCAGGTTGCTGTCATGTTGTGCTGGAAACTAGCCCCATCTCTGCAGGACTCCTGCGACATTGCCCGCTGCCACCACTCTGTCAAAGATATGACCAGGACGCATTGTCAGTGTCGCAGAACAGAGAGATTGAACTGCACTTAGGCAATCGGACCACGACCAGACCAAACGCACGGGCAGGTGCAGCTCATCGATAGCTTCTTTGATGGCAACTATTGCTTGCGCCAACATCGAACCTTCTATCAGCTTCGTGCTGAACCCATGGCCATCCAGCGTCACCGACTCGTCAAGCCAGATCTGTCCAAGGGCGTCTTGAACGCGTGCTGCGTGCTGCGCCTCCCCACAGGCGCTTTTGACTCGCGTCACCAAACACAAAGAGGAGTCCATTTGAGTTGCGGTTGTCCTTGTCCAGATTGATCCTCCTGACGGCCTACATCATTGCGAATCCCAATAGGCCGGGGGTTGGACTCACCCGTTTTGTTGTCAGGCATACCAGACCCCGTGGTGCGCTCCGCCTCGTCGACATCCAGCACACGGGCTGAGCTAGGGTTGGATCCCAGCCTGGCTTGTTTGTGAGCTTTGGCGTTGGGAGACGCAGATGGTTCCCGAAGGCGTTTCAGAGACTCTTTGCGCTGCTTGTCACGCTAGAGCTGAGCAACCTGTTGACGGTCTACGCGGACCCATTTGGTGAACGCCACCAGAGTACTTGTAAGCCAGGCAAGTTCATCCTGAGAGGCATGGGGAACCGTGCGCTGAAGAGCTTCAACAATGCCTGCGGCAGGCAGGAGCAGCAGGTCGACAGCCAGGCTATCTCGGTAGGAGGAAGCCACGAGCCTGTGTAGATGATATTCTTCTTCCAGCGACAAGTTACCATGCGTTTCCAAGAGCAGGCGCACCTGCGCAGAGGATGACTTCTCAATTGGTGTGGCGTTGGACGGAGGGGCACCTGCATCAACACCTCTCAGATCATCTTCGGCATCAGAGATCAGATCGGTAGCATCAAAGAAAGTGGGGCACCAGACGGACCACATCACCCTCAGGGATTTCTTTTTGTGCAGCAAACCAGAGCTCCATTCGCACAGGAGACTTTTCGAGGTAATGTAGCTGACACATCCCAGCACTGCTTCCAGACAATGATATTTGCTCTCGAGCTTGCTGAATTGCGTCCACCCCTTGCGCTTGGTCAAATTGGAAATGGACCCAACAATCTTTGCTTCATCCGATTGCGACAGGGACTCCTTCAGAGAACACCATGAATCAGTGACGACATCGGGACGCAGGGCTGAAATTACTTCACAAACTCCAGAGTCTACTTTGCCAGCAAGGAGCGCAAGAGAGAGGACAAAGGGCTTCTCCGAACCAGGTTGTAGCCACAGGGACACCAACTCTGACACCGCTTCTCCTTCATCAGGAACCCATCGCAGTTGGTTGACATCGGTGGGGTCACTGCAAAAATGTCCCAGACCATAAGAAGACATGGCGTGTACAGGAGCTCTGAGAGGCAGCACGACGAGCTCCCAGTAGGACACAAACAATGAGCAATCAACTCAGCAACTACTCGCCACTGCACTCATGTGTTGAGAACCTCAATCGCCAGATGGTAACTGCACCAGGCAGGCATCCGGGAGCCCCGAGAAGGGCACTATTGATAAAGAATTGCATGATCCGATGGTATCTGCACTCGGCAGGCATCGGAGAGGGCCAGCACCCTGTGAAGTCACTCCCGGTGACATTTACTTCCATACTTGGACTCTCAGACTAGATGGCCAGAATTGCCAAGTACTCCAGCAGATGCTTGTGCACTTGAGTCGCCGCACTGAGAAGACCGCACCACAGACCCATGTGCGCACGCCTCAACAGCCACACAGGCCGAAAGCCCACGGGTCAAAGAGACAGTGAGCAGTCCAGCTGTAAGGAGGCACGCACAGGGTAGCAGCAGGGAACCTGGTCGCACTGCAGCTCATCAGCCACTGTGCCCGGCGCACCTACAGTCGCCCCGGCGACCTACAACAGCACGGCAACCTGCATCACTAAAACCACGAATTGACGTACCCACTACTCCAGAAACATCAGGCCCTGTACATTTGTAGAAATCCGCAAGAGGAAGAGTAGGAGCTTGTACCCTTGAGTTGCAGCACTTAGAATACTACACCACAGACTCATGACTGCACGCCTCAACAGCCACAAAGGCCACAGGCACACAAGTCAAAAAAGACCGTGGGCAGTCCAGCAGCAACTTCCGAGGGCACCATACGCAGCACTGGAACAATCAAGTGATGTGATTACGTTCCCAGAAAATCTGCTCCTGTAGCACAACACATAGGCTCCTAAAACTCCATGTGCAGAGATTTCGAGTCCTAATCCTGCACATAACACACAGAGCTCGACATCCACTGCTGGTACCGCTGAACTGAAAAACTCCCAGAGCAGCAAATTGCAGCAGCGCAGAAATGTCCAATAAGGCCACCTCTCGTCCACCCAGCTTGGCATAATCATGACCAAGGCCTGAGGGCAAGAGGCGGAAATGTGAGACTGCATTGCACACAACAAACCCGCATCAATTCAGGAAGTTCTTGGTTCTTTATTTCCTATCTTCGCAGAAGAGGGCCTGGTTGAGGAGTTGCAGCAGTGGTAGTAGCAGCCGCAGTGGTAGTAGCAGCAGCAGTGGTAGTAGTAGCAGTAGTGGTAGTAGTAGCAGCAGTGGTAGTAGCAGCAGCAGTGGTAGTAGCAGCAGCAGTGGTAGTAGCAGCTGCAGTGGTAGTAGCAGCCGCAGTGGTGGTAGCAGCCGCAGTGGTAGTAGCAGCAGCAGTGGTAGTAGCAGCAGCAGTGGTAGTAGTAGCAGCAGTGGTAGTAGCAGCAGCAGTGGTAGTAGCAGCAGCAGTGGTAGTAGCAGCTGCAGTGGTAGTAGCAGCCGCAGTGGTGGTAGCAGCCGCAGTGGTAGTAGCAGCAGCAGTGGTAGTAGCAGCAGCAGTGGTAGTAGAAGCAGCAGTGGTAGTAGCAGCCGCAGTCACTGTCCAGGTGCCCATGTGTTAGCCCTTGCCTTTGTCCTCCCAACGTCTGTGCCCACGCCTGGGCTCATCCCCAGGCCCTTGGCATGCCCGTGTCCCTGCCCACGCCCATGCCCCTGGGGTATGCCCACGCTCACGCCAGGGACAGTTCCTGCGGGGCTTCTATCGCGCCTAGTGGTAGTAGAAGCAGCAGTGGTAGTAGCAGCCGCAGTCACTGTCCAGGTGCCCATGTGTTAGCCCTTGCCTTTGTCCTCCCAACGTCTGTGCCCACGCCTGGGCTCATCCCCAGGCCCTTGGCATGCCCGTGTCCCTGCCCACGCCCATGCCCCTGGGGTATGCCCACGCTCACGCCAGGGACAGTTCCTGCGGGGCTTCTATCGCGCCTAGTGCAGCGACTTGGGCCTGACATGCGACGAGACGCGGTGGGTGCTCATGGACGTCACACGTCAGACGGACGTTTGTTCGTGGAACCAGACGCTCCAGCGTGGGAACAGGAGCTTCCTGCAGCTGCACAACCCCTACGCCGCCATGTTCGTGTACACGGTGCCGCAGATGGACTTCTTCCTGCGCTCGGCGGTGTTCATGCCACGGCCACTCACGGCCCGGTGGTTGAACTGGCGCTTCTCGTCCATCGACGTCCGCTGGGCCGCGGCCCTCGGCTTCCAGAAGTGGCTGCCGCCGCCCGGATTCGACTCGCGCAACGTGGTCCCGTTCGCGGCGGACGCGCTGGAGCCGGGGGCCGCGGTGCACCACCTCCCGAACACGTACTACCGGAAGTTCGGGGGCGGCGCGCCGCCGGGCCCAAAGCGGCGGATCCCGGACGAGCAGCGGCCCGCGACGCTGCCGTACGATCATGCCCTTTGGGACTGCGCGGCGGACTACGGCAACCGCAGCCGCAGCGGGAGCGGCCGGCACCGGGAGCTGCGTCTCCCTCCCTTGGCTGCCCCTTCTTCCAGAACGGAGGGGCCGTCCTCTGGGCGCGGCATGAGAGCGCTGTCGGTCGCGGGGGTAGTGGTGGTGGTCGCGTATGCGGCGCGCGTGTTCCGGTCCTGGTTCAGATGACGCGAGGCCGCCGCGCGCACACTTCACGGCCCTCGTAGTCCACCGCGTGTTGCCTCGGACGTCAAGCTGCCCTTGGCGAGTCCAGTGCGTCTGGGGCTGGGCTGCAACCGCACGTGACGGGCAGGACAAGGAGCGCCTGGTCGTGGCTTGAAGCGTGGCTCAGAGCTGCGCCGAGTGCAGGGGCCCGGGCGGGTGCAGGAGCGCGGAAATGCAACGGACGTCGCACGGTCGTCGCCCCCCAACGGTCGTTCCAGTGTCGGGGTGTCGAGGTGTCTCCCTCTGGCGCAACGTTTGGTGACAAACGCCTGCTTGGCGGATGCCCACACCTGAACAGAGAACTGGGGGATCCATCCCACAAGCGGATGGTGCAGGGGGGCAGGTCGTCACTTCCGAGGAACTCAGCGAGCGCTTCGCCAAGGCGACCAGCCTGGAAGTCGTTACAGACAGGGCTCACACATGACTGGCAGGAACAACTTGTGGCTTTGAGTGGGCCAAAGTACAAAGCGCAGCTGCTGGAGCACGTCCTGTTTGGCTTCTCTCCCTTTCACCCTTGTCACGATCCAGGGCCCAAGGCGATGTGTTGGTCCCTGATGCTCCAATCGCGCGACATCCTCCGTTCTTCCTGCTTGGTTGCCATTTTCTCTACCCCGGATGTTCCAGTCCAGGGTTTGGCGTGACCCGGATGTTCCGATCCAAAGTACAAAGATCCAAAGTACAAAGATCCAAAGTACAAAGCGCAGCTGCTGGAGCACCTTATGTTTCGGTATGTGCGGCCGGCTACAGACAACTTCGGGCTCCGCCAATGGCAAACAAGCCCACGGTAAAGCAAACGAAGCCTGGAACACGGTACCCACGTCCGGCCAACAATGTGCGGAGCCATCCTCTTCGCAGCATCTTTCGCAGCAGCTTTCGACGGGGCGGTCCCTCATGAAGTACTACGACGTCGCGATCCCGGTTCAGGTCTTGCCCTTGCGCCTGCCCTGCGCCCATGCCCGAACGCCCGTAGCGGAGCCACACTGCACTCGTACCGTGCCAAGTCACGGGCATGACAGCCGAGCTCCGCGCCATCTGGCCCCCTCTTTTTGAGGAGGGTGGGGCCCGGTCAATGGGCTCTCTGGCCCGCCCCCACTGCCACCAGAACCACCGGACGTCCCCAGGCGTGTCTGTTGTTCAGCTCAGCTGCTCCGTTGACCTGCAACCCTTGACCTGACGCGGCCCAGGTCGGCGGCGTTTCCCAGTGCGCAGGCCGTGTTATGTGAAGGGAAGGTAGCCTCCGACTGTCTTGAGCCGGGGGAGGTGGGGTCGCCTGATTGTATGTGCGTTTGGAAGGGGCGTGCCTGGGGGCTCTTGGGGGGTAACCTCGTCTAAGGGGGCGCACCGAGCGCTGTGCCCGCGCTGTGCGAAAAGTCGGCTGTTTTCCACCCCCGGTCGCCACGGGTCGTAGGGTCCTGGATTCTGCAACCCCGATGCTGTTTTGAATGGATCATGCACGCTTCTGTAGGGGGGTGGTGTGCAGGGGGTGTTCCCGGGATAAACACCGTAAGAATTGGCGCTGTGCGAAAACGCCCCCTAAAAGCAGCGCGCAGTGCGAGGACGCCCCCTTTGTCTGAAGGTGGGGACATTCAGTCTCTCAGTACCGACCTCGATCCCCCCCCCCCCCTCTTTTGGTGTGCGGGGGGGGAAGGGGGGGGGGCGATGCCCTGCATTGCACTGCGTGTGCACACCATCCTGCCCGCCCTGTGCAGCCCCCTGCACCATTTCGTAGCGCCGTGCCGCACCCTCGCACTTCCTCGTCACTCCGTCAGGTGTCCGCCCTCGGACTCAAACCCGATCCAGCGCAGGAGCGCAAGGCACGAGAGGAGGCCATGCAATGCCACACCGCCCAGCCCTGCCTCGCCAAGACCGACAACGCCCCCCAAACTTGCCACTGTCCTCTTGCGTCGCGTCGCCTGCCGGGCACACTACTCGAAGTCTGAGCGATGGCAGGCCAAGCCCAAGGCCGGCGCGGAGGCCGTTGCCGCTCGCGACGTGTCTGCAACGCTGCGGGCGGTGG